>OU898282.1:88736488-89336488 GCA_918026665.1 Diabrotica balteata
GCTTTACGGACCTAGCGAGTTGTCAGTAGAGATAAGCCCATTCAAAGCCCAGATTCTGCATTTTATTGCGTCGTAATGCAATTTTTCAACGTTGATACAGAGATAAGTTCCTAATTTTGAAGCACGTGCTGGATTAACACACGACATCCCCAAGGGAGTGAACTCAACCCAAGATATTCAGGTTTTACTGGAAATGACTACGCATCCGATGGAAGTGTATGGTATTATGTGAGTAAGTAGACTATGTAACAAAAATGCTTTGTGCTGTGGCACGCCAATGTAACAAAACGTGTAGGATAATGGAAATGATAACATATAATTTAAGCTGGCTAGCAGAAGGTGCCGGAGAGTGACTACTTGACACTCAAAGGAGAATTCGGCCAATTTGCATGCCCTACAGAGACCGTAGAATTAGAAGATGAATGACGAGTTAGTAAAAAAAACTATAGGTATACAAATAAGATAAATAAAAATGATTATAGAAGTTGCTCCAAAATGTGAGTGGGCGCCAGGAAAGTATTTACATAAACTTTCCAAGGTATCTTGTAAAGCTGTTTGCTAAAATAAAGAAAGGATATAGGTATGAATTGAAATATTTAGTTTTCACCAAAACTTTAATCCCTAGCCAAATATATACAATCTAAATTTAATATACCCACCACCAATTATGTACAGCTAATCTAGTTATATACAAAAAATAAATGCCTGGTTATACTGTTATGGAATACTATGCGTTTATTTCTTCTCCGGACTAACTCTTTGTTTTGGAATTAAACAGAATATATTGACATGTATAAATTTATTATATTAGAGGATGAAAATTACACTGCCTGTTATTTCTTAAAACTATGAATTTATAAGTTCTGTTATCTACAATTATTTAACGATGTTTCTGGATGGATTTGAGTACAAGAGATTGGACTCAAATATTAATATTAAAATAGCAAATACGGATAGCTTATCGAACAAAGAAATAAGAGAAATAAATTATTATTATTCCATAGATACGAAGTATTAGGCGAATAAACTAGCGAAACTTATTTATTCTAAATAGGAAAATATTTATGAAGAGTATTGATTCTGATTTCTAACAGCAAATAATTATTAGTGATTATACATGAGAACTTTTCATAATTGTAAATAACATATACCAGGTGACTAAAAACTATATAGAAATACATAGATACTTTAATTATCTTACATGTGAGTAGGTAGGTACATTACACCTCCTTTTGTAAGAATGAAAATAATTGTAAAATGAATTTTCATTTAAATGGTATAAAACATTTGTATACATTATTATTTTATTTTAACACATTTAAATAGTTTCTTTTAGTCTCGATAGTCTTTCACTTCGTCTTATCGGTGTAGTCTCTGTGAAACTAGTCTCTTCACACTTTTTGGATTCACTATAATTATTGTCTTTATTATGTTTACAATCTATACTTAAATCTGTCTCATGTACATGTTTTCGTTTACTTTGACATATATTTAGTGTTAAACAATTTGTAATTTGTTGACAACTATGTGACGGATTTCTACGAAATCGTCGGTAAAAATATTTAATTATCCTGTATAAAATATAAAGTAACATACATTTTATCAAAAATAAGATTGCATAAGTGAAATAAGAACTATTTTTTATTGTGTCTGAAAAATTAATATTTGTTTCTGAGGTCATTTTCTCTAAATTATCTAGTTTATGGCTTGCTAAATTTAATGCATCTCGATCGAGATTATTTAATTGTAAGGGAACAAGGTGTAATTTGGATTCATTATTTATCTTAATATCATCACAACAGACTTCTGGAAGGGATAAATCTGGAATGATAGACTGAAAATTACTTTCTTTTGGATTTGAGACAGATATCAAAATAGTTGATCCGGTGTAAGTTTTGCAATTATTCGAAGTAGAAAAAATACCTGTGTTTGAAAGAACAATAGATATTGGCGTACTAGTCTGACAGCTTAAAGTTAAATCTGTTGGTTTGGGTAAAACATATATCCAAGAATTTGGTTTGTTTAATTTATGCCAAATTTCATATTCTGTTTGAATTATACGAGTATCGCAACTAGATGGTATGTTTGTTATTGAAGTTAACAATTCAGTTTCACAAATTGGATTAGTGTGTGTAAATCGGAAAGTATCAGGATTTTTGCAAATAAGTTTTTCTTCATCTAATGAATAACAGTCTTCTAATGTATCAATAGTAACATAAATGTTTCTATTTTCTGAAAGAACAAGATATTTGACAGATGGAAGAATAAAGGTAAGTCTCTTTAATGTTGGATGAATTATAGGAAGAGATATTAGTTTAAAAAGAGAATAAGGAGTATTACTAACCAAAGGTATACTAACCGTAATTAAAATCTTGTTATCAAAATATATATATTTAAGTAAAATGATATCGAAATATTTATGAGCATAATCGATAGTCAATGGAAATGGATAAGTCGATGTACTAGGTAAATGCGTTACCGTTTTAGATAATTCTTGAATTAGTTGCTCAGGTGTTATAACAGAAGGATGAAGGTTATTATTTCTTGCAAATAGAATAACGTTTATTAAAGTAGAATATTCTTGTTGTAATTCTGTTATAAAGAAAGTTAGTAAAGTAAAATGTTCTTCAATTTTTTGTTTTAAATCTAAATTAAAATATTTATTATTCATTTTATCTGTGTAATTGGTAATTGATTCAAAATTTTTATCAAAAATCACTTTGTTTCGGTCTAGATTTGTAATAGAGTTATTAAAATTTGCAATCGTGGCTTTTACTACATGAATTTGTTGTTTTAGTAAATCAAGAAGATGATTTTCGTTACTTTCAGCTTTGTTAATAGCATTATTGAAATTTTCAGCATCATCACTGTCTAAGGTACCGAATAAGGTCCTGAAAACAGATCCAATTGCATTAAATAGAGCGCGTTTTGGTCTAAAATGTTCATGCAGAATTATGTTTTTTAAAGTTTGTTCATCTTGAAAGAGTCTAGGTATGATTTGTCCTAAGAGTTTTAGTGAAGTATCACATAATCGTAATTCAATAAGAACTGGTTTGTTTTGACACAGTCTTAATGTTTTTTGATAGGTGAGATCTACAAAATTTAATTTGTCTGTAAAAGGTTGTAAAGGAATATGACTTAATATGTTCCAATGAGTTTCAATAAATTGAACATTTTTTATGTGTTCGTAATAGATTCCAGGTGATTTGTTGATAGGAGTATTGGTATATTTCTTGTGAATTTGTTCACTATTTGTCAGCCATATTATTGCATACCTGAAACAAAAGCATGTTTCAATCTATTCATGTGAACTTTTATTGGTTTTTTATTTACTAAAATTGTGCAATTGACAGGAGAATTTATCTCTAGAATTTTATAAGGTCCATTATAATTTTGTGTAAGTTTTTTGGTTTGACCCTTCTTTGTTTGCTCATTTTGGAGATATACTAATTGTCCTTCTAAGAAAACGGTGTCATTAATCTTTTGGTCATAATATTTTTTACTGACTACTTTAGATTCTAATAGATTCGTTTTTGCTAACTCATGAGATTTTCTAAGTTTAAGTGTTAAATTATCTAAATAATCTTCATATGTATATTTGAGTTCTACTGGTCGTATTATACTGCTAGGTAGATTAGGTGTATATCCAAATATTAGTTCATATGGTGTGAATTTGGTTGAAGTATGATTAGTTGTATTATATGAAAACATAGCAAAATCTAGCCATTCGTCCCAATCGGATTGATCAGCTTTAATATAATGTTTAAGGTAGTCTGCTAAAGTAGCGTGACTCCTTTCTAATGCAGCATTTGATTCTGGATGATAAGCAGTACAATTTATATGTCTGATTTTAAAAAGCTTGGCGATTTGAGAAAATAATTTGGAAGTAAAATCTCGGCCTTGATCAGTAACTATTATATCGGGTTTTCCAAACTTGCAAATAAATCCACGAACCAGATTTTCAGCGATAGTCTTGGTTTCATGATTCGGAATTGCGTAAGCTTGAGAAAATTTTGTTAAGTCATCTTGTAATGTTAATATGAACTTATTACCTGACTCGGTTAAAGGTAAAGGACCTACTATATCTAAAAATATTTTTTCTAATGGATTTGAGCTTGTTGTTGTTATCTCCATGGGCTTTACGAATTTTTTTCTAACGAGTTTATTTTTCTGACAAGATTCACAGGTTTTTATAAAGTTTTTAATATCATTTTTCATATTATTCCATTTGAAATGTTTTTTTATACGATTGTATGTCCGATGAAAACCAGAGTGTCCAGCCGTAGGACTAGTGTGATTCTCTTGTAATATTGTAGTTATTTCCTCAGGTTCAGGATTTGTTAGTATATCATGATAAATGATAATAGATATATCAGTTTTTCTAAAAATAAATCTAATCATAGATCTAATTTTTCCCCAACTTAATTTATCGTAGCTAAAAGTTATTCTGGGTAGGCAAATTTTTAATATTTTATCGTTTAATAACCAGTCTCTTAATTTTATTAGGGAATTAAATATATCTTCATAAGAGGTATTGTCCCAATAATTATTTTTTATAAATATGTAATAAAAGTTTTTATTTTGATCAGAAATATATATAATGTCATTTAGTCTTGGATTTTTGGCTTTCAATTTTTCTATATGACTGAATTGTTTATTTATTTGTTTCTGAACGATCTCATTAAAATTTAAATCTACGGAAACAAACAATGCTAAATTTTGTGAAAATGATGTAATCTTTTCATTTGTTTCTTTTATATTATCATTTGTTATTAATATAGTTTCGGATTTAGATAAGAACTGTGAATAAGTGTCATTATTTTCTTTACTCATTTTGTTTATTTGTAAGGTGATTGTTGCCGGGTTTTTGTTTTCTTCGCAAATATTTGTTTCAGATATGGTTAAAGGAGGACGACTTAAACAATCAGCATTTTGATTTAATTTACCTGGTTTATAAATAATTTCATAGCTATATTCTTCTAATGCTAATCTCCACCTAACGAGTCTTGATCCGGGATCTTTTACATTAAATAGCCATGTGAGTGGTTTATGATCCGTATAAATGAAAAATTTATTTCCGTACAAATATGGTCTAAAGTGTTTAACACTCCATACAATTGCAAGTAATTCTTTTTCTGTTGTGCTATAGTTTGATTCCGCTTTGTTCAAGGTACGACTAGCATAAGCAATAGGTAAATCATCTGGTACTTTACCTTGAGAAAGTATGGACCCTATTGCATAATTACTAGCATCCGTTGTTAAGACAAAGGGTTTGGTAAAATCTGGATACTGAAGTATTGGTTCTGAACAAAGTATTGATTTCAGGTTCTCAAATGACTGTTGTTGAATGCTTGTCCAATTAAATTCAACATTTTTCCTCAGCAGTTTTGTTAAAGGTTGTGTTAAAGCACTGAAATTTTTTATAAAGCGTCTATAATAACCAGTGAGACCCAAAAAGCTCTTAATATCTTTTTGTGTTCTGGGTATAGGAAAATCTGTAACAGCACATACCTTTTTTTCGTCCGGTTTGACACCAAATTCAGTTATTAAATGTCCTAAATACATTACTTCGCGACGAAAAAATTCGCACTTATCTGGTTGTATTTTTAAGTTGAATGTAGACAATTTTTCGAATACTTCTTTTAATCTTTTATTATGATTTTCTAATGTATCGGCATGAATGACTATATCGTCGAGATAGACAAAACATCTGTAATTTTGTATTCCTGAGAGGACAGTATTCATTAGCCTTTGAAAAATACTGGGAGCATTTTTTAATCCAAATGGCATTCGTGAATATTGATAATGTCCAGACGGAGTTGAGAAAGCAGTCTTTGGAGAATCCTCAGGATCCATTTTGATCTGGTGAAATCCTGATGTTAAATCTATTGTTGAAAAATATTTTGAATGACCCAATTGGTCTAATATATCGACTATATTCGGAAGTGGAAATGAATCTCCTATAGTAATATCATTTAGTCGTCGATAGTCTATAACAATTCGCCATTTCTTCTTTGCTGAAGCATCGGCCTTTTTTGGCACAACCCAAAGGGGCGAATTCCATGGCGAAGTTGATTCTTCGATAATACCTTGATCTAGCATACCTTTTATTTGAGTTTCGACTTCATGTTTGTGTACTTCAGGATACCTGTATGATTTAGTGCTAATAGGTACATTAGAATTTAAAGGAATTTTGCAAGTTATGGCATTTGTACTGGTAAGTTGATCTCCTTCCAGATAAAAGATATGATTGTACTCCTTGCAAATAGAAATTAAAGATGATTTTTCTTCACTATTTAAATGATCTGTTCTCAAGGCATTTTTTAATTTAGCAATTCTGTTAGAATTCGTATTATCTTTATAAGAAGACATTTTTCGTATATTTGCATTGTTTTGTAAATTTGGAATTTTTTCTATTGCTACTTGAATATCGTTTAATTCAACATCCGTTTCAGTAGTGTTTACGATTGAGGTTAAAAAGAAATCATTTTTTACTTTAACAACACTAGGACATAAAAATACACCTTTAAAGATTTCGCGTTCGGGACATAATCCTTCGCTTAATTCATTATTTATTACTTTAATTTGAACAATTGTTTCAGTTCTTGCGGATAGAATAGTTTTATTACTTCTTGAGTTAGAATTAGAGTTTTGATTTAGTATAAGATCGTCTGAACAGGATTTTTCTTCTGAACAGGATTTTGATTTATGATTTCGTGAAGAGTTACAAGTTTTATTTGTGCATATCTCAGTGGATTTTACACATTTTGGACTTGAATTTTCTTTGGATTTAGAGTTAGATTTAGATTGAATTGGATTGGATAGTAGTTCTTCACTACTTAAGGTTATTTGGATATCATTGGTTTCTAAATAAGAATGATCCTCTATGGATTTAGCATCATAAGGAAATATTTCATCGATATTAGAACTTGTCTCGATATTTTGATCTCTCAGAAATTCGTCATTGTCATTGTTTAATGGAGATTTTATATATTCAATTGGAATAGAACAATTTTTAAAGTTTAATTTATTTTCTTTATAATCAATTTGGCATTTATTTATTTCAAAAAAATCGCTACCTAATATACCGTCGAAATGAAGAGGAAAATCGTCTTCTACGACATAGAAAACATGAGTTTGGACAAAATCTTTTATCTTGAAATTTACGTTACAACTACATATAGTTTTATTTGGATTTAAGACATTTTTATCAATGCCTCGTAGAGTAATAGACTTAGAATAAATTTTTGGAATGTTTAGTATTTTTGAATATTTAATTAAAGAAATATCTGCGCCTGTATCGATTAGAAACTTGCAAGAGGATGGATTAGAATTATTTACTAAGGGTAAATCTACATAGGAAGTGACTGAGAAGTTGATGGTTGTGATACGGCCTGAACTGAACGAACTCCTCGAGAATCGACCGTTGGTTGTCGAGGATTCTGGAAGTTTAAAGAATTTGTTGGATTTTTGTTTTTATTGTTAAATTCGCGTTTTCTACATTCTTCTATAACGTGACCTGGTTTTTTGCAGTATCTGCAAAAACGTTGGGAAGTGTTGGTATTTTCTTTTCTTAAGTTTGGAGGAAAATCAGAATTGGAATTTGAATTTGAAGGTTTATAATTTTGATTTTGAGAATTTGACCTTTGAAGATTTGAATTAGGATATTTTGGGTTTTGAAAACTAGAATTTTGAAGATGTCTAACATTTCTATCTGAATTGTTTTTATATCGACAGTTATTTGAGGAATGGTTATTTCGTTTGCAAATATTACAGAATGGTCTGAAAATTTCTTGTCTTGATAACTGTTCTTGTTCTTCGGCAATTGCTATAGCAACAGCTCTTTCTAAGGAATCTGGATTTCGGGCTTTGATTAAAATAGAGAGGTCTTTGTTTAATCCTCTAATAAAGACATTTAGTGCTTGAGTTTTTAAGAGTTTAGTACATGCATTTCTTGCATCTGGAGATAAGTCTGGATCAAGTGTATTTATTAATTTTATATAGCAATTTTCAACTTTATTTGCAAATGACATTACATTTTCACTGGGCATCTGACGTAAGGAATGTAATTCCAATTGCCACTGACCTTCAGTTCGGCGTTCAGAATAAGCATCTAATAAGAAGTCTTTTAAATCTTTCCATTCGTCAAATGTTCTGTTTCTAGTTATGGCCCTAGCTTTATCGGTTAATTTAGTTTCTATAATGGCTAATAAGATGGGTTTGGATTGCGGATTTACTAAATTGTATGCTTTATCACAATTGTCTATGAATTCGTATAATTTTGATTTTGTACCATCAAATCTAATGAGAAGTTTTTCAGCTATTTCAATTGATACTGACATTTTATTTGAATTAGAAGTAGAAGAATTTGAAAGAGAATTTGAGTCGGGAGAAGGTATTTGTTCGTCAAATAAGTTACTTATATCAGGATATAAAGTAGACATACGTTTACAAGATTTTTAAAATATGAGACAGAATTTAAGATAGAATGTACTTACAAGTAGAATATTGTTGTTGGTCGCATAGTCTATTATTCCACGGGTTCACCTCTACTTCCGATGGAACTACAATTGGGTTATGACTGGAACTGGATTTCGAACTGGATGTACTGGACCCCAATGTAATTAGTTGTAGTGGCGATTTTTCCACACTGACAGTTTTTTTGAATGATTCCTCGAAGGAAACAAGTCAATTCAAAAATTCCTCAGCTCTCCTTCTATCAGCAATCAGAGGAACTCTGCTACTAATATCCCACGTTCTGACACCAAATTTTGTTATGGAATACTATGCGTTTATTTCTTCTCCGGACTAACTCTTTGTTTTGGAATTAAACAGAATATATTGACATGTATAAATTTATTATATTAGAGGATGAAAATTACACTGCCTGTTATTTCTTAAAACTATGAATTTATAAGTTCTGTTATCTACAATTATTTAACGATGTTTCTGGATGGATTTGAGTACAAGAGATTGGACTCAAATATTAATATTAAAATAGCAAATACGGATAGCTTATCGAACAAAGAAATAAGAGAAATAAATTATTATTATTCCATAGATACGAAGTATTAGGCGAATAAACTAGCGAAACTTATTTATTCTAAATAGGAAAATATTTATGAAGAGTATTGATTCTGATTTCTAACAGCAAATAATTATTAGTGATTATACATGAGAACTTTTCATAATTGTAAATAACATATACCAGGTGACTAAAAACTATATAGAAATACATAGATACTTTAATTATCTTACATGTGAGTAGGTAGGTACATTACACATAGTTTTCGGCGGTAAACTCTAATGTTCGTATTACCTGCGCCGCACCGCCCTGTAATGAACTTCGTAAATAATGAAAACGCCTTATATTGTCTAAGTACTCATTTCTGTTAACTAAAGATTCAAAAAGATCTGCAAAATCTAACCAATTATTATAATTACCATCTAATTTTGGTAGCTCGATAGGTTTAAGCTCAATACAATGCCCTGTATATGAATTCTTAGAGCGCTCACTTGCTTTATCGTCTTCTATACACGCTACTTGTTGATTATCGCGAATGATTTTTCGCGCTACCGCTAATTGTGAATAATATTTGTTGTAAAATTCTTCGCGCTCCGTATATTCATCCTCTAATAATTCAAATTGAACCGTATTTTCTATTTGACCCTGAACCTCATCGAATTCGCCCTGTAAATGCCCTATACTATTTACCATTTCTATAGCTTGTAATACTTCTAAAGCTGAAATTGTTTCACCCTTAGTTACCTTATCATTCAATGCTAATATATATTTCGAAAATATTGTGAGTTTGCATTTAAAACCGCCCCTTTTTCGCTTTAAATTCTCCATAGTTTTATAATGAATTAAACAGTAAACATAAACAGATTATAAATCGCTTGATATTCGACCCTAACGTTCTAAGAATTACCACATGTGCAGAATAAAGGTCTATTCTCATTAGACGTGCCAGGCCCGCGCTCGTCACCTGACCGGCACATGCCATGCTTTTGGTAAATATTCACACTATTCGCGCTCGTAGCATGCTTTCAGCGGTATTTTGCACAGGCAGTCGATTAGACGTGTCGGTGGGTAGTTGTGCAGTTGTAATGTTTTCCACGGCAACTTTAGTAAAAATTGCATTTTTTACTTTAGATGCCGAAGAAGAAGAGAATATGAGAGATAAAGTTAAAAAAGGAGGTTTTGGATATATCCAATGATTAAGAAAAGAAAAATAGAAGGAGGATACTATACCTTGTATAAAGAACTCATGGATAATGAGTCAAAATTTTATATATATTATAGAATGTCAATTGCCGAATTTCAGCAGAATTACCAGCAGAATGCGATTTTGAACAAATTGCCAAAAAATTTTGGTTGTCGTGGAATTTTCCCAAGGGCATTAGGAGCCCTAGATGAAAAGCACATCAAAATTATAGCTCCAATCAATAGTGGTTCCAGTTACTTTAACTACAAAAAGATTTTTTCTGTAATTCTACTTGCTTTAGTAGATATGTAGTTCAACTTGCTCTAGGAAATCACGATAAACCATTTTTGCCCTTAAAAAACTCACTCCCTCCATTTTCCGAACTCAGGTCGCCCGTAAATTATTTTTTCTTTTATTTATGTCATATCATCTTTCTTTTCCAACGAGTTTGACCCTACTATTATTTTTTTTTAAATATTATCGGCAGTGGTCTATTACCTAGATAAAATATAGTGTTTTATTTACCTATTTTAATATTTTCTCCAATATCCCACCATACCTGAGACTTATGTGCTGCATCTGCATACAGTCGATTCATAAAATCGTATAATTCACTCCTCTCACGAACTAATTCTATTAAAAATTCATTAGTATCATGTGAAAATAATTTTTTTCGCACCATTTTGCCTGTCGAAACTCGTCTGAAGTATTCACACTATGTAGGACTGTGCAAGGCATGTGCCAGGCATGGGCTAGGAAAATATTGTTTGAAAAGATTGTTCGATGCCGGGCACGGACCTTTCCCACTCCGAGCACTTGTAGTGAGAACGGACCATCGCTAAACCCATTTAAATAACGTTAAAGTAATTTTGCACGTCTCGAGCAGGGCACATGCCGAGCACATGCCTGGCACTATAGTGAGAATAGGCCTTAAAGATACAAAAAACTGATAAATAAGGGAATGTAGTGAAATGGGTATGCTCACCAAAGTATTTTTATGTTTATTCTAACAGCTGGCCTTGCGTGGCGCCACAAATCTTCGCATCAACTCGTAGAGTAGTTCTTCACAAGTTTTAAGAACCACAGTTGTCCACTTATGTAACTGTCTTAACGTAACGTTCGAATGTCTATACCGCGCTTGAGCCACTATGATGCACTGCTGTTATATCGCCCGCTAATTTGATGACACAAATATGAGTTTGTAACCGGTGAATTTACACTGTTAACACAAGAATTTGATGATTTGGATCGATGGACCAATGGATGAAACTTGATATGCACTTCGCGTGTGCCGCTGGTAAATAATCAAACTCCGTGTGAAAAAACTGACTTTATTGAATTAACAATACATAAATAAAACGCTAATACGTATTGTTTCGCTCGCTGGTGTCCACCGGCCTCGACTTCTCATATTTGAATGATGCTGTCGCCCTTGGAGTGCTTTTAGGGCTCGCCTTATCTTCACATATGGCATAATATATCTTCCTACGCTACTATGTTGCCGGATTGTAAAATGCATAAAAAACTTAAATTAGATAGAGGCGTGAACAGGTATATATTGACAAGAACTCTGAAAATGAGACAGTTGTAGGTGGCTCTGTTAAATTTTAGTAAAAAGGAGAAAATCATGGTGTTTTTTTTATAAAAATTGTGAGAAGAGGAAAAACTACAGAAGGCTGAGGTCTCCAGAGATCCGAAACCAAACCCTGAGGGAGTTATATGGATGAGTAAAATAAGAACTGAATAGTTTAGGAGGGGGATGATGAATAATCTACTCTGAATTTAGAGGTGTCGAAAAGAAGCATGGAAAACATTAGGTATAGGGGTCTGACTTGAAGTTTGGGTTAAATAGAAAGAAGTGGGGAAAGATGGAGAGTATAATGTATTGAAAGAGAGGTTTTGGAGTAAACTAAGGAGGATGAATAGTTGACGAACGAATAATGATAAATATAGATTTTGTTGTAGAAGTAAATTAAGGATGTGGGTTATGAGAATAGTTGGCGATGGAGAGGGAGGAAGTCTCGATTGAATGAGACATGACGATTAACGCAATTTGGGCTTTTATGTTTTTATTTAAGAATTTTGAGGTCTTCATATAAGTCTAATTTGAGGAAGTTTTTTGGGGGATATTGTGAATAAGTGAAACATCTAGGATAGTGAGGGTGTGGTTGTGTTCTTTGAGATGTTGAGAGAAAGTGTTCGGAATATAGATTCCGAAAACGTTTTGTGATATAGCCCGATTGGGTTTTTTAAATTATATACCTTTTATAAAGGATTTTTAATAAAATACAACTTTAATTCTCGACCACCTAAAGGCTTTCTTAAAACCTTAAAATTTAGGTTTTTTATCTTATTTTAATAATTCGTTGAGTTTTAATCAGGGACAAAGGAGTAGGATGCAAAAATATGGAGTTGATTCCAGTTTACTCCACTTAGCCTCTTCTACTCAAATCCACTCTCACCTTCACGTTGGTGTCCCCTGTTAAACCGAGTAACTCAACTGGAGATCCGGTATCCAACTCGGGTGGAAGGTTGGGTCGGCAACTGACAAGAGCGGGTGAACTGGTCCTCCAGGTTGGGGGTTGGGCAGTGAGTTAACACCCCCTCATGTAAAAATTCTTCTGTTACGGAAACTTCAAAACAATCAGCCAGACGGATTTTTTGTCGACGACTTGACAAACGAAATAAGGTTAATGATATTATGTAAATGATATTTACTTTGAACCTTGTAAGAACAAAACTCAGGGCTCGTATATCAAACGCTAAGAAGGGCCAGGGCACAAAATCTATGAAATATAATACTGATGTGCTAAAATCTGAAGACGCTAGGGATAACTACAGAAAAATTTTAAATGAAGAGCTGACAAGAATCGACGAAAATTTGAGTATAGAAGAACACTGGACCAAATGCAAGGAAGCTATCCATACAGCGGCTACAGACTTTTTAAAACCTAACCAGGCCAAAATAAACGGAGATTGGTTTGACGAAGAACGTAGATCCATTAACCAACAGAAAAATGAAGCATATAAGAGACTTCAGCAGTGCAGAACGAGATCAAATCTGGAAGACTATGAAAATCTTAGACGAGAAGAAAAAGGGACGTTTAGAAGGAAAAAGAAAGAGCCATACGAAAACGCTCTAAACGAGATTGTTAACCACCACATTAGAAAAGAATCGCGAAAACTCTACCAGAAGATAAACAGCTGCAGAAAAGAATTCAAACCCAGAATAACAGCATGTAAAGACAGAGATGGTTCCATAATTAGTGACAAAGAACAAATACTTAACAGGTGGGCGAATCATTTTGAAGAACTGCTTAGCGACAGTCGTGAAGAAGACCAAATAGAAATTACTTTGCCTGAAATGGATGAAAACGCTTAAGAGCCGCCCCCCACCGAAGAAGAAATTAGAGAAGCCATTTCAAAACTGAAAAATAACAAACCCCTGGTTTGGACAATCTTCCTGCCGAACTCTTTAAAAATGGTGGTAACACCCTTTTTAAACACATGCATAAATTAGTAACCGAAATCTGGCAACAGAAGGAAACGCCCGGTGATTGGAAATTAGGTGTAATGCACCCTCTTCACAAAAAGGGAGATATGAAGGTGTGTAATAATTATAGAGGTATCCCTCTACTTAACGTGGCATATAAAGTATTGTCCAACGTATTGTACAAAAGATTGATTCCTATGCCGAACAAATAGTTGGGAACTACCAGTGCAGTTTCCGACCCAATAAATCAACAACGGATAAAATCTTCACAGTCAGGCAGATTCTTGAGAAAACGCTTGAGTTTGGAGTCGACACCCACCACA
Source organism: Diabrotica balteata (assembly GCA_918026665.1). Lineage (NCBI taxonomy): Eukaryota > Metazoa > Arthropoda > Insecta > Coleoptera > Chrysomelidae > Diabrotica > Diabrotica balteata. Next base: position 88,750,513 of record OU898282.1, read on the forward strand.
TATTCGTGGATTTCAAAGCCGCATACGCCTCAGTCAACAGACAAAAACTTCTACAGGCTATGGTGGAATTTCAAATGCCGCTTCATTTCCGTTCAACCTACGGAACTTACACTCACATGCGTAGAGAGTGTAGTCAGAATCCAAAACGACTTTTCAAGATCCTTCCATTCTAAAAATGGACTGAGAAAGAGAGATGGACTGTCGTGTCTCTTATTTTATTAACCTTGCACTAGAAAAAGTAATTCAAGAGTGTCATATTAATACAAATGGCACGGTTAATAAAGCTGTACAAGTGGTCGGATATGCAGATGACATAGGTCCATAGGTAGGACATTGCTAGGTCCACAGAATCTCTGATCAAAGCATTTCGATCATTAAGAGCGTCTGCATTGAGAATGGGAGTAAAAATAAAAGCACAGAAAACCAAGTATATGTATTGTACTAGATCAGGCAACCAGATACCTAGACTATTAATTGATGATCTGGAACTGGAAGATGCGGACAACAATGTCAGCGAAGAAATTATAAGAATAGTACTTGCCAATAAGTGCTATTATGGCTTGAAGAAACGGATGGCCCCAAAACTACCAAGAAAAATTAAAGTTACCATTTATATAAAACACTAATAAGGCCAGTGTTAACATACGGGTCAGAAACTTGATCACTTCCACAGAACGACCAAGAATTGCTTAAACGTTTCCAGAGAAAAATTCTAAGTAAAATATATGGAGGACTCCAAGAACAGGGTTTGTGGCGTAGGCGCTACAACTTTGAGTTATCTAGAAGTTTTGGGAAACCTGACGTTGTAAAATGTATTAAATTAACACGCCTTCGATGGATAGGACAAGTAACTAGGAGAGATGAAGATGCAACAATCAAAAAATTTTCGACCGAAGAGGACCAGTGGGAAGACGAGCCAGAGGAAGGCGAAAACTTGGGTATCAAGATAACATAGGGGATGATCTAAAATTCATCGCAGTTGAAGCATGGAGAACAGTTGCTAGAGACAGGGTGAATGGAAGATTGCTCTGAAGAAGGCTTTTGCACATAACAAGCTGTAATGCCACTGATGATGACATTGAGTTTTAATATTGCAGAATAATCAAATAGATGAGAAAAATCATTAACAACCACATGTGTTGGCTGTTGGCTTATGTATGAAGCAAAAAGCTCAATTTTTAGGCAGTCAAAAAAATATTTAAAGGTTTGGGCTAAGAAATTCAATAAGTAGACATTATTGTATATATATATATATATATATATATATATATATATATATATATATATATATATATATATATACACAGTGTAAGAAAAAGTTTATGGTCGGTATGGACCTTACGTGAGATGGAGTGAGAAACAGCTGTTTAGAAAGAGAGAGGTATATTAGGTCCGCCCTTTATATCGCCAAACATGCATGCCTGGAAATAATAAAAAAGGGGAAGTTCAACGTTGCCAAACTTATTGGATTTATTTGACCTGTTGTTTTTTTTTGCATTTGAACAATGTTCTAAGATAATCCAATTTGGGCGAAATTGATTTAAATGGCAGCTTACTGTTTTTTTATTGGGAATATGCCACAAGTTTACTTTACAATAAGTGTAATATAACATTTTGATTTCCACTTCGGAAATCGTTTTATATAAATAAAATTTATTAATGTTTCGTATTTTAAGTATGATTTCCGAATTAAAAATCTAAACATCAAAATAAGCTTATTTTAAAGTCACATTGTGCCTTATTCTCAATATGAAATAATAAACTGCATACAATAACGCCACATTAAAAAATATTCATACACAATAATTATTTGGCAACGTCGGTCTGGTCTGGTTTGGCCGACCGAGTAACGAGTAGTAGAGGTGGGTCGTGGTAGTTTTATCGTTAAGAGCGTAGGCACAAAATTTCGTGCCAATATTTTTTAAATGCATTAATTTTTTGCGAATCCTGAGAAAACTAATAAATATTTTTGAAAAATTTAAACGCAGAATGAAACAATACATTATTACCGAGGGCCGAAAGTCCCTGAAAACTTCTATAATGTTTATTTTAATAAGTTATAGGGGTGAAAAAAAAATTAGTGTGATTTTTAATTTCAAATATCTCATTCAAAAACCTTTTTGTTTATTCTAAGGGACTTTCGGCCCTCGGTAATAATGTAATCTTTTATTCTGCATTTAAATTTTTCAAAAATATTTGTTAGTTTTCTCAGGATTCCAAAAAAAATGAATGCATTTAAAAATTTAAATTTTTGTAAACAAGTAACTATGATTGTTTAAAAGTAGTTTTAAGTAAGAGAGTACCTACATAAACAAACATAATGGCTATTATCGTTTATGTGTATATTTATTGAAGTGAAAGAAACTAATGATTTATTTATTATAACTTGAAAAATAAACTAAACAATACAAATAGTAACTCGTACTTACATTTACATTACACGTTATTATTAAATCGCGAATAGTCTAAATTGACATTCAAAAACATAAGTTTTTCAACTTTACTTCTTATTAACCGTCTTCTTTTTTTATTTCAAATTAAACCAGATTTTGAACATGTGTTCACATTTACAATACTAATAGTGGTTAAGTTAGGATATACATGGCGATGGTTTTTCCACCGTTGTAATGGACTCTCGATTCAGGTGTACGTGTAGATGAGCCATCTCCAATTAATTGATCAAAAATACACCATGGATTTAAGTCATCTTTATTGGTTTCTTTTTCTTGTACTGGTTGATTTTCAATAGTACAATCTTCTTGTTCGTTAATTATAGAAGTAACCAGCTTCTTAACTTTTTCTTTAATTTTTTTATCTTCATTTTTATCAGAAAAACCCTGCACTTTAAATGGTGAATCCATAAATGTACATAATAACAATGTGCCACTCTGTTCTATCCCTTTAAATCTTTTTGCTAAACCCGATATTAGTAATTGTACTACGTCGGATACTATGGATGTAAGGTTTGCTAAACCTTATTGCTAAATTTACCGTTTGCTAAAATTTTATTGCAAGATTCTTGCAGGCAGCGTACCATAACAATCACTGAACTACCCTTCAAGTATTTTTGGTCACTCATTGTACTTGTTATTTCTTTAAACGGCCGTAAAATTTGGGAAAGCTGAGAACAAATAATCCAGTGTTATTTATTTAGATTTGGTCTATAGTCTGTATTATTTAATACCGATGTGGAACGGATTGCCTCTTCTAACTCGGTCATTTTTTTTAACATGTAGTAGGTGAAGTTCTACCTAGTTTCCACGTCTTGGATTGGCCGTTTGGGAACTTTTTTATGTTGTAATTAATACTTTAAAAGCCTTTCTGAAGATAAGGTACTTTTTTTTAAATGTGTTTTTTGCAGAATTGTCGAAAATAGGACTTTTTATTTTATCTATTATCAAATCAGTTTTGACATAACATTCCTGAAGTAATGAACCTGACAGTTTTTCTTGTTGGCAGTTTATATCCAGGAATCCACCCTGCAAACTTTTTAAAAGCTGGTTCTTCACCTATGGAAAACGGATGAAACGAGTCTTTGCATAAGTTTAGTAAATCTTGAAAATCAACCAGTACAAGAAAAAGAAACTGATAAAGATGACTTAAGTCCATGGTGTATTTTTGATGAATTAATTGGACGTGACTCATCTAAACATACACCTGTATCGAGAGATATAAAAGAAGTCGACATGTATTTGTCTGATGATATATTACCCACAAAAAATTTCGAACGGAGATTGGAACTGTCCATTACCGTGGTGGAAAAACCATCGTCATGTATATCCTAACTTAACCACTATATTCATAAAATATTGTAGTATGTATTGTAACAAAATCTTTTCCTTGTGAACACATGTTTAAAATCTGGTTTAATTTTAAATAAAAGAAGAACACGGTTAACAAGAAAGTGGAAAAACTTGTTTTTAAATGTCAATTTAGACGATTCGCGATTTAATAATGTGTAATGTAAATGTAAGTACTATTTGTATTGTTTAATTTATTTTTCAAGTTATAAGAAATATATCCTTCGTTAGGTTCTTTCACTTCAATACTTATACACATAAATGATAATAGCCAATATGTTTGTGTACTCGCTAATTTGAATACTGGTAAACAATCAACTAGTTACAGTTTACGAAAAACGGTTCCGATAAAAATTTAAAAAACGAGAGGATCCACCTCTAGTTTTTTAGGTATATTAGGATCGGAACCAGAGAATATGTAAAATATCTCTGATCGGAACTATTCGTCTCACGAATGAGCAATGAGTGTTAAAAATATTTATGGAGGGGAGACCAAGGGGAAATATGATTGTTATCTTTGTCTATTCGCTGAAAATATGATTTTATATCTGCGTTAGATATCCTGTTAAATTTTACCATACCGACCATAAACTTTTACCTACACTGTGTATATATACATATATATATATATATATATATATATATATATATATATATATATATATATATAAAACTATTACAAAAATTATAGTTTTTCCACCAACACTAGTCTCATGATTGTGATTTATATAGTACATCAGTACAATTACATTTTATTTTATTGTTTTACATTTCTGCTTAATATTAAATGTATTTCTGAAAATTAGAGATTTGTCAATAGTAAAATTTGCAATACTGTATTGCGCAAGGGTTTTCCTAGGCAGTTAACGACCCAATTGGAAGCGTTAAGTACAGTTTCTGTGACTTCCAGTGTTTATTAGTGACTGGTCGTTGTTACTAAGGTGATATTGTCGGAGAGAAATTCATCAGAGTCGATTCAACGACAATGGCACCAAGAAACCCAAAACGTGTTGACTGGTCGCCAGGAAAGAGAGCTAAAGCAATTTTCCTTCGAGAAGGATAATTACACATATCAAGAAATAGCAAACAAATTGGTAAGACAAACACCGGAAAGACAAAATCAGCAAAAAGAACAGGAGGAAAACTGAAAGTTAGTCAATACAATGAGCATAGAATATGCCAACTTTCTTTAGAAGATCGTCAGAGATCCACAAAAGAAATTAATGTTATTGTCAAATATTGGACCGAACTATGAGAAGAAAGTTGTGTGAAAATGTATTGCAAGCATGAACTCCTAGAAAGAAGCTGTTCCTTAACAAAAAAACAGGGGCAAAAACATACTGATCGGGCTTTGGCACACAGAAAGTGGACACAAGAACAGTGGAGTAAGGTAATTTGGAGCGATGAAACAAAAATCTCTATCTTTGGGAGTGACAGAGTGAAGTTTGTTCGCCACCTACTGAGGAGAGATACTCCAAGTAAAATTGCTACTGATTATCAGAAATTTGTTTGAAGGGGGTGCCCAACAATGCTTCTTCCAGCGGGATGGAACACCTTGTCATATGGCTAAGACTTCCATGGAATGGTAGAGAAAGCATGACGTTACTGTCCTGTTTTGGCCTAGAAATAGTCCCGTTCTAAATCCAATAGAAAATGTATGGTCAAGGCTGAAAGGGGTAGTACCACGGCTAAACCCAAGTAACAAGAGAGAACTGATAGAAGCCATTATTCAAAACTGGTTTAGAGTTATGCCAGAAGATTTGGCTTGTCTATTGAAATCAAGTATGTCCTAAAAAACAAAGGTTATCCCAACAACTACTACTTTTATTGATAATCACCATTGTACCATTTTTTAAAACTATATCCACTAATAGCTAGCAGTCATTATTTCATTTCTTTTTCAATTTTAAGAGGGTTTTCATCTTAAAATAGATGTTAAATATTAAGTAGAAGCATAAAACGATGCAATAAAATTAAAGATAAACTTATAAATAACATAAGTCTTGTGAAAAAGAGGAAATGCATGCCCAATTGTCTGTTCTTTATTAAAGAATGATATAAAATATGTTTTCAATAACTCTCTATTTATTTTTTTAATCATAGCATCCTTTGTTAATCATAGTATGGTGCCATTTATTAGTTATATTGCGATTTAAAATGACAGAAAAACTACTTTTAGTCTTTGTATACAATTTTTTGAAAATTATCTTTTACACAAACCTTCTGATAATAAACAAACAAAAAAATTTATCTAATTTGGTGCAGTTGTTCTGTGATCAAGTGATGCCCATACAAACATTTTGGTGATTCATTTTTATTAATACAGATTAAAATGGGGAATAATGGATATAATAATAAGGTAGCATTACTTCCTCAGTATCCCCTCAGCTATTCATTCTCTTTTTCATGGTGTAGAAACACATGTGCCAAAGCCCACTACTATGTTAGGCGAAATACCAGACTGAGATAAATGTGAAGACAACCTCAGAACAATTAGGATACTGGCTCTAACTTGATGCAACTAGGTCAATATCCAAGTTACTTGGAATCTGACTCAAGAGTAGAAATTTATTACTACCTGGAGTATCTTTTTCTACGTTCAGATATAGTAAAAATAATTTTGTGTATCTGTATAGACTACTCAAAGTATGGCTTAAAAGCAATTTTACTCTATAACAGAGGTTTCAATGCTTCTATTCTTGTTGGACATAGTGTTCTTGAAAGTGATCTATGAAAACTTGGCAATGATTCTTCAAAAACTCAAATATGAAGACCACAGTTCAGCAACAAGCAGGTTACATCAAATGCCATTGTTTTTTATGTCTATGAGACTGCCAACTAAACTTGTATAATGAGGCATTGACTGCAGTACTTACTACCAGTTTCACTCACCTGAGTTATCTTCATCTGGTTCATTCTTTAAGTCTCCAAGAAAAAGGGGTGTAATTAGCTGACTTTCTATATATCCTTGGTCATCTTGAGCAAATTCTTCCTTAATTTCAGCTTTTACTTCTATTGCTAATGAATACCAATTACATACATTTTTTAACATTAAATTTTATTATTGTCTTACCTAATTTATCTTCTGGTTCATTGGAAGCTCCAATATTATTTGTTGATGTGTATACCTGACTTTCTACATGTATTTCACTATATTCGAGGAACTCTTGCTTAACTTCAACGTGAAATTCCATTGCAAACAAATAAACCAAGAAGAAACATTGGAAAGTGGAAACATATAAAAATGCAAAAGTAAAAAGTATATACAAATTTCCCTACAAATGATAAATGAAACATGAAACGTCAAATTTGCGTTTGTTGCGGTATTGCCACAGAATAATAAACATAATTCTGTGGTATTGCCATGTCCTTATTAACATCTTATTAAAGGTCGATTCAGATACATCAGTCACGTCTCGTCACAGTGATTGCGCCGAACCGAACAATCCGTCATACAAAATATTCTTTAATACAAATATGTTGCCGGCATTCACACTCATCAGTTGACAAACAGTTTCCCAGCTGTCAGATAGTTCTCTACTTATATATATTTAATCTATGTCTGTGACCAAACAGGATCGGTTCGGCGCCGAGACTATGATGGGACTGATGTGTCTGAATCGGCAGTTTTGTTCGCGGCGGAGGGAGACAGTCCCCATAGATAAAATTACACCTAGATTGGTAACAGGGATAGGCAATGTCAAATCACGTTCGGAGTTAGGCGCCCATACGCCCATTCGTATGGTGGCGCTGCTAGTCTATTTTCTACGCGGAGGGAGTGTGCTGTGGTCAAATCAAAAGTTGAATTTAGACAAATACGGCGCCATATTTGTATTTGTTTTATTTTTATAATTTATTTTATAGTTTAAATTTTTTTATATAAGTAGTGCAAAAAGGTAAAATTTTAGACGATTTTTTATTATGGAATCGAACACATTACATGACATGGAATAACAATGTAGAGACGAAGAACTGAACAAAAAAGATGTATTCCAAATTGCATGGATACTAGGCAAGCACTAGATATGTTTGATAAATGGGTGAATGCTGTTAAAAGCCCTAATTAGAGAATGCTGCAACAGAAACTATTTATAACAATTTTCGTGTATGCTCTAGTCATTTTAAAGAGGATGATATAATTAATGTTGGACACACCGCTATTACGAGAACAGCCCTTCTGAGTTTGTTTTTACCAGCACCAGGTAAGAACTATTATGCCAATATATGTATGTATGTGACCTTTTACTTATAAAATTGGTTAATTATAAATTTAACCTAAAATTATATATTATAAAATCAGTCTTACTTGCTTACTATTTGAATTATTTTGTAGGTGGTGGTTCAACAACTATCTTAACAATCATCACCTTAGAGAGGGTTCGACATAATTTCTACAGGTGTGCGCCTTTCAAAGTTGGATTAGATTAGCAGATCATGACTACACTATCATATGAAGAGGTCTATGAGCTTGCCTGTTAAGTGCGAGGAGGAATCTGTCTCTCTCTTGTAAGTGAGATTGGTCTTAGAGTACCATATTACCATGGTTTGTCTCATCTATGTACTTACTTTTAATGTTCCATTTTGTAGAACAACCTAAATCTAAATGTATTTAATATGTCTCTCAATAATTATATAAATATTAGTAGAAAAGAGTTACTGGTAACATAGAGTTTAGAAACATAACTTTGTAAAATACTTCATGTTTTTATTGTAACTAGGTAATACTTTACATATTTTTTTATTTTTAATGTTATTTTTCCATCTTTATACTGCTGGATCTTAGAATCGTAGAGCTAACTGTTGGGTTTATAGGTTTTAATATGACTAAAATATTATCATATAAATGTATATAAAGTTCTTTCTAGAACTAAATCATTTAATTTTTCTGTTTCCAACTTAGTAGAGATCTTGAGTTCTGTCTTTTCTGGGAGTAGAATGCCAGACAGTAAGAGTTCCTACTGGCCGCTGGTAGTGTGTGTTATTAAATTAGGATGTAAGTACTACAAAGAACTCGGAATGTCTGACGGCTATATGTTGCTTATTAGGCTTTAATTTGACATTAGAATTCCAAAAGAATTATTTAATTACTGACAAGTTCTTGTCACAACATTAAGAACACTAAATTATACTACATTTACCCGTCCCTATTTGTGAACAAAATATTGCAACTATCTTGGTTTATTTTTAGCTCCAGCTGATTTACAGCTAGATTGAAAATCTGAATTTTCCAATCTTGGTTCATAATTATCATCAGGTTTTTGAACAGGTAAATTTTCTGTCACATCTGGCATTGATTTAGTAGTGGAATTCTCTAATGTGTTATTTGGACTTCATCTTCATCATTAGTGTGATTCAATAATATAACAATTCAATAGTAAACTTCTTATATAGTACAGAGCTCCTGGTAAAGCAGTTTTTCATTTAGTGATGTCTAAATATTTGGTTTTTAATGCTAGATTCACCAATTTCTATATAACTCATTGTATCTTTCAACTTAACCATTTCCTTCATGATTATATGGTGTTGTTCTACTTGAAATATTCCTTTAGAGTGTAGATACTTAATAAATTCTTGTGAAGTAAAGCTAGTTCTCCTTGTCAGATTTTATATATACCAGCATTCTATATAAACAAAATAGTGATTTAATCTGTGATTGGTTTGAATTGCTTTCCTACCAGATAATGTCTGCATTTTTTTAATACTTCAATGCATTTGCATGTTTTCATTCTGAATCTGTGAGAGTATGTGTGAAAAAAGCAATTGATTTTCCCCATTGATTGCTTCGCTTATGTAATTATAGACTAAATTTATTACAAGCATGTACTTATCTTTGTCTTCTAGGGATTTATCTTTGGATTCATTGCTTTCTAAAAAAATCTTGAATGTTATATACCAATGTTTGAATTCTTTGCGAATTATGAGAATAAAATTGTAGTAAAAGGCCTTTTGCAGAATTAGGCTTCTATTTACATAAAACTTGACATACTAAGACAAAACAATTATTTAAATACTGGCCAGTTCTTGCCACAACATTAAGAAAACTAAATTATAGTACACTTGGCTTGTATTATTAATATTTCTTGTAACACATATAACATTTCTTGTAATATTTTTATAAATAAAGATTTTATTCTATATTTTATTCTTTAATTTTGTTAACCACTTTGGCATTTTAATGTAATGTAAAATAAATATAGTCTCAACATAACAAGAAAACCCAAAAAGTATACGAAAAATATTTATTATCGTATAGGATAAGGATTTTTCTTGTTATTTTAGGATTATATCGATTTTCCTTTACTTTAAAATGAGTTCACAATCCTAGGTAATATTACTAAGCTTTTGAATTTCGCGCCATATATTTATAGTTAGGCGCCCGATCACTAGGTGATGCGCCAATCATTGTTTTACTCATCAACACGGAAGTTTCAATGCTAGGTGGTAGTGTGCTATGACAGTCCCTGACTGGTTTCTGACAGTTTCGCATGTGCAGTTCTGTTTTCAGGCGTTCGCGGTGTTAAAAATCCGGGACTTTGACAAAGAGTTCGATGTTCGCGGACAGTTTCAAACTGGTTCATGATCAGTCCATTTGGGTCATGGATTAGAGTGCGGATTTTTCTTCTTCTTCTTGTTCTTTTTTTGGGCTATGTCCTAGACAATTTACCCAGTTTACTTGGGGGTAGACACTTTTTGTCTTGTTTCAGCAATCAGTGTCCACCTACACTTATATTCTTCCTTTGTTTGTTTTGGATTATTCTACATGTATACTTGTGTTGGTATTTTTCTTCTTTATATTCTTCACAGGCTAAAATTTTAGTAAGAACACAACAAAGGTATAAACTTTTCTCGCTCGGGGGTAGCCTCCAAGCTTTGCACACACCAGAAATGCTACCGACGGATAAATTAGAAGCACCCAGGACTGAAAGAAGGAAGATTATAATTTACAATTTAATATTGCAGGTAGAAATAAAGTTGCATGAGGTGTTTATTGTATTGTCATTAATATTTGTGAGGATTGTGCAAATATTTAATGGGAGTAGGAAGTTTAGTTTTAGGTAATTCGGCATACAAGTCGAAATGTGAGTTTTGGTTTAAGCGACATTCTAATAAAATATGGTTTAAGCCTCCCACTTGGCCACATTCGCAATAAGGATCATCTTTGACTCCAATTCTAAATAGATGAAGAGGGGATGAGCAATGACCTGTTCTCATACGGATGATTGTAGTTAAATGTCTCCTACTGATATATGCGAATTTATTGAAGAGTGCTGATTTTTAGTTAGCGCAAACGCTATAGAAACTGTAAATTGTCAGGTTTTGTGTTTGTTTTTTTTTTGGTCAATCGTTAATATACTAACTAACCCATTATTTATTTTTGTTGAGAAGTGGCAATATAATCTTTACGTTTCGACATCTTTAAATAAATATAACTAAAACTCTAAATCTTTTTAGCGATATAAATTAAAAAATATAAAAAAGTCACTTAATATTTTATTGCATTATAAATATGGAACTAAACACAGTACATATATTTAAGCATCTTAAGAAAATTAATGTTATTTTTAGATAAGCGATCATGTTACATCCAGCGATGAGGATTTAGAGAAAATTCTGGACGTTCAGGGTCATTGATAAAAATTTCATCTCCGTAGACATCGTTCCGTCTTACTACACTATATAGTACCACAGAATAAACAACAATTTATTATTATTTATTATTGGTTATTATTAAAAACTGGAAAAAAAAAGCACGAAACAGGTCAGAATGGAGAAGAATCCTTGAACAGGCAAAGACCCAAAAAGGGTTGTCGAGCCAGTGATGATGATGATTGGTTATTATTACAATACCTCCCTAGATGTTCCACGACAATACTTTAGTTGGATATGAAATTCAGCGCTCCATAAAATTTTAATTTTGGTGGGAAAATTTATTTGAAATTAAAAATGTCATGCATTTTTTTTTTCAAATATACCAAATTATATTTAAAAATTTTAAACTTTATTTAAAAAAAAAGCATGACATTTTTAATTTCAAATATACACAATACAATTTAGGAAAAATAAAACAAAATGTAAATTATTTATTTATTTAATACTTGTAAAACAATTTTGTAATTTAATATAGAATAAAAATATGCTATTATCACTGAAAATTGTACAATTTTATGGAAAAAGCTTACAAAAAAGTCAGAAAAATAGCAATTTAAAATTTACTGAAATTACATAAATCGTCAATATCACAAAATAAAAAATAATAAAATACACAATGTATTGCAAAATTTAAATAAATTGCATAATAAATCCTTACGAACTAATACATTTTAATACAAGTTTCTGCATGTGATACTCAAATATATATTTATACAAATTGTTTAGTTACTTGTACATAACACTATTCGTTAAGAAACTCTTCTACTGAATAATATGATCTTTCAGATAGATAGGATTTTGTTCTTTTACGGAACTCAAGGAAAGAAGTTGCAGATTTAAGTTCATCAATCAGTTATTTGTTCTCTAATATCAAATATTTATTGGACTCACCATACAAATGTAAGGCAGCTTTACATCTAGGCTATGCAAGTCTCATGCTATGCAAGTCCGTCTTGCATGGCACATCTCTTGCCTAGCTTGACCTTTTTACATCAGAGATATTTCTGTGCAATTTTAGATCCCACTTTCATTGTTGCCAACAGAGAAAATATTTATCAATTTGAGGTTATTTTATTTTAAATAAAAAATATAATTAAGTACTAAAATAAATAATATAATAAATAAATATACACTATTTATGGTTATTAAAAGGGTGAAGGATGTCAACCAAAGAAAAGAAAACATTGTTATTGTTGAATATTGCTGTTGTAGCAACAATCATCCATAGTCAACGACTCACCCAGTCATTTTTACATTAACTTTAGACATAGTATATCTATTTATCACCACTTAATAAACTTAATTTAAATCAAAACACAGCAATACACATGTGGGTTAAAGATAGAGATAAGGTTATGTTTTATTCTGTAATCTATTATAAATTGTTATGTTGGCAACATGAATTTTAACGATAAATTGCAAGAAAATTGCATGAAAAATAGAACATGTTCTAATTTTTCGTCTAGCACAGGAATTGCATGGAAATAGCCCGTGGGCATGCGCAGTTCCATGATCTGTCTTGCATGGCTCTTGCCTAGCATGAAAATAGCATAATGTAAAACTGTCTTAAGCTAGGAATTGCATTTTTATACAATTTATGACTCTATGAAGAAACAAACTTATCTTCAACGTGTCTGTGGCAGATTCGTTTTGTTTTATAAACTGTACTAGCATTCATCATATCTAAATTAGGATTGTTTATAACACTAAGCCACTTCCTAAATCGTGTAATGTCTTCATCGTGGATTTGGAAAGGTATGTCTAATTAATGACGAATTAGTACATTGTAGGATACAACATTTATTGTGAAAAACCATATTTAACTGATTATTATTAATCTGCAAAATACTATTTGAACACCGCCAGGAACATTTAAAACGTAGATCACTGAGGTAGGTGATTCGTTTTGTAATTTACAAACTAACACTAACAAAATCAAAATATAGACGCTAATATGACAATTGGCGATTGACAATTATAATACTTTTCTTAGTTGTGTTCTAAACCTAAACTGCAGAGTATAACTAGAGACAGAGTAAAGCGACATCTGAAGATTAGTATCGGTACTACAAATGACATTAAGTTTAATTTGACCTTGAGCTACCTACGTGAAACGTCTAGTTATTAGTGGTCTGTGATTACAATTATTTATTACTCTGTGCTAGTACCCTATTTTTTACTTACAATTTTGACGTCATATAGGATTTAAAGAATGTCGAGAATTATTGCATGACATTTTAGTTAAATCTGACAGTTGCAGGATCGTAATCGGCTAAATGTGAAAAGGTTATTTTTTTTTAAATGCATAGCAGTTTGTCATAATTCTGTTCTATTCTGTTTTATTTTATACATTCCAAGGAAAGTGCTTAATTAGCTTAGATTCGTTTATGGATTTATTATTATTTATTACAAACACACAGGCATATTGCAATGACAATTGCAATTGCAAGGCATCAAAGTAAACATTCCTGTGATAAAATAACATCGATTTAAATCAGTCATATTTGGATAAGTAATTTTCTGATAAGTTTCTGTGGCAGCCAATAGTTTAATTTTGTGAAGATTTGTCATTAAATAGTGGAAATAGTTTAAATAGTGAAGCAGTTGATTTTTGAGTTATTCTACCAGATTTGGTGTGCAAATGAAAGAAGGTTATAAAGTTTAGTCAAAAAAACAATATAAATAGTTTAAATAGTGAAGCAGTTGATTTTTGAGTTAATCTACCAGTTCCGGTATCCAGATGAAATCGTGTTAATGGAGTTTAGTTAAAAAACAAGATACCGAATGTAAGTTTACCTTCTTTTTTATGAATAACAAAAATGAATATTATATTTCAAACAATCCATAATCCCATTCAGAATCTGATTCTTTAAAATCAATGATTACACTAGATATGTGGCTGGTATCAATTATACCTTACATTTCAAGAAAATGTCGTGGTTCTAAAAAGAACCGTTTTAATACATATAAATATCCATAACGGTATTAGTTTAAAATATTTTCTCAATATCATTCCGGAATTCACAATCTGATTCGCGAACGACAGAAACTGATAATAAAGATAGCTCAGCCTCTTTTTCTAATTGAAACTAATTTAATAATTTTAATATTAGTCTTTGTTCATTCTCGGTATATCTCGGAATATTTAAAATATTTTTATGACAATAAATACAAAATTTAATTTTCACTGTAGGTAAAATGTCTGAAAATACTAACCTGGAACGGCAATTATCATTTTATCAGTTGACATTGTGAAAGTACTGTCACTGTCATTATCAAGATCATCTGTGTCAAATTATATTTATATGCATAATTGATTGGATATCTATTTAGCGTATTCTAAACTCCAACCTTTGATCTTGAACTTTGATCAATGAAACCAATGATCATACTGTAGAAATAAACAGACGAATAGAGATTGCCAGATCAGCATTTATACGAATGAAGCCACTCCTAACGTGCAAAAATCTAAATTTGGAGATCAGACTACGTACCATTCGCTGTTATATATTTTCAATATTATTATATGGAGCTGAGACTTGGACATTAAAAAAATGTAATTTAAAAAGAATCGAGGCCTTCGAACTCTGGTTATACTGCAGAGTATTGAAAATATCATGGACTGATAGAATTACAAATAAAGAAGTACTGGAGAGGGTTGGTAAAGAAACAGAACTAATCACCACTATACAAACCAGAAAACTGGAATACCTAGGCCACGTGATGAGGGGACCAAAATATGAAATTTTGAGACTGATAATACAGGGAAAGATTCAAGGAAGAAGATCTGTTGGCCGAAGGCAGAACTCATGGTTAAAGAATCTACGTGATTGGTACCAATGCAGATCGATTGATTTGTTTAGAGCAGCAAGTTCTAAAATAAAAATAGCCATTATGATTGCCAACCTCCGTAGGGAGACGGCACTCTAAGAAGAAGAAACTCCAACCAATTATACGTTCGTAAGTAGAATTCGCTTTAATATGCGAATACCCGTGACCGATACCTAATTTTCTAAGTTCTATGTATAATAATCAGCGACTCACGTTTTTTTCTGTCACTTCTAGCTTAATGCGTTACCATGATATAAGGAAACAAGGTATGCTCACTAGGTGGACTCGTTTTTGCACATTTCTGCGCAGACCAAAATCCACCATCTTTTCAATATGTCACATGTGTGTAGGGATGGTGACCTGATCCCGTACCAGTTACTTTGGAACATGTATTTTATTTATACTTGTGGAACTGATCCCTAACACCAATATATTATAAAAAACGAGTACGGGTCATGGCCGTATAAATAAAGATCTTTGTTTATACGTCCATGGTACGGGTACTGTACTCATAGTAAGTGTAAGTGAGCATACCTGACCTGATCCACAAAAATACTTGGATCAACCACCTCTACATACGTGACGTCTGCTTTGTTTACTTTTGCATTTTTTAACCTTACTTTGCAATGTACTGGAATTGTGTTTTTGTTTTGTTTCGATTTTTTAAAAATTATTTTAGCAAGAGTCTGTTCAGATATTTTAAATATGAATTAATTGGATTAATGTATAATATTAATTTTATTTTATTTAATTTAACTACGATATATCGTATCAATTTTGTACATATTTGAATTGCCGCCTTCAAAATGGCGGATTTTGGTCGTAAACGTGATTGGCTGTTCAAAATAGATGCGCGTGAGCATACCATGTTTCCTTATATCATGTGCGTTAGAGAGAATTCGAACAACTATGACGCACTGAAAGAAGGTTTTGGGACGGACTGTACACATTTTGGCAATATAGTCTTTAAAATAAATTTTTGTCAAATTGTATGGAGAGGGCATCACGTGACTAAAAATGACCTCACTTCGGCCATATTGTTAATATTGTTTTGAAACTTTTGACAGATCGTATATGTTTGCTTACATTTGTTGTTTTTCGAATATTTTCAGTTTTATAATACTTTTATAGAAACTGTAATATATTGTGATAGTGCATAATAATGGTTTCTTGTTCTCAACGTTGTTGCAGTAGCAGAAGTAATGTTAATAAAAAATCTTCAGGAATATCGTTCTACAGGTTAGTATACAAATACGTAAACAAAGTAATGGCCCGTACTTCAGAGAATAAATTAATAGTATTTGACTGTATTAATTTATCTTTATATATAATATATCGTATTTTTAGTGTTTACCGCGGGATAAATAAATCATAGTTTATTAAATGTATTGCACTTTTTTAGATTATGATTAAATCTTCTGAATAACTAGTCATATTTGTATAGTAGTTTTAATATTATTGAGTCTGGCCCTGATGTCACCGCCATATTGGTATTATCGTTAGCCACTCCTACCTATGCCGTTTTTAATACATACACTTCATCTAATTTATATAACGATGCACGTCATCGGCGTCATAGCCTGTGACGTTACATGATACCAACACAAAATATTTATGGTGTAGGTGTGTTCCTTTTTAGAATCACTTTACCGAGTACACTGGCATTACAGCCACTAGACATATTTTATTATATACGCGTAGAAATAATATTTAAAAATTTCTATTAATGTTAACTTAAAGAAATACACAATAATATGTTTCATTTAATTTGTATAAGTGCATTATAAAGCGTTTTTATCAAGAACATTTGTTCGGAACACACTGTAACTGTAATCGAACAAAGCTAAAATTTTGGTATAAATTGGTAACACTTATTTGACAGTTGCGGTGTTGACAATTTTTGTACTTTATTATTTTGAATTTTAAAGTGAATATCTCTTGTTTTATATTTTTAACTATTTAATAAAATCTGTTCTTTTTAGAACAAAATTAGTGTGTTTTATTTCAAAAATGTCACGTAAGAATTTAAATAGTCGTTGTAAAGAGATGGTAATACTTTTGCAATAATTATGTAATCTATTTGATTTAAAATGGAGTCAGGATTTTTTTATACTTTGGCAACTATGTCAACTTCGATCTCTGACGTAGATAATGACGTAAGTCGTTATCTAAATTAGATGAAGTATATGTTAATATGCTCATGATACTATGAATAACAAGATAGGATCTTCCCGTAGCTCAAAATCGGTCGGGTTCGCGCATGCCGTCATTGGAGAGTAGAATTTGAAATCTTGTTAAAGTTAAATGGGATTTGTATGCATTCTGTGATGAAATTACTAGACGAAAATAAGTTAAGAGGTTTAATAATTACAATATTCGTACACATAAGGATATCTCCAAACTATTTATTAAAGATTATTTATTGATATATACAAAAAACTGACATTTCGAACGTGCAACTCTCCAATGACGTCACAAAAACATGCGCAATATCTTATCGTTTAGTTATAGTATCATGAATATGCTCATAGCTTCTCCATAGATTCTAACTCGATGATATAAACAAAACGGCGTGTTGATGTATTGGGGTTAGAAACAGTCAAAAACGTCCGGAAATCGTTCGCGGAGAAATAGCTGTTAAAAACTAGTAACTAATCGCGCCAGCGCACAACATTAATCCCAAATCGGTCCGAAATTTATCCAAAACTAGCCAGGGACTGTCTCCGCGAACAAAACTCATGTGTTTGATCCAGGATCTCTGGTTTGATCCCTCAAATATGCTAAGAAACAGTACATGTTTATATTATTTTATGGAATCTGGTATTTTTTAAATCTATATAAAATACGAACGAATAAATATTTGTTTTTTTCGATATCAGTTGCAGTTAGTTATTAGAAATATATATATATATATATATATATATATATATATATATATATTATATATATATATAAATTGGCCTTTGGTGGATTAGCGGAGAAACTTGACAATACTGTCAAAACACTAGTTGTCATCTGGCAAATTGCCAAATCTATCCCCTAATCTACCAAAGCACAGAATAATTGTTTATTATTCTGTCACCAAAGGGTAATTGCTAAAAAAATTTCTAAAAATTAACTGCAATTAATCTCCAAAGAAACAAATATTTACTCATTGTCGGTTTATATCAATCAAAAATTGCAGAATGCTTAACATAATATAAACAAAATATACAATTCTAATTTATATTTTTATATTTGAAGCATACAGCATCTACATTATTCGCTCCGAGGGTTAACAAAGTGTCAAAGCAAAATCGACTGACCTGCTCATGGTGGCGATTGCTTCGAAATTTTATCAGGACGCTTTTGTGCATGGTACAATGAACATATTCATTGTACCATGGATGTTGATCATTGGTTGATCATGTATATATAACCTCACTTTCGTAGATTATGTTAATAAATCTTTATTAACGACAAAAAATATTTTTGTTGAACTATAAATGTCACTATAAATAGATAACTAATTAATTCTAAAAATTGTATCCGGATATTAACACTACAAAATAAAATATTTAAGTTTAACAAAATAATCCCATAAGACCATAGATTAGAGGAGGGATAGATAACCTACTCCTGTACAAAAAAATGTTGTGATCATCAGCGCCACGTTGGAGTGTTCTGGTACTAATCAATATTTTTATCATGTTGGAGAGCTTGCTAATTGACAAACGCCTTGTGTAGTTGGTCATATTGTAAACGCGCGAAAATTGAATTTCTATAAAGCGCGGGAAATTTTGAATTTTGTCCTAACGTTCATTTCATATATAGGGTATTCAACCAACTTACGCCTCTAAAGGATTATTCATAGTATACCTGATTTATTGTCCTTATATTTACTAATCCTTTAGAGGCGTAAGTTGGTGAATACCCTTTACTCGCGATTTGAGGAAAGCAGATAATGCTCAAGACTAGATCAACAGAGAGAACTCTAATCCTGTTTATATATTCGAATAAATGTGACAAATTAGTTCTGAAAGTTTTCAGAGACATTAGATTAGACCAATAATTTTCATTTAATCAAACTCAAAACATGTAGTAATTAATACATAATATTAAATTAATATGCTATGAGAGTAGGAATCATAGAAGCCTGTAATAACTTCTAACTTAACTTAAAAAAAAAAATATCCTTATACCACGCCTTAACTAAACAATTTATATTCTAATCCTAAATACCTAATTCCTTGATCTAACAGCACTTTTAACTAAAACACAAAAAACATTGAATTAATACTTAATCATCAACATCAATATTCGACATTCGAGAATTATGACAATAACATTCGACAGACGCCAGTTATGAAGACATCGCTATTTTAGCACAAAACATTAATAATGTTTTGTGATCTACAGAATCTACCGATAATAGCGCTTGGTGGTGTGTTCTGTAACTAATTCAATGATTACATTTTACGGATTGAAGTTGAACCCCCCTGACATAAGACTCAATACTAAAACGTCCTCACAAATCTGACAGCATGTCACGTGACTGTAAATAGAGGGGAGACCCACGGAGCGAATAAAATTTTTTTGTTCCATGTTTAACATTTGCGCTATAATCAGCTTGTACTTTCGGTAAACTCCACAAACTATACATACTCTGTATGTAAGTATATGTATGGTTTGTGGTAAACTCACCCATAAAATTACTTAATGATATATCGCATGACTTTTCTCGATTTATTAAAACGACATAACAACACTGTCAAATACAAAACCTTTTCTTCACTTGTAGCTAACTTCACCGGGGTACAAAAGTATGTAAAAGACTACAAAAAAAACGGGTGTGGCAGTCCAGTGGGACTGCCGGTAGAAGTTATACTTCTATACACGCGTTTGCCGTTACAAATTTATATGGAAGTCAATCTGCACAATCATTACATATTTAATGCTATAGGTAAGAGAGAGCAGAAAGAGAAAAAGAATTAGGTGTATGGTGCATCGTTTGCTGTATATAAATATTTGACCTGTAATAGGAGTATAGTAAATGAAGAATTGTATCAATATTTTAATGAAAATATATCTTTTATTTTCATATATGTATAAATTTTTATACACATAAAAATTTCTTTACACATACTCTGCAGTAAAATTCATTGTTTATTTTGTTATTAATATAAAAATTACAATACAATACACTGCAACATAATTCAATATAATAATACAATACAAATTAAAATGTAATATTCATAAGTATTTAAAACTGCCAATATACATAACTTACTTTACGAAGATAAAAATAAAAAACCAACAACTCGGATTATGTTGTAAATTTTCATTTTATTTTAAAATTTAGCATTTTTGCGTATATTACATATATTTAATAGCATTAACGTAAGGTTTTTAAATATTTCAAAAATAAAAAGGGGAAATTCATATTGGGATTCGAACTCACGTACACCAGCGCATGAACCAAACACGTAAAAGATTTGCCAATTAGACATGAAACTATAACGGATTTCAAAATTGACTGTTGTCTGTCATACAGTGATTTTTTTGAAATACAAAAGCCTAAACTAACTGATGAACATTTAATAAATAATACAAAAAATATCAGAAAAATAATAATATTATTAATGAGATCAGATAAAGGTAACGTTTCTGTAGTGATGGAGAAAGACATGTACTATAATATTTATATAATATTAAATATATATATATGCAAAAGGAACATTTTTATTCTCAAGAGAGGAAGAGACAGAAAATATATCGTCTGTCTCTCTCTTACTCATTATCTTACATATGTAATGGTTTCACAGATTCACTCTCGTGCAAATTTCCTACGCCGACCGTGCGTATAGAAGTATAACTTCAAAAATATAGATGAAAATGTGCTGGGGCGAGCAGAAAATGTACCTGTTTGCTTGGTTTGTCACTAGAGAGGCGCTGATGTTAAGAAGGGTGCTGGTGGTAGTATAATAAAGGCTGATTGTTCGAATAACTTAATTGTAATTAAATATTTAATTACAAGCAAATACGTCTCTGCAGCTGTTAAAATTATTAAAAATTGCGTATTATTATTATTGATTTGTAAATAAAAACATGAAATTAACATCAGAACGAGCTTAATTATGGTTTATTTTAAATTAAAACGCAAAATAATAAAATTGAATAAAATAATTCAGTCAACATAACCATAAAATGTGACGTATTTGATGTAAATTAAAATTTCATTACAATCAAGTTTTGATTAGCGTTAACAATCGGCCCTTAGTATTACATTGGAGTGAATATGAAAATTTAGAAAATAATTAATTATTCCTAGTTGACCCATCTTTCCACAGGTGAGATCTATTAGTAAGTACAGTATAAGCAGAAATGAAGTTCTGGGTGTACCTTTGTAACCTTTTAATGACATTGAATAGTATACTTTAGCATAATTTGGTAAAATTGTACGAATCCCTTTAATCGCTATCTGTAAAAGTATCCTAACAGACCCCACCCGTGGGTGGGAGGGCGTTTCTTTTTTTGTGTTCGAGATGTTTATAAAATTTATGGTTATATTATCTTGCCTAGTAATCCCCGTTCTCATGCAGTAACATCAGCTTGTTTGGAATTTTACATTATTTACTGTTTTTATAATAAAAATTTATTACGAGCCAGCAAATTTTTTAGTTTTTTTTTGTAGCTTAATATGGATCCTTATGAAGTAAAACTAAAAAGACTATAAGCATTGTATGATGAAAATGTTACTGTACTGGAGTCGGAAGACGAGTTTGAGACGGAGCCTGGAATTGACGCAGAATTTATTTTTAGTGAGCATGAAACTGACATCGATCAAGACGATGTTAGTGTTACAGAACCTGACAATATACGAGAATATACACAAATGCCATTCTTTTTTATACTATGGTTTTAATATGGAAAAGACAAAACCAAATGGCGAAAGCATGTTCCTCCTCGTAATGCCAGAACCCGATAAGAGAATATGCCAAATTATTTGCAGTTATCGGTGCTGCTAGAAATGCTAAGGATCCATATGAGAGTTGGATGTACATGTTTGGTAATATTATAGATATTATAGTTGAAAATACAAATGTAAATATACAAAAAATTCAAGACGGATTTAAATCTAAATATAACACGCAACTAACAAATTCTGAGGAAATTGAAGCGTTTATAGCGTTACTTTATTTAGCTGGTGTTTAACATGGAGGTAGGCAAAACTTGTTAGAATTTTGGGCTAATGACGGCATGTGATCGGAAATATTTACAGCTGCACTGTCTCAGAGAAGATTTGAATTTCTAGTAAAATCATTACGATTTCATAATGTCAACACTAGGGAAAAAAGGAGGCACGAAGATAAGCTGGCTCCAGTTCGGCAAATGATGGATACCTTTATACAAAACTGTAAAGTGCATTATTCAGTAGGGAAATATGTTACGCTTGATATAAATGCTTCTTGCATTTAGAAGAAGGTGCATGTTTAAAATATACATGCCGAAAAGGCATATATACATGGGCTCAAAATGTTTGCTGCAGTCAATGCTCGCACATTTAGAATTGTAAGCAGTAACGCAGTCTGATAGAAACATTACTATTGATCGTTAGTTTACCAGTTACAATATTGTAACACTTTTACTGAATGAACACCATCTTACAGTAGTAGGAATAATTATTGCTAATAGAAGAGAATTACCTCAGGAACAAACAAATTTAAAAACCAGACAGGTGTATTCTTCAATGTTTGCATATGGTAAAAAAATGACGCTGGTTTTCCAAAAAAAAAAGAAAAATAAAAATGTTGGTCGTTTCTAAACAGTATGCACGTTTATAAACAGAATGACAGAATTGATAAAAGCACTGGTGTTTTCTGTAAGCCAGATATGATTACATTCTACAGTTCTACTAAAAGTGTAGTAGATGTGATAGATCGTATGATTACATCTTATATTGTAGCAAGAGGAACAAGGTGGTCAATGGTCATTTTCTATGGCTTGGCTAATATTGCAGCTATAAATGCATTTATTATATACAGATCCAATAATACGAATGCAGAATTTCGGTATTCTCGTCGATTGTTTCTTAAGTCTTTAGGAATTGCGTTAGTCCAGAAAAATATGAAAATACGAGCGTAAATATGCGTATACCGAAAACATCATGGTAACATGCTGCAAAATTTTGCTGGAATTGAGCAAACGACGAGAGAATATACAGCCTCAGGAAAACGAGGATGGTGTAAGTATTGTAAAAAAAGAAAAACTAGGTATTTTTGCCAATTGTGCAAATACTGGTTATGTATGGAACATATAAAACCATGTTGTGCCGATTGTGTCGAAACAAAATTAACATAATGTAACCATCTCTATTTTCTGTTTCCAATTTTCATTTTAGATATTTAGTTTTTACTTGTATAACTGTAAGTATATAGAGTAATATTATTGTTTTTTTATATCGTCCTTTTGTATTTTGCCGTTTATAATTTTTTTTTTACTAAACTCTTGTAAAAACATAATGGTGTTACTTATTTCGCAGTAAAGTATACCAATACCATCGAGCAATAAGACAAAAGAGGGAATCTAATCCTTATGAAAAGGAGACCAAAAAAGTGGCCTCTGATGGCGGACATATCCGGAAATGCGAATGCGCCAAATTTAAATTTTCCGACACTTATCAACAGTAGCTATATAATATTTCGCAGAATGTGTCTTAGACGAGAAAGTTTTAATTAATTATTAATGATAAGAGTCTAAAATGCGACACAATTGTTAAAAAACTTCAATATAAATAAGATTTCATGTGACATTTGGGACAAACAATAACATAACCCAACTAAATTTGATGTCAAACAAGGAGAGAGACTCTCTTTCCTTGTTTAATGTGGCCTCTAAAGATCGCACTTCCTGTCTAACAATATGTTTGCCCCCACTACCTTTACATTCCCTCTATTGTCTTTTTGCTCGATGACCAATACATATTGATACACATATTATATGCACATTTAAGTAGTACAATGTTACATCTAAGTTTCCTTAAAAATATTAAAAAAAATTCTAATGAAAAAATTAATGTTTAAAATTGGGTCCTGATAGACCCCACCCGTGGATTTGTGTCACCCGTTAATACAATTAATACAAGTTAATACAATTCTTTTTAAAGCACCAACAGTACATAAGTGGAGAATATATTTTTATTACATTATTTCCAACTTAGCAATATTTAACCCAGCTGTAAAATATATGGACATTTAGAAAACCAGCTACAGGAACTAGAAAGGCTCAATTCACAAAGCGAAACGTGAAAATTTTATAAAAATGTGAACCACAATAGAAGAGATATAAACCTAGAATAACCATAATAAAAAGTAAGGAAGCCGAAATTATCAATTAGCCGGATCAAATAATAGAGAGATGAGCTGAGAATTTTGCTGAGAAATTAAATATAGTCAATCAACAAGTGACTGACATAAATGACCACAGTGGAGACTAAACGATGAGAGGGAGAACAATAATATACCAACAGAAGAAGAAATTGCAGGCAATAAAAAGGTTAAAAAACAAAAAATACCTCGAGAAGATGGTATACCCCCTGAGCTGTTCAAGTATTGAGCAAACTTCCTAAAAAATACATAATAAAACTTGTTGCATCCATTTGGAGAGAAGAAAAACTCCCAGACAGTTGAATGTAGGTATTATAATACCTATTTACAAGAAAGGGGAACCACTAATATGTTACAACTATCGAGGCACTGCCCTCCTAAATACGGATTACAAAGTACTGGCTTATATACTTTATGATCGATTACTAGTATATACTGAAGAAATAATAGGCAAATACCAATGTGGATTACGAAAAGAAAGGTCAACAATTGATCAGATTTTCCTTCTCAGACAAACATTAGAAAAGACATATGAATATGGAATTGATACCCATCACCTCTTCATATATTTTAAAAGTGCTTATGACAGTGTAGACACAAGCGCACTTTATAATGCCATGGCAGAACTAGATATTCCGTCGCATCTAATAACATTGGTAAAGGCAACTCTTTCGAAAGTTGAGTGCAAAGTCAAGGTACAAAACAGAATGTCAAGGTCTTTTCAAACACATACTGGATTACGACAGGGAGACAGTCTATCGTGTCTACTGTTTAACATCGCGCTAGAAAGAGCCATAGAGAAATCGGGCATAACAACCAGAGGTACGATCATAAATGTACAAAGTGTACAGATATTGGCCTACGCAGATGACATTGACATAGTAACACGGACAAAACGAGACCTGATACAGGCTTTTGAAACATTAGAAAAAGCTGTGAAGACAATGGGACTGCAGGTTAACGTATCCAAAACAAAATACATGAAGGTCACGAACAGCACACAAATAGCGGCACCATAAGATCGTACACACATTCGAAGGGGCCTCGGAGTTTATATATCTTGGAACACAACTAACAGCAACAACTTGGAACAGCAACCTAGTAGGCGTAGAAATTAAGAAAAGAATATACCTGGCGAACAGAGCTTACTTTGGACTAAAGCAGTTCTTAACATCACACATAATTAGCAGAAAAACTAAGATACTAATGAAACTCTTATTAAACCTGCCCTGATATACGCGTCAGAGATATGGACTATGATAAAAAGCGACGAAGAACTGTTAGGCCGCTTTGAAGGACGAATACTTAGTCACATATATAGAGGAGTACAAGAAGGCGGGATATGGCACAGGCGCTACAATTTTGAGTTGTATCAATGCTATAAAAAATTCAACATCGTCCGGTCTATTAAAATTAATAGACTAAGGTGGCTAGGACACCTTGAAAGAACGGACACTGGAGACCCCCAAAGACAGATATTCTATCAAGAGCCAGTAGGAACCAGGAAGAGAGGCAGGCCAAGATCTAGATTCAAAACTCAAGTCAAAGATAGGGGGCAATGAAGACTAATTCTTGAACAGGCCAAGACTCACCCAGGGTTGTAGAGCCCAAGATGATAATGTAACATATATGAGATAGCGTCAACATCAATTTGTGGTTAATTTTTTGTTTTCATTTCATTTTGGTTTGAAACAATGTTATATTTCAAGACAATATTATATTAATAGGATGTGTGTAATTTCATCCCTAATAAATGTTTTGGACTTAACACCGAAATACTAAGACTTCTTTATGAATATTTGTCTTTTATAATGTTGATGGATTTTTTCCGTTTTTATGTTCTTTTGTTGAGTGTAAATAAAGTTTATGTTTTACCCATTACTGATTTTTATTTCAACCTGAAAATTATATTGATAATGTAAGAGGATCTTGAAGTTTTCCGTCGAAACAATGCATTTTTTTAACACAAAAGTATTTTACAAATAAAAATCAGACTGTCATTATTAGTTAATTTACATGTATATTTTTATTTACTAAACCTAAACGTATTAAATCCTTCAGATTATAAATGAAGTATTCAAAAGAAAGAGCATTTTAAATTTTGATAAGATTAATTAAAAAAAAATTTGATCAATAAATTTCAAATAATTTAAAAAATTTTTAAAAACAATTACAAAACTTTGTTTTTCAAACTTTATTACTTTGGCTTGAGATTTTAAAATTTAGAAATATTCCTACTATTAAAAAATATATACCATTTCCGTTACACTTCTCGAATCCTAATTTCCAGCGATTTCTGTCGAAGTAATCTTCAGTTGTTAGATCTCTGGCAGTCATTGCATCGTCGACATCTTCTCTCCAGGATCGTCTTGGTCTACCTCGTTTTCTTCTAGTTGTCGGAGTCCATTCATTTATATTTTTTTGCCATCTATTTTCAGGCATTCTCTGAAGGTGTTCATACCAGTTAATTATTTTGGCTTCGATTGTGTCTATTATGGCTAGATCGATTTCCATTTGTCTCCGAATATCTTCGTTTCTCACCCTATCAAGTCTAGTGAGCTAGCAACATCGTCTCCAGTAGTTAATTTCCATGGCCTTAATTTTTGATTGGTTTCTTTGGTTTATTTCCCAGAGTTCGGCGCCGTACAGCCCAATACTTTCTATTATTGTTTTATAAATTCTTCTTTTATTTTCTTTTGTTATTTTTTTATTCCATACTAGTCCGTGTAGCTGTCTGGTGGCTGATCTTGCGTGGCCAATACTGGAATGTATTTCTTCGCTATTTCCTGCTTTTGATGTTATTTGGACTCCCAAGTATTTAAAATTGTCTGTTGGTTTTATAGTTCCCATTTCGATTTGTAGGCTTTCTGGTTTTTCTCCTACAACTAAGTACTCAGTTTTTTGTATATTGATTGTGAGGCCCCATTTGGTGTACTCATCTTCCAGTTTTCTAAGTATGTAGCCTACATCACTCTCGTCTTCAGCTAGAATGGCTTGGTCGTCAGCGAAGTGTATCGTGTACAATCTATCATCTCCGATTGGGATGCCCATATTGCAGCACTTTCTTCTCCACAGTGAGAGTGCCTCATTTAGATATATTTTGAAGAGTGTAGGTGCTAGCAGTAGCCTTGCTTTAGGCCCTTACTAATAGGAATTTCTCTAGTTTATCTATTTCCAGTTTTAATGTTTGCCGGCATATTTTTGTAGAGCTGTTGTACTGCTTGTATATATTTTTTGCTTATTCCTTGTTTTTCCATTGCTACCCAAAGCATTGAAAGTGGTACACTATCGTATGCCTTTGTCAGATCTATAAACTGTTACACTTTATAAAATATTAAATTAAAAATAAGCATCTAAAAATTCAGATTTACTTATTAATCTTGGTAGGTACTTATGTAAATTTGCTCTAGTTGCAATTAGATGTTTACAGAAAAGTGTTAAAGTATGGTTGTTGTTGTTACAGTCAATATTGTTATTACAGTCAATTGGATTTGACTGTATAACTAGTTATCTCTAAAATCAGACGAAGGTGTTCCTGGAAAAATATTAATTTGGTTCACTAATAATTATTTAATATTTTATCTATCCATATGTATATAAATGAGGCAGTTAGATAAGAATGTGACAAAATATTTCCGTCCCAAATTAGAGTAATGGTAAATTTAAATTTTATTTCACATCTCAATCTTTGGTATAGAAATAAACACTTTTGATCACACGTCGATATCTTATAATGTTGAAATCATTTATTTATGGCATATAACATATTCGGTATTAATCAACCAATAAATTAATGTTTAATAACGCTAAAAACATTAATTGAATAATAAATAAGTCTGTAAGACACTATTGTATTTCTAGCACACTTTGTAATATACGCGCCTCTAGCTGAATTTCCTGAATTATATGTTAAAAAGTAGGCACACAAAAGATGCATTGCGTTTCATCTCCTTCTTACAACTCTCTTTAGTCGATAGATATATACAGTATACTCGAACTATAACGAACACGGTTATTACGAGGTTTCGCTTATAACGAGGTACATGTCCCGTGAAATTTCTATTGACAATATTACCAATAGGTTAAGGAATCAAAGTCTAAGCGAAGAAGACCAGAGAGATACAGATACAGAACAGGATAAAGGAAGATATTGAGTCAGCAGCACAAGATGAAATAGGAACAGAAACTTGTACCCGAAAAAATCACTGGTTTGACGATGAATGCAAAGACGCAACACAGAAAAAAAATGAAGCCTATGCAAAAATGTTTATCCGCCGAACTAGAACAAGTATTACCAGAGAATTGCAAAATTTCGCCAATTCTCCAATATACTATGCCACCGTATAGCACCATATGCAGAGCTAATAATAGGACAATATCAGGCTGGTTTCAGAGGTGCTAAATCAACAATTCATCAGATTTCAATCCTGAGACAAATTCTAGAAAAAACACTGGAATACGGTGTAGACATGCACCACATATTTATAGACTACAAGGCAGCATACGACTCTGTAAATAGAAGAGAATTGTTTAGAGCAATGATAGACCTAGGAGTACCAAATCAGTTGGTAAGTCTAACCAAACTAAACCTTGAAAAAGTTGAATGCAAAGTACGAATCTAGGGGAACTCTCTGAACCTTTTAAAACAAATAATGGGCTACGTCAGAGGGACCCACTCTCCTGTATACTATTTAACCTAGCTCTGGAAAAAGTAATACGTACGTCACAAATCACAACTACCGGTTCAATATATATAACAAATCTGTGCAAATCCTAGCATATGCTGATGATATCAATATTGTTGGGAGAACGGAAAATGCAGCACGAGAGGCGTACGTAGCACTAAAGGAAGCGGCTACAAAAATGGGTTGTATAATAAAGATAAAAAAAAACGAAATACATGAAAATAGGTACGCAACCACAAATAATACGGCCACTTGTTATAGAAAACGACGTTGACGAAGCAGTTAACGAATTTGTATACCTGGGAACGCTCGTCAATACTGAAAATGACACTATCGCAGAGAGAAACCGCAGAATTTTCACGGCTAATAGATGCTATTTTGGGCTTAATCTCCTTTTTAAATTTACAGTTATATCAAAAAATACAAAAGTAAAACTCTACAAAACAATAATACGCCCAGTCCTAACATATGGCTCAGAAACATGGACAGACAAAAAGCAATGAAAACATGTTAGGATGTTTCTAAAAAAATACTAAGGCGAATCTATGGAGCGGTAAATGAAAATGGTGACTGGAAAAGAAGATACAACTTCGAACTCTATAGAATATACCAGGAACCACATATCATAAAACACATTATAATAGGACATCTGAGGTTGGTAGGCCATCTAATGCGAAAGGAGCAAGCTGACCCAGCTAGAAGAACGCTAGAAAAAATTTCAAGGGATATGCGTTCGTTGACAGTATGGAATCTCCGAAATATCGTCAGTTTTAAAGCAGCAAGTGCACGCGCAATACATGTTGTATAATGTCGTCAAATCAAAAAATTATGCTATAAATTTGTTAGAAAGAGAAACGTATGGTGCTTTA
This sequence comes from Diabrotica balteata, assembly GCA_918026665.1. Lineage (NCBI taxonomy): Eukaryota > Metazoa > Arthropoda > Insecta > Coleoptera > Chrysomelidae > Diabrotica > Diabrotica balteata. Next base: position 88,780,713 of record OU898282.1, read on the forward strand.
CGTACACTTTACGAAGAATTGAAAAAGATGAAACAAAATTCTTCAATTAATTCCGAATGGGTAAAGAAACTTTCCACAGATTGTTAGGAATAGTACATGATAAATTAAAACGTGGTGACACTAATATGAGGCTATCCATGGCACCTGCTGTGCGACTAGCTTGTTACCTTAAGGTATGTATGAATTATGCTATTAGTATAACAGAATAAATACTTTCGGTTATAAAAAAAAACTAAGAAAAAATTACAAACTCATTAGATTTTTTATCATTTAAGAATATACAATCTACATACAAAATAAAAATCATTGGTGAAATGTGGGTGACTCTGCAAAATCGAAATCTACGTCGCTTTGGTTAACTGACGACTGGTCTGATATTGAAGCTTGTTCTACAAATGAAGGAGATGATTCTGGTGCTGGTGTTTGTGATTCACTCACTTGACTGAAGTTTGCAGTTGAAGTTGAGAGTGTACTCCGATATGGATCAAATGTTGTAAGGATTTCTATTCTGCTGAAAGAGATATGCTTGTGTTTATATGGCGTACTCCTTTCAAAGTTCTGGAACTGATAATTCTGGGGCTGCCGGAATATGCTAAGCCATAAGCATATTTCTCTGTTTTTCTGTGTATGTTCCTTAGGGATGAAATTACCTCGAATTGAAAATTTATGAATTCCGTATCACTAAACTTTTCTACAGTAGGTGCTATTTCCCTAAAGAAACACATGACTGGACTGCTGTCTTTACGATTGGAAGAATCCAGCATTTCGTGTATCTTTGTTGCCAAAATTTCATCTGCAGTTTCTGTCTTCTTTCTCCTTTTTTGTACAGCAGAATCATCTCTGACAGGTGGTTTTTCGGAGTGTTCAGTAGGTAGAATGTTCGTTCCAGTCGATCTAAGACTTACAGTTTTATGGAGAAATTGCATTTGTTCAAAAAATTTATATTTTGAGGTAGCCTTTGCTTCTGAACCCGACTTTATCTCTTTCAGTTTCTTCGCACATCTCATCCAGTTATCTCTTGCGTTGCTCCACTTCTTTGTAACTTCTTTATCTGAAAAAGAAAGCTTTACTGACTAAAATTCTTTATAATATATATATATATATATATATATATATATATATATATATATATATATATATATATATATATATTGTCATACTTTTTCTTTTCCAACAAAAGAAAAATAAATAAAAAAAATCCATCGAAATAAAATGTCAAGATATCAATATAAACAAATTGTATATAGTAATTTAAGATAAGATTTAGTGTAGATAAGAATAGAAATTTGTTTGGCAAACGACCTTTTTCCGTTTCAAACAAAATTATCAAAAAACCTTTGTTTAGAATTAGAAGACATTTTACCTGTAAGTTAATCTTTTCATTGTTTGTATAGTCGAGTATTAAATGACCATATTTTAATCTGTTGAAATATGTATAAATGATGTATTGAAAAAAAAAACCAATTTTAAAGTAAGCTTTTAGTTTTCTCTGAACCGAAATTAGGATTTTCCAAAATCATGGTAAACACAATTTAAGCTATTTGATTGGACGGTCGTTTTTAAATGGGAATTTGGTGAGTCGATGTTAGTCATATTTTGGTCATCGAAAGAAAACAGTCGTTTGTCTCAAGATAGGGTGTGGTTCGTGAGTTTGGATACCGGCGTAACGAAAAGAAGTGAATAGTTGAAGAAGGAGATAACAAGTGGATTAAAAGAGGTCCTTGTATCTACCGTGGGCATTTTATAAAATATATGTGAAAGTATTCTTACGGCAGCAAGTTGACAAAAGGAGGTCCTGGTGTCATAAATAAGTAGCGGAGTTTGGAGAAGTGAATCAGGTATTTTTTGTGTAGTCTGAAGGAGGTTTGCAGAGACGTAAAGAAGGAGCCGAGGTACCAAAGAGGGGAGATCACATATTTGAGGAGACTGGACTTTTCTGGGTATGTTCCAACATACAACTCAAGAAGAAAATAAACTGTAAGTGTTTACAAACTGTCATTATCATTAAAATTTAAGAACTGAGGTTTTGTTAGGCTAATCAAAAGTTTAAAGTTTTGTGGTTTCTTTTTTCAAGTAAAGAAAATTTTAAGTAAAATTGGTTTTTCACGTAATATAAATGTATGTAGCTTTATAATCTTATTATCATAATAATTTGATTTATTTTCTTGTATGCTGATTGATAAGATAACGACAGAATTTAATAATTGTTTTATTCGTTCATATAAAATAAAGAAACGTAAATCTTTGTAATAATATATTTGTATTCTTATCCTTTTCTTCTCTATCCCGATAAAAGACAACTAGAAAATCTTTTGAATCCATCGAACACAGGAAATATAAGGATTATTTTACATTTGATAACAAATAAGTTATAATTCTTTTTTATTGGCTCAATAAACTAAGTTTGAACTCAAAATAAACAATCATATATATATATATATATATATATATATTATATATATATATATATATATATATATATATATATATATATATATATATATATATATATAATCTATTTTTACGGATACTTGGCATTAAGATGTTCATTGTTCATTCACAGACCTTCAATACATATTTAGAATGGAAATTAAAGCTATAAGCTACATTGTTCGAGAAGTATGTAAAATAATATGGTCAGAGTGTTGTCAGATGTGTATGAAACTGACGTCAGAGGAGGACTGGTTAATAGTAGCTAGGAATTTTAAAAGTACATCGAACTTTCCTCTCTGCTTAGGAGCGCTAGACGGCAAGCACATACGAGATATAAAGCCAGAAGAAAGTGGATCAATGTTTTTAAACTATAAACATTACTTTTCAGTTGTGTTGATGGCCGTGGCAAATTCAAATTATAATTTCATTTTTATTGATGTTGGTGCATATGGCAAACAATGCGATTCGGCCGTATTTAAGGAAACGGAGTTTTGGAAAAGTTTGATAAACAAAAGATTGAATATACCTCTATCTACCAACAAATTTGGAATTGAGTGTGAACTGCACTATGTGTTCGTGGCCGACGAGGCATTTGCATTACATGAACATTTACTTCGCCCTTTTGGTGGTCATTAACTCGATGATGTAAAAAGAATATTTAACTATCGACTGACAAGAGCAAGAAGGTATGTTGAATGCGCATTTGGAATAATAGCGAATAAATGGCGAATTTTTCATCGGCTACTGAAGGATTTAGCGGTCTATATAGTAAAGACTTGCTGGTTATTGAAAAATTTCATCCATAAAGAAGAAGGAATTATTAATAATATAGCAAGTGATTTATATATATAACAAGCGAGTCTTCTACAGCTGGCGCCGCTTCTCGCATCCTAATTTCCAGCGTTTTCTGTCGAAGCAATCTTCAGTTGTTAGATCTCTGGCGGTCATTGCATCGTCGACATCGTCTCTCCAGGATCGTCTTGGTCTACCTCGTTTTCTTCTAGTTGGCGGAGTCCATTCTTCTATTTTTTTTGGCCATCTATTTTCCGGCATTCTCTGAAGGTGTCCATACCAGTTAAGTCTTTTGGCTTCGATTGTGTCTATTATGTCAAGATCGATTTCCATTTCTCTCCGAATATCTTCGTTTCTCACCCTATCTAGTCTAGTGAGCTGGCAACATCGTCTCCAGTAGTTCATTTCCATGGCCTTAATTTTTGATTTGTTTCTTTGGTTTATTTCCCAGAGTTCGGCGCCATACAGTCCAATACTTTCTATTATTGTTTTATAAATTCTTCTTTTATTTTCTTTTGTTATTTTTTTATTCCATAATAGTCCGTGTAGCTGTCTGGTGGCTGATCTTGCTTGGCCAATCCTGGAATGTATTTCTTCGCTACTTCCTGCTTTTGATGTTATTTGGACTCCCAAGTACTTAAAATTGTCTGTTGGTTTTATAGTTCCCATTTCTATTTGTAGGCTTTCTGGTTGTTCTCCTACAACTAAGTACTCAGTTTTTTGTATATTAATTGTGAGGCCCCATTTGGTGTACTCATCTTCCAGTTTTCTAAGCATGTAGCTTATATCACTCTCGTCTTCAGCTAGAATGGCTTGGTCATCAGCGAAATGTATCGTGTACAATCTATCATCTCCGATTGGGATGCCCATATTGCAGCACTTTCTTCTCCACAGTGAGAGTGCCTCATTTAGATATATTTTGAAGAGTGTAGGTGCTATGCAGCAGCCTTGCTTTAGGCCCTTACTAATAGGAATTTCTCTGGTTAATCTATTTCCAGTTTTAATGTTTGCCGTCATATTTTTGTAGAGCTGTTGTACTGCTTGTATATTTTTTTTGCTTATTCCTTGTTTTTCCATTGCTACCCAAAGCATTGAAAGTGGTACACTATCGTATGCCTTTGTCAGATCTATAAAGACTATATGAGTTGAAAGGTTGTGGGCTAATCTTTTTTCGATAACTTGCTTTAGAGAGAATATACTGTCCATGCAGGATCTGCCTGCACGAAAGCCATTCTGTTCTTCTACATCTGTCATCTCTTTTTCAATTTTATTTTTTATTATTTTTCCATATAGTCTTGAGAGTGAATTTATAACACTGAGCCCCCTATAGTTTGAACAATTCTTTCTATCTCCTTTTTTGTATATGTGTTAATATGTGCTTTTGTCCACTCCGGTGGTAAGTCGTGTCCATTATAGAATAAGGTGAAGACATACGCCAGTAATTCCCGTAATACTTGTGGGCTATGTTTTAATAATTCATTTGGTATACCTTGTGGTCCGCATGACTTCCCATTTTTTAGAGTTCGTATTGCATTCTCGACTTCCTGTACTGTTATTTCATCGTCTTCACTGAATTCCAGTTCATATGGTGTTGTACTGATGTTCGTGAATTGAGGTCTTGTTTCAGTTAAAAGTTGTGAGTAGTGTTCGATCCAAGATTTTTCTTCTATTAAATCTATTCTACTCGTTTCTTTTCTGTTTGTTCTCAGATTTTTTACCGTTTTCCATGCTTCTCTTGATCTTGTTGATTTAAATGTGATAAAAAGAGCGACACAAAACAGTGGCCTAAACATTAACGAAATAAAAACCAAATACATGAAGGCCAGTAAATCGACAGGCCAAAGAAACCTACAGAATCTGACAATAGGAGACTATAACATCGAAAGCGTGAAAAGTTTTACATATCTAGGTTCACTAGTTACCGCAGATAACAATATCAGTGAAGAAGTTAAGAGAAGAATACATATCGCTAATAAAACATATAATGAACTGATTAAACATCTAGGATCTAACATCACAAGAAAAACCAAATGCAAAATATACAAGACCCTGATAAAACCGGTCCTTGTATATGGATCAGAGACATGGACACTGTCGAAAAGCGATGAGAACCTATTAGGTACATTTGAACGAAAAATCCTTAGACACATATATAAGAGGGTAAAGGAAAATGACATATGGCGCAGAAGATATAACTTTGAACTATACACAGCATACAATGAACCCAAGATCATAACATCCATAAAGATCGGACGTCTGCGCTGGATGGGCCATGTTGAACGATGTTGGAGACTGAAACACCAAAAAATATAATGAGGCAAACACCAGTAGGAAGAAGGTCAAAGGGAAGATCCAAACTTAGATACATGGAACAAGTGGAACAAGATCTGAAAACACTTACATTACCAACTGGAAAAACAAAGAAAGGAACAGAACAGAATGGCAGAAAATCCTAGAACAAGATAGGACCCAGAAAGGGTTGTCGAGCTACTGCTGATGATGAAGTGATTTAAATGCTACTGATGGCTCTGATTCTGCCCTGTGCGGAATACCCCGATCAAATTCGGTAAGAGGAAATTTAACAGTCAATAAAATTCTCAATAAATTCGCAGATTAATTCGTGTCAACTGAAGGGAGATTGCAATGGCAGAATTAATATATTTAAGACATTTTAAATGTATTACTTTATCAATAAATGTTTACTTACCAAAATAGTTTTTTTCCTTGTCAGATTATGACTCGAAGTCTTCGTGCAGATTTCTCTCCGTACTGCAAAATTGAGCTGCTTATTTTTATAGCTTTCCGTGGTTTTACCCCACAACACAGGTCGATTTTTGACCGCACTTACTAAAATCTCCATATCGAAATCCATATTTAGCGGCAACACAGAAAGAAATTTATTGAAACAACGGATGCTCGTCCAATGCCGTCAACACACTTACATAAACTAAAATGGTTCACTGCACCGGTCCGACGAACGTCTTGCCGAAGGGGACTGGATACGTAGACGGTGCAAAGTTAATCCAACCGGATTGGTTGCAGGTGCTTGAGCAAACATTCATACGAATCTGAAAGACAGTGAGCAACGGCCAAAGGAACGGTTTCAAAATCAACCCGTTGACCGTTGTCGTTAACAAGAGGTCTTAAGGTTTTTATCCAGAGTGTACTCTCAAAGAATGTTTTTTCAAATTTCCTCTTTCGCGAATTAGCCTAAAACAAATTTCACACTGGTATGGTTTTTCTCCAGTGTGCACTCTCAAATGATTTTTCAAACCTCCAGTTTGACTAAACTCTTTAAAACAAATTTTACACTGGTAAGGTTTTTTACCAGTGTGCACATTCAAATGCCTTGTCAAACTTCCTGTTCCAGTAAATTGCTTAAAACAAATTTCACACTGGTAAGGTTTTTCTCCAGTGTGCACTCTCAAATGCCTTTTTAAATCATTTGATCGAGCTAACTGTTTAAAACAAATTAAGCACTTGTAAGACTTTTTTCCAGTGTGAATTTTCATATGATAATTTAAAAACTTTTTACTATCAAATTGCTTAAAACAAATTTCACACTTGTATGTGACACACTCCAAATGATCTTTTTGAGAACATTCCTTGCAACTTTTTTCACATTTTTTTAAATGTTTTTTCTCCTGATTGTGGACTTATTTGTTGTTCTTTGTGACATGAAGGTTCAGGTAATGTATTAATGCTATCCATTCCATTCTTCTCGGAAAACTCTAAAATAAAAAGAAAAATTGGTAAAAATTAACGTTGTAATAAGCAAAATCAAATCATCATAAAATGACAGGTGTTGAAATAAAGATAATATTTTATTAATAGATAATTACCATTATACAATGTCATATACATAAAACAGATAAGACATTTCTCATCAATTACATAACGGACTCACAGAATAAAAGCCATTCAGTTTAAGTATACCAAACAGAACTGTGGTGATTAAGTAAATCTTAGAGGATATGTTATATAGATGAATCGTGAACCATACATCAGAATAAAATAAATATGGAATCATGCTTCTTGTGCCTTCACAGGTTAATTACCAATTCAGCAAATTGTTACTGGTTTTCAGTGATCCTAAAAGTGACTGCGAAATTATACCAATCTATTCTTTTATAATAAACCCACGTGAAAAATTATAAATATTAATGGATTTTACTCTCAAAAATCTTAACATGTACATAAAGTTAATAGTATTAATAGAAAATTAAGTTAAACTAATGTTGATCTATATGTGAATCGCTTATTTATGGAAGGATATAAGTCACAAGAATGAATTAACAAATAAAAAATTTGTGATTTTTCCTGGACAATGAATTATTTTATTGTAAGTTTTGAAAAAATATTGTATGTATATTGATTTTAATTAATTAATAGGTATTTTATTTGTTATTCGATTCATCTAATTTATATCTTTTCACTAATTAATTAAAAAAAATGTCTAAACTCTTATTTTTGGCTGTATTTGTTCAAATGAACAAATAAAATATTTTAAACTAACATTTAAAACGTAACAACTAAAACATTAAGCACTTTTTTAGAAGATACTCATATGTCAGTACTTTCCACTTCAGTGGTTGGCCAAACAATTATTTCCTCATAAAATTCTTGATAATTTTCAGGAAGATACCTAGTTATCTTTTGAATATAATTGATTTTTTTAATATTAATTGGAATTTTTTCAATAGGATAAGCTCTTTCCTTTGGAAGTTGAACATTTTCGGTGTTCTTTTACTGTGGTAGGTATGTTTTGCTTCAAATAGTTGGAAATACAAGAAAAAGTTTCATTTGGACCTTTTTAGTCACGCCTTTATGGCAAAGAAAAAAGTGGAGATTGTTGTCTTTTAAGTTATGAATACTGAATGGAAATACTGACAGCTGACGTAAATAAAAAATATCTTGAACTATGGAATCGACGGTAATGAAATGTTTTGCATATAATCGAAGCAAAATCCAATAACGCTGTCATTTTCTTTGCACAGTTTTTCCGTGTTTTGAATGCTATGATAAAACATTTTAGAGTGTCTTTTAGGCACCCTAAATTCAGCTAAGGCAGCTTCTTTAGTTGTTTTGTCCAAAGGAGAACTTGCGCATTTAATATTAAATTCGTCACATTGGCAGCGTTTATCGACTTGCGGTCGCCCAAATTTATAGTCAAAATACTCTTTAAAAATAGTATATGCTGAATATTTAACATTAACTTCAGCATGTTTCTATTTGAATAAGGAATGCATAATTTTTATTAATTATGCAGTCTATTAGCATTGCGTCTAGGTATTGATATTCTTTGAATGAATAATGACCTTGTTTGACAGGAAATGGAGAAATGTGCTCACGTACAATGTGCATAACATTACCAGCAACAGTTTTTCTATTATTCTGTAGACCCCTCATATCTTTAGATTTTCCGAGATTCAAAAGAACTTGTAAGCGTTCTTAAGAAACTTAACAACAAGCTAAAATCACAAACCATTAGTGTTCGTGAAGCTCCGGTTGAGCAAATATATATCTTATGTCAAATTAATGAAGTAAAGTTTGTGGTTGGTGGTGTTTATATACCTCCACAATCATCTTGCAAAGTATACAACTGGCATTGTCAAACTGTGGAAAATATTGTTCTGCAATACTCAGCACAGAATATCTATGTTTTTGATGATTACAATCTTCCCAATGCATCGTGAGAATGATGAGTTTGGTGTAATGGTGCATTGTCCTGCAGGCGATCCAGCTGTGAATATTCCTCAAGCCTTTAATAATAATATTCCCAATAATCATAATGTATTTTTGGATTTAGTTTGTTCTTATGTTAGGAAGCTTAATATCTTAAAAGCATCTGATCCCCTTGTAGATCCATCATTTGGGTTATGAATATTGCTTAAACCTCGATGTCAAAGAAACAAATAGAGATAAGTTGGTTTATAATGAGTTGTTTTATGATTTTCGGAATGGAGATTACATTTCTCTTAACAACTTCCTTGCTTTAATAGACTGGAAGGTATGTATGGTTAATGATGTTGAAGTTGCTACAAAATTATTCTATAAAGTTCTCTCTATAGGAATTGCTTACTTTGTGCCATTGAAGAAATATAGAACTTCAAATTTTCCCAAGTGGTTCTCTGCTGATCTTAGAAGACTGACTCTGGAGAAAAAATATGCTCACTATATTTATGTCAATAATTGTTCTGATGATGACTATATTAGATTTTCCCACCTAAGAGCTCTATTTAAACAACTGTCTGAAATTTGCTTCAGTAAATATATTAAAGGTATAGATACTGGCCTAAGAAATGATCCAAAACTATTTTAGAAGTACAGCAATGATCAGCGAACTAGTCATAACCTACCTAACTCCTTATTTTATCAAGTCCAATCTGCAACAAATAGTCAAGACACAGCTAATTTATTTATGAACTTCTTCCAAACTGTGTATTCACCAAATAACAACATCATTTACATACCTATCCATCCATTAAATAGCAACTTTAGTACAAATATTTGTCCTTCTAAGATTGCAATGACCGATATTTTTAATGGCATAAATGAACTGCCTAATAAGCTTACTGCTGGTCCAGATAAAGTGCCTAATTTTTATTAAAAAAGTATGTCTGTACCCTTTTAATACCATTTGTTATATTGTTTAATAGCCCCTGGAAACCTCTATGTTTCCTTCTTCATGGAAAGAAAGTTATGTTGTTCCTTTATTTAAAAATGGTCAGAGAGGCAATATTAAAAATTATCATAGCATTTGTATACAATCTGCAATTTATTCCTAAGCTCTTCGACAGTCTTATAGCAAAGCAACTTTTTTGCTTTTGTAAAGGCCTAATATCTCAATCACAACATGGTTTTCATAGCAAAAAATCCACTACAACAAACTTGGTTTGTTATAAATATGATATATTATCTCATATGAAAGACAGTAAACAGGTAAATGCAATGTACACAGATCTTTCCAAAACATTTGATTGTGTAGATCACCAAATACTTTTGGGCAAATTAATTAATGTAGGCTTTCTTGTCAGGTTTGTTGAATGGATTAAAAACTCTACATCTGGGAGAAGTCAAAGAGTTAAGATAGCTTGCCATCTGTCTGACAGTGTCACAGTAACATCTAGAGTTCCTTAAGGAGGCCACACTTCTCAGTTTGTTTAGTTAAAACAAACTCCACTTAAGTGTAAAAAATGTTGTTTTATAAGTTTTTCTCGTAAAGTTAATAGAATAGAACAAGCTATTATACGACAAGCGAGAGCTAGCGGGTTGCGTGTAGAACAAATTGAGAAGTGGAAGGGATTGATCATTTCTCTTGCTGTCGGCGAGGAGTTCACATCGTAGGATTAGTGCTAATATTCAGGACCCTTAAGCTAGCGGGGACACATGAGCGGAATCCAATTTAACCTACGTAATATTTTTTCACCCATTTTTCACTAATTTATTACCACCCTAATAATTTTTCACCACCAAACCAACCTTAAGGGGAGCGATTCTGCTGGCTTAAGGTTCAAGCTAGCAGAATTCAAAAAAAAAACTTTTTGTTGATGGCATATTTTTTCACCCATTTTTCACTAATTTATTACCACTCTAATAATTTTTCACCACCAAACCACCCTTAATGGGAGCGATTCTGCTGGCTTAAGGTTCAAGCTAGCAGAATTCAAAAAAAAAACTTTTTCTTGATGGCATATTTTTTCACCCATTTTTCACTAATTTATTACCACCCTAATAATTTTTCACCACCAAACCAACGTTAAGGGGAGCGATTCTGCTGGCTTAAGGTTCAAGCTAGCAGAATTCAAAAAAAAAAACTTTTTGTTGATGGCATATTTTTTCACCCATTTTTCACTAATTTATTACCACCCTAATAATTTTTCACCACCAAACCAACGTTAAGGGGAGCGATTCTGCTGGCTTAAGGTTCAAGCTAGCAGAATTAAAAAAAAAAACTGTTTGTTGATGGCATGTTTTTTCACCCATTTTTCACTAATTTATTACCATCATAATATTTTTTCACCATCAAACCACCCTTAAGGGGAGCGATTTTGCTGGCTTACGGTTCCAACTAGCAGAATTAAAATAAATATGTACGACATACCATAGTGTTTTGATAGGTTTTTACGAATTTATTACCACCCTAGCAATTTTTCACCTCTTAACTACCCCTTGTGAAAAGTCAATAATTGTGATAGATTAAAATTAAAGGAGAATTTTTTTTTCAAATTTACTCTCCTCTACTTATAACTGAAATAAAAAAGTGTTTAGTTAAGATTTTACTAAACTTTGACCATCCTGATAATTTTGCTCCCATAAACCTATTCGGAAACTTGTCTGCTAGCTCAATATTCGAACCAGCGAAATTAGAAAAAAACGTATTTTTGAAATATTATAGTATTCTATACCAACTTAGTAATTTTTTATCCCTCGCCTAACCCTTGTTGGAAGTTAATAATTCTGCTATTGAAAAAGTATTGTTTTATAATTTTACTCTTTTCTGTGGCAAATAGATTTTTGTCTACAATTCTACCATCTAAACATTTACGCTAGTTAAATACAAAGCAAATTTTTTCGGAAATATGAGATACGATAGTATTGTGCTAGATTTGTACTAATATATTAGCATCCTAGTAATTTTTTACCCTTTAACTACCCTCCCAATCCGGAATCAATAATTCTGCTAGGTTAAAATTTAAGGTGATAAAAAATCTATTTCTATAATTTAACTGTATTCTACTTTTAACTGATTTTATAAATTGCTTGCCAGGTTTTTACTGAATTTGATCCACCCTTATAATTTTTGACCCCCTGAGCCTCAGTTAACGGGAAACATTCAAAAAGCTACACATTGAGGCTAGGTGAATAAAAAAACTTTTTTTGGAAACACAAGAGTGCTCTCCTAGATTTTTACTATATTTTTACCAACCTAGTCATGTTTTTCTCAACTACTCTAATTGAAAAACATTTTCAAATCTTATTCTATGCTAACAATTTTTTATTTTTTTAGTGTTTAAATATTGAAAATACTTTATTCCAAAAAACTATAAATTTGAACCCTTTATGAATATAAAATAACTGAAATCGAGTTGAGTTTTAGTCAATACAATGGAATTTTTATATTTCACAGAATAAATTACCAGGTAATTCAAACTAACATTCCAGGTATTACCAGGTAATAAACATTCAAAATAACGTAACACACAAATTGAAATAATTTTATTACGTCTATTATATTATTTAACTAATTGAAAAGAAGGGTCGGGACCGTGCGTATCTATAGATAAAGATTTGTATTCAGTAGGTACATGAAAATTTGAAAAATAATTTAGGTATTTAATATTATTCAAATAAGAAGAGTATTAACGATTGGTCAAAACATATTTTTAAGATTATGTGTACCTATAGCAAAAAGAATTTATCTTGGAAAACATTTTAGGATATAAAATTTTAAGTAGGTATATTCAAATAAATCGGAAATTACCGGTTGGTCAGAACAGCTGTTATAGATTATTTGCGTAGTAAATTAAATTTAAATTAGCAGCATTTTAAAAATTTAAAGATATTTGTATTTTTTTAATTCTTTGTCGAATTTTCATTCATTGTCAGTTGAATATAACTAGAAATTAAAGGGTATTTCAAAAAATATTAACCTGTTTATTTTGTTTATGGAAATGTTTAGAAGAATCGACCAAGGAGAGATCTGGTTTCTCGGGACAGTTCACACACTCATAAATTGGGTTTTTTCTAATGTTTAGGATAGTACTTACTCTGCATCTTTTTATTATTAATTTTTTATGTTAATAATTCTATATCAATTATTTATAGGTAAATGTTCGCGTACGATATTCCGTCTTTCTTTACTTTTTTTATGAATTAATTTACGAATTAATTCTAACCTTCATACCGTCTTTTATGTGTTTTTTATTTAATATATTGTTTAAAACTAAGTCTAACTTTCCACGGTACCATCGATTCATCTAGTGGTAATTCTTTTACTGGATAATACAGAGCAGTCATTTTATAATTAAAAAGTATATGACTGTTGTTATTCTATAAAACCGATCTACAGAAATAACATTAGGTCTCATTGGATTATGGATGAAGTGTAAGCACCCTAAAATTTAAAGAACAAGATCTCTGCCGAAAAACTTAACATAACACTTTTTTATTTCAGTTATAAGTAGCGAAGAGTAACATTGTAAAAGAATATTTTTCACCTTAAAGTTTAACAGAATTCTTGACTTCCCATAGGAGGCAGTTGAGGGGTGAATAATTGCTAGTGTGGAAATAAATTCGCAAAAACCTAGCAAAACACTGTGATATTAAAAAAAATAATTTTTTTCTGATTTTGCTGGTTCAAATATTGAGCTAGCAGGAACATTGTTAAATAAGATTAGTTTAGAAGTGCAAAATTATTAGGATGGTCAAAGTATAGTAAAAACTTAACAAACCACTTTTTTTATTTCAGTTATAAGTAGAAAAGAGGAAAAAATTTCTTCGTAAATTTTAATCTAACACAATTATTGACTTTTCACAAGGGGTAGTTAAGGGGTGAAAAATTACTCGGGTTGTAATACATTTGTAAAAATCTAGCAGAACAATATGGTATATGGTATGGTATGGTATAACCGTAAGCCAACAGAATCGCTCCCCTTAAGGGTGGTTTGATTCTGAACAAATATTGGGAATGTAATTATTTAGTGAAAAATGGGAGAAAAAATATGTCATCAACAAAAAGTTTTTTTTTTAAATTTTACTAACTTGAACCTTACGCCACCAGAATCGCTCCCCTTTCGGTTGGTTTGGTGGTGAAAAATTATTAGGGTGGTAATAAATTAGTGAAAAATGGGTAAAAAAATATGCTATCAACAAAAAGTTTTTTTTTAATTCTGCTAGCTTGAACCTTAAGCCAGCAAAATCGCTCCCATTAAGGGTGGTTTGGTGGTGAAAAATTATTAGGGTGGTAATAAATTAGTGAAAAATGGGTGAAAAAATATGCCATCAACAAAAAGTTTTTTTTTTGAATTCTGCTAGCTTGAACCTTAAGCCAGCAGAATCGCTCCCCTTAAGGTTGGTTTGGTGGTGAAAAATTATTAGGGTGGTAATAAATTAGTGAAAAATGGGTGAAAAAATATGCCATCAACAAAAAGTTTTTTTTTTGAATTCTGCTAGCTTGAACCTTAAGCCAGCAGAATCGCTCCCCTTAAGGTTGGTTTGGTGGTGAAAAATTATTAGGGTGGTAATAAATTAGTGAAAAATGGGTGAAAAAATATGCCATCAACAAAAAGTTTTTTTTCCAAATTCTGCTAGCTTGAACCTTAAGCCAGCAGAATCGCTCCCCTTAAGGTTGGTTTGGTGGTGAAAAATTATTAGGGTGGTAATAAATTAGTGAAAAATGGGTGAAAAAATATTACGTAGGTTAAAATGGATTCCGCTCATGTGTCCCCGCTAGCTTAAGGGTGCTCTAATATTCTGACAGTGTTGTCAAGCATTTACATTTTTATTTGGAGTGGCCCTATATTATAAACTATTATTTATATTTATTAAAATTGCAAGTGTATTAACGAGCAAACCTTTGGGATCTCAAGCACGAGATATCATTTTCAATGTTTTTAAGTTTACAACCAAAAAAGCTACTGCAGATAAAGTTTTAGTTGATTTAAAAAAGATACAAGAAAGTGTAGATCAATTAACTGGTAATTATAATACTCATTTTCAAAATAAATTCAGATTTAAATAATTTAATTTAAGTAAAGTTAAGTTAGAATCAATAAATAAATAAATAACTACAGTGCATTAGATTACCAGTAAATAATAAGTAAACAATGAATCAGTTAATTAGTAATTTACAGTTCACTATTATTGATAATAAAACTGATATTATAAGTGAAATTGTTATATTTACTGAAGAATAATGCTATAGGTAATATATATTTATATGTATTATACTGTTTATATAACTTTGCACCTAAGTGAGTTAACACTTGTTAAGTGCAGGACCTATTCTACATAAATATCAGTGGCGGCTCGTGACATCTGCTATAGGGTGTGCTGCATGAACCACGGTCAATATAAAATAATAGAAATAGAATAACATACGAAAACAAAAACAATAAAATTAGCTTTAATACTAATTAATAGTAACTAATAACGACATGCTATAAAAATCTGATTAACTTACATTTATTGCATTTTTCTAAATTGGAAATTAATACGCCGGTCCTTTTTTGTCGCAAACTTTTCGATTACTTTATCGTTAAAGTTCGGTATTGAAGCGATGAACTTTTTTTCTATCGAGAGTGTGGAAAGGGCTGTTAATCTGTCTTCGCACATTGAATTTCTTAAAAATGTTTTGATCCGTTTTAAAGTTGAAAAACTACGTTCAGCTTCTGCTGTGGTCATTGGCGTAGTCACCAGAATTTGTATCAACTTTTTGGTTTCTGTTAATGTGTCCTCTAAATTATTAGAAATTATAAATTTTAGTAAAGGCACTGCACCTTTTAGATTCAATTGATGGGCGTAACAGTGCACAAAATGAGCAGTTTCATATTTTCTCTTAATTATTGTTTGCACTCCGCCATGTATCCCACTCATAACAGCTGCTCCGTCATAACTTTGTGCAATGAGCTTATTTTTGTTATTCTTTAATATTGGGTCTAAAACATTCAAAATTGTGTTAGCTAAGGTTTCAGCATCATGTTTTTCTGGAAGCAAAAAAGTCCAAAACCTTTCAACTGGAGCACCGTTTTTTACATAACGAAAAACAATGACCATTTGAAATTTCATAGAAACATCCGTTGTCTCATCAGCTATCACTGCTAAAAATGGGGCTTCATTGATTTCGTTTAAAATCTCCTCAGCGTATACTTCTAGCATGCAATCCAAAATATCATTTTGTATTGTTTTTGAGGTACCTTTGAAAATTGTCGCATTTGTAAGGTGTTCACTAAGTGTTTTATCAAGTTCAGCAGAAAAATTCACTAAACCACGAAAAATTCCAGGGTTATCTGATGTTTCAGATTCATCGTGTCCTCGTAAGGCGAGCTCAAAAGCCCCACAGAATTTTATACAGTCAATTATTTATTATTTATTAATTATTAATAAAAACCAGAGAATTACGAACACACATTAAATTTATTGTCTCCGAAGGCTCAGGTCAAAAAATCAACACAGATGTTGGCCTACTGGTGTGAAAGCGCTCGCAGACAACAATACGAATATAGTATTTTTAGGAAATAAAAATATATAGAGGGTTTTATACACGAGAATATTTGATTTAAACGAAACAAAGAAATTCCTAAAATGCTCAAACTAAAAATTGTTGGAGACATAATTAGATCGAAAATTGGGAAAATCTTAAAATTATAACAGAACAAGACTTCAAAATAAAAACATGATTGCAAATAAACAAACTTACATTAACATAACTTCAAATATTTGCTGTCTTTTTCACCAAACAAACTTACATTAAATTATGAAAAAACTAAATGCTCATCTACTTTTTGCTATATACAAAAGTTGTCTGTCAATGTTTAATTCGTTACATATAAATAACAAAGATCAAATATATGGATCGGAGTACACAACATATTTAGGGAATAAATATTTAAATGGGAATTACAAATAAAAAATATTAAAACTTTATTTATTGTATATCTCAATATTTAGTGACAATTTTGTGACTTAATCAGGAGAAAACTGTAAATTTATTAAGATGAGATATTGACAAAAGTTAAATACTTCATTATTTACAATACACTTCGAATATACTAATACTCTTATAGTTGTAAGTAATGAAGTATTATTTATAAATACAAATATATTTCATGTGCAATATTTCATATTTATTGAAAGTCAACATAAATGCTAAATTTTATTTAAGAATTTATATTGTGTAATATGCCCACTGACTATTAAAAAATAAGGTGCTTTCCTGTCATTTTCACTCGTTGGCGGCTTGCCCACGCAAGATGAAAGGAGTGTCGCTTCTCTGCGTTCGTAGTTCTCTGGCACAGATGCAACGGTCACGAATAACTGTCGTGAATTGCAGCTCGCAAACACATTTCCGAGGCCGTTAATCAGCCGATTGCCGAAGCACATCGGCTAAGATCGCCGTTTGCCTAATAAATGCATTTAACCGCTGCCAGTGTTTCGGTTGTTATCGACGCGGCTTCACTGGAGCAGCAAATACGTAAAAAGATTGCTTCACTGGAGCACCAAATACGTAAAAAAATTATACGGTTTCACTAGAGGAGTAAATACGTAAAAAAAATAATATTAATCATCGTTGTTGGTGAATTATTATTAACAGTTTATGTTTAATATGATAATATGGCAGATTTGAAATAAAACTATATTAATTATTCTTTAATAATTAAGATTTGCTATGGTTGTTTGGTAGTTCTGCAGCTCAGCAGCACATAAAGAAAAGCCGCCACTGATAAATATATATATATATATATATATATATATATATATGTATATATATATATATATATATATGTATATATATATATATATATATATATATATATATATATATAAATACTTCAATCCGTAAATGATTAATTTTTTAGTTTTAAATAAAAGAAATCATCAATTAAAATCTTTTATAATCGAGTTATAGTTATCATTTATTTTAATTATAAATTTAATTCAAAAATTGGTCAAACCTTTTGCATTAATTGTCTAACATAATATAGTATGGTAAGTATAAAACGTGTATCTACCAACGTAATTTTCAGATCCCAACTAAATTTTTGATACGGCAACTACGCATTTGTGACACCCGTGATTAAGTACCTCTCCTATCTCTCTTAGAATAATTCCTTTTCTATTTTCGCGCAGCTCACCCGCCAGCTCTCGCTTGTCGGATAATATACTATTAATAATCAACCTATGAATTATGTTTCTTCTATTCGGGATTTGGGTGTTATTTTCGATACGAAGCTTATTTTCTGTAACCACATAAACTCTATTTCATCTTCTCTTGGATCTGCATTTACATATAACATAAAGAACAACAAGAGTTACAATGACAACTATGGTAAAAATGGTGAACCAGCTCAGATGTTTGTTGACAAACGGTTCATTGATTAGTTTATCGAGTTCTTCAGAATACTGATTGAGTTTGTGATGGGCTATCTCGAGGTCTTCAGTATTGATCTTGCTAAGCTTCAGTGGTTTTAAGTCGGGAAGATGGATTTTATCTGGGAAGTGTTTGCAGCAATTGAATGGTATTTGGACTGGGTGACTTCGGTAAGTAACATTGTCATGAAAGTCGATTAATTTCTGAGAGTGTACTCTTGTACTACCGATAAAGGCATCGCACGTGGGTTGTAGTTTGAGTACATGGTTTGTGTAAATAATCTCCGATTTGACGTCTCTGGATTCGCATTTGATGGTAATAGGCAGTGGGTCAGAAACTGTTATGAGCCACAGGTTTATGTTGATCTTCTGGACGTTGTAATCTTTGGCAAATACTACGGAAGTCTGGCATGTTGTGGGAAGGCGTTCTTGTCGTTTCAGGAGTTGGGCTTCGCATATGGCATCGCTGTCGATTGGGTATAGAAGTGTGTTGTAACAGATCTTGGTTCGAGCTCGCAAAGTTTTACATGACTCAAGGCTATTTATTGTAAGGTATAACAATGAATCATCATTTCGCGCAATGTATTTATTTGTTGTTGTTAATATTGAATGAAGACCTGTTCGATTATCCAGTATTGGTATTGGATAGATACGATATAAAGTATATTGTTCTGCATCAGTTAAAGGAATATTTAAGACAAACACAATTCTTGTGTCTAATTGATAGGTTTGCAATTCGATATTATCGAGATATTGAGCTAGATTTGAAGTATAGATTGATAATGGAAGATTATTTTTTTGTAATGATTGTGATATATGCCTTAGCGATTCAATTAAATCAAACGGGGTTATGATTGAGCTATGTAATATTTTTAATCGAGCAAAGGTTATGGCATTTACTATTTCATTTATAGAGTCTTCGATAAATGAATAGCTTTCCATTAGTAATTCACAAAAGTTTAGCATATCGATTTGAGATTGATAGAATTTTAATTGGTCAGAGATATCCATTATTGACTCTCGAATTTCTTTAATATTATTGTTGAATGTTTCCTCGTCTATTTGTAATTTCTGGATTGTGGCGTTAAAGTTTTTAATAACAGAAGTTGTAACCGATATTTGATTTTTCAATAAGTTTTCAATTTGATATTCATCGCGGGTTATTTTATTTATATAATCATTGAAGTATTCGCCATCTGACGAATCTAAGTTGCCTGTAATTGATTTCCATATCGAACCTATTCCGTTAATAAGTCCGCGTTTCTCTCGGAATGTGTATTGTTTCGTATCAGCCATTATTTCTGTATATTTGAGATTAACAGAACTAGAGATTTGTTTGAGAAGACTTATGTGAGTTTGGACTTCAGATTTAAATGCCAGCATTCGAGGTACATCTTCTTCAATGGTATCCAATAAATTTTCTAAGATTTTGTCATTTTTGTCGATAACGTCTCTGATTGGTTGCATGTCTTTATATACAAGGAGGGTCCATTTGTCGTTCGAAATTTTGAGATTGGTTTCTTCATGAAAAAAGATTCCAACAGTGTTGTTGATTGGAGTTAACGTATACTGGGAGAGGATGACTGGGATCAGTCCGAGGAATCTGAAAGAAAATTACTCATGATAGGGTTTTAATCTATCAAAATTTACTTTCATTGTTCTATTGGTTTGGGTATTTAATAAAGTAGCAGAATTTACGTGAATTTCTTGGATTTCAAAAGGGCCATTAAATTTATTTTGGGATTTATCTTTAATTTGCGATTCCTTGACGTAAACCTTATCGCCTATTTTATATTCTGGAGGGTTTGATGACACGTGTTGATCGAATCTTTCTTTAGCCTTTTCTTTTTGTCTTTCCATCTTGGCTCGTGCCACTTTATAGAAATATTGCATACGATTACTTACGTCTCTAACGTATTTTGATATAAGGATTTTTTCATTGTAAAGTATTTCGGGTGGTCTAAAAGAAGTATGTCCGAAAATGAGTTCGTATGGTGTAAATCCGTGGGTTTTGTTTTTTGTGTTATTGTAGCAAATAACTGCATAAGGCAGAACATTGAACGGATATTCATCGGGATTTTCAGCTTGATTAGCTCTTATCATTTCGCTTAGGGTTGCGTGAAATCTTTCGATAGAACCGTTAGATTGTGGATGGCCCACACTTGAGAAGGTTAGTTTTATGTCATACAATTCACAAAGATCTTTCATCAAAGCATTGTCGAATTCACGTCCATAGTCACAGTGTATGCGTAATGGTGTGCCATAGTGTTGAAAAAAGATAATAAGATGATTGACTACTGATTTAGCTGTTTTGTCTTCAAGAGGATACGCCTGTGTGAATTTAGTGAGCTCGTCTCGGATAGTTAATGCGTAATTTCTGGTAGGATATTCGAAAAGATCTATGTTAATTCTTTCGAACGGTGTTTTAGGGGTTTCGGTGATGACTAACGGGTTACTTAAGTTTTTTCTACAGATCTTTACTTTTTGACAGATTTCGCAATTTTTTATAAAATTTTCTACATCCTTTGTGATGCCTTGCCAATTATATTTTTCTTTTATTCTTCGTATAGTTTCATTTATACCCCGATGGAGATTGTTTTTGCCACAGTGATAGTGATCTAGTATTTGGGGTATTTCATCCTGTTCCGGAGTTTTAATAACATCTTGACAGATTCTCAGTTTTATTTCTTTATCGGCAAAGATAAATGAAAATATTTCTAGAATTGGTAATTCGAGTTGATTTTCGACGTAATGGATTTGCGATAGGTCAAATTCATTTTGTGCGACATAAACGATATAGAATAGGTGTTGTACTACTGTTTCGGGATCAAAAGGAAGGGGAATGATAAAATATTTCCGATTTTTGACAGTTTTACTACCGAATATATTAATCTTTGATAAGTTAAAATCTATATTGTTTTCATCAAAGACGTCGTCTAATATTTTGTGATGTATTTCTTCCATTTTATTTTGTCTAAGAAAGGTGATGATGTTCTTATGTGATTTGTCTAATAATTGATTATTAGATATTTCAATTTTAGAATAATTAATAAGTGATTTAGTTTTATACAGTTCGACAAATCTATTAAAATGTTCAGTGATTTCTTCTTCATTGGTTTCATTTGATTCTTCGTCAGATTCCGTATCATTCGAAGTTAATATTGATATTTTCTTATGAAAATTCGCACATTCTTTAAAATGATTGATTTTAATTCGAGAAAGGGCGTCCGCATTTTTGTTGGTTTTTCCCGGTTTATGAATAATTTTATAATTGTATTCCTCAAGCTTGAGACGCCATCTAGCTAGTCTGCTTCCAGGGTCTTTTATAGAAAATAACCAGGTGAGTGGACGGTGATCAGTTACTAGGGTGAATTTTCTACCGAACAGATAGGGTCGGAAATGTTTGACAGCCCATACGATGGCAAGGAGCTCTCGCTCAATGGTCGAATATCGTGTTTCAGCATTACACAGGGTACGTGAAGCATATGCTATAGGAAGATCTTTTCCAATGGGGCCTTGGGATAATATAGCGCCGATGGCGAATGCACTTGCATCTGTTGTGAGGACGAATGGTTCCTCAAAATTTGGATAGGTTAGAATTGGGTCAGAAATTAAAGCGTTTTTTAAATCTTCAAAAGCTTGCTTGCAATCTGGGTCAAAATTAAAAGCAACGTCTTTTTGGAGTAGTCTAGTGAGAGGTTTAGAAAGTTTAGCAAAATTGGGAATAAAACGACGATAGTAACCGGCTAGACCTAGGAAAGATTTTATTTCTTTTGGTGTTTTCGGTTCAGGAAATCGTTGGATACAATCGACTTTAGAAGGGTTAGGCTTGACGCCATCTTGGGTAATGAGATGTCCGAGATACGCCACCTCTTTCCTGAGAAATTTACATTTATCAGGCTGGATTTTAAGATTTGCCTTTCGAAGACTTCAGTAAGACGGGAAATGTGTTCGTGAATGGTAGGGGAGTATACTATAATGTCGTCCATATAGACAAGACATCGTTCGTTCAAAATACCTAAAAGAATATTGTCCATGACACGCTGGAATGTAGACGGTGCATTTTTAAGTCCAAAAGGCATACGAGTAAATTCATAATGTCCGTTTTCGACAGAGAAGGCTGTTTTAGGAATATCTTTGGGATCGATTTCAATCTGATGAAATCCGGAGGCAAGATCGAGAGTTGTGAAATATTGGCATTTCCAAGCTGGTCTAAGAGATCGGAGATATTAGGAAGAGGGTATTTATCGTCAATGGTACATTCATTGAGCTTGCGGTAGTCTATTACTACTCGCCATTTTTGTTCTCCAGAAAAGTCCATTTTTTTTGGAACAACCCAAACAGGAGATGACCAAGGAGAAGTAGAGGGCCGGATGATACCTTCGTTGATCATCTTATTTACTTGAGATTTAACTTCCTCTTTGTGGACCTGAGGATATCTGTATGATTTCGTAAAAATGGGTTTGGCGTTATTAGTTTCAATTTAATGTCTAATCTCACTGGTGAAAGTAAGATTGTCTCCTTCTAAGTAAAATATGTCTTCGTAATTTAAGCAAAGATTTGTTATTAATTCTTGTTCTTCCTCATTAAGATGTTCTGTTCGAAGTCGAGATTTGATTTTGTTTGTACGGTCAATTTTATCAGGGCAATAATTTTCCAAGTTATCGTTTAACTGGAAATTTAGGATAGGGTAGTTTAAATAAGGTTCAATTACTATATCGGAAAAGTCGATAATTTTAGGAATTGCATTTGCGTTTACTACGGATGTCAGAAATTCTCCTTTTTCATTTACGTGTACTAACGCGTTGGGATATGAACTTTTTCTTTTCTGTGCAAAATTGCATCTATATTCGACAGATGACATTTTAACTTGAATATTTGTTCGGATCTGGGATCTATTTTAATTTGATTAGGGGATTCATTGTTACGCGAATTAGTTTCTACTTTGTGGAGAGGTAATGTTTTAAAGTTTGTGATTAGTTGTTTGTTTTTGAGGTCTATCGTACACTCATAATGTTCTAAGAAATCGAGGCCTAAGATTCCATCAAAATCAATATCTAAATTATAAATGAAAACTTTATGAGGGTTTCCCACTTGAAACGGGACTAAAGTTGATTCAGTGACAAAAATTTTTTGGTCTGTAATAGCCTGTATAGTAATTTGTTCGGGAAAACGTGGTTTGAAATTTTTCACGGTATTTTCTTTAACGATAGAGATACCAGCACCGGTATCGATAAGTAATTTAAACGTATTTGATGCGTCTTTTATATAGTACAGGTTTTTAGAGTTTACAGCAAGAAGAGGGCTTAAAGAAAAGTCTGTTCTGGAAAGTTCAGAGATGGGTTCATGTCGTCCAAATTCAGAGTTTGTATCTGATTTTGTATTTGAGACAAAGATTCGTTCATTGAACTGATATTGTCTGGTGAGTGGTTCTGATTCGGGACTGTGAGAAAATCCTGATAGTCTTGGCTATCAATTAAATCGGTTGATTGATCAAATGAATGGTAATAATCGGGAGGTGAATAATTGTTATCAGAGAAATCTTCGTATTGGTAGCTTTCATTTAAAGCTGAAGTATAGTCATTAATATAGTCAGGCTCATAGTTAACGAAATGAGCTCTGTGCCTATCGTTCGAAAAATTGGGATTCTTATGTATTACAGGAGGGCGTATTTGTGAATTATTTTGATTTGTTGTAAATTGAGGTCTTTTTTGGTCATTGTGTCTATTGTTTTGAGAATTATTATTTGAGCTGAAAGTTGGTCTCTGAAAGCCATTGCTTTGAGTGTTATTGAAGTTTTGATGGCTATTAAAATTTCGAGAATTGTTAAAATTATGAGAGTTGTTGGAATTCTGCGAATTATTTTGGGAATTTTGTCGAGAACGACATTCATTGTACGAGTGGCCCATACGTCCACAAAATGTGCATCTATGTGGTTGAAGGTTTGGTCTTCTAATGGGTTGATTATTTTGATTGGGTTTTGGAGGATTGGATCTATTGATTTTTTGTATTTCGAAATAAGATAGTTGTAACTCTCGTCTGATGCGGACTTGAGCTTCAAGGTCTTTTGGATTACTAGCACGAATAATATGAGCGATTTTTGGATCGAGGCCAATTAATTAATTAATACAATTTGGGCCTGTTTTTCTACAGCAGAGAGGCTAGATTTCTGTATATTAGCGTGCATTTTTGCATTAAGGACTTGGACACGATTAAGGAATGTAAGAGCCGATTCATTTGGAAGTTGTTTGACTCTTTGTAAATCTTGTATCAAAGAAGATAAGTCTCTAGTGTCTCCAAAATGAGAGGTAAGAAGCTGTTTAATTTCTAGATACGATAATGGATTTCTTGAACTTATAAGTTGCGCTGCTCTTCCGTGTAATTTATTTTTAATGTGAATTACTAATAGTTGTTTTTGATCGCGCGTAGCCATATTGTAGGCATAATTACAAGCATTTAAAAATGTGTGTAAAAATATTTGATCGCCTTCAAATTCGGGTACGATAGAAAATATTTCAGATAATTTATAAGGTTCTATTTCAGGCTGGTTCTCATTACGAGAAGCGGGACGAGAAATATTGCCGTTATCATTCATGGTGGTTAATAAATCAATAAACGAAATAGAAGTAAAAATATAAGATAATGGATTAATTAAAAATAATTAATCAAATATAAATATCAAATAATAAAACAAAATGTAAATATCAAAATAATAAATCGAAAATGTAAATATTAAAATAATAAGTCAAAATGTAGGAAAAGTATTTTTCTAAGACAGTGTCTGATTAGCAGAATAATCGACACAGGTAATCGTTTAATAAAATGAAAATAAAAAAGTTGACGATATACAGAATAATCGCCAAAAGTTTATAATTATTAAAGTAATTATCAAAAAATATTCAAATTCGGCATAAAATTATTAATTAAATGAATATTTTATATTGGAATATCGAACAGTATAAGGTAATAAATGGTATTAAACAAAACTTATATACGAGATGATTCAGTATTAGACTTAAATTAGTTCCAAAAACATCTAGTCGTCTTGTTCTCGACAGCTAATCTACCAGGGGCTTCACTTGGTGTTTCTTCCGTAGACGTCTGCAAAGTTAGGGCGGCACTGCTTTTTGGAGTTTTCTGGTTCTTTTTCTGATTAAAGGATTGGAATCCACCGTTGTCAGTTAGGTTCTCCTTGTTCTGCCAACGTTTCCAGATCCTACTGCGACTGCGCCACTTTTTATATCACGAAACACTTTTTTGACTTTTTAAAAAATTTATTTATTACAAAATACAATTATCGAAGTTACGTGGTAAAAATGAATGAAATATAAAATATAATGAATGAACTACAAAAATATACTGAATGCTGAATTAAAAGCGACAAGCGGTTTTATAATATTACTAAATGCTGACTCAGTGGGAACGTGTAAAAAGCTTGGGTCCCGCTGACTCTGCTGGTACTGCATTTGCAAGGATCCTTATCGGCTCAGGTTGTTGGAAGTGGAACCTGATATATATATATATATATATATATATATATATATATATATATATATATATATATATACCGGGTGGTGAATCGTCAAACGGACCATAGGAAACTCAATGAGAAATTTTAAATTGTTGAATTGCTGCTTCCCTAATTATTTTAGATCAAAAGTCATAAAAAACTATTTGTAGAGGACTAAAATCTGAATTAAAAACAAATGTTAAAACCGTTCTACGACTCAAATGTACTTAAAAATTTTGCAAAAATATAATACATTTTTCAGGCCACCCCTAAAAGTTAGGCCACACGTAATGCAAGAATATATATTAGGACGTTTGTGTTTTATCATATTTATGTCAGATGTTTGACAATTTGAATTGTCAATTTTTTTATTTTATGATTAAATTATAAACAATGAATTTTACTAAATACTACTACTAAAGAACATTATTACTTTGTGAACAATAAATTATATTGTTTACAAATCGATCAATATAATGAAATGTACTCAGTTGACGAAAAATCGCATAATGTTGTATTCAGGCAATAGCGCGAACCTTTTCCTGCCACTACCGGATCTTTATTTAACGTAAGATATTCTAATTCACTAAAATTTATTCATGTTAAGTTATACAACAATTCAATGAATTCCAATATACTGTTACTGTGATCTTTATTCCTAATAATAATATATGATAATTTCTAAACATAAAACTATAACAAATGTTATAATAAAACATGAATAAAACATTTTTATTATTGCTTTTTTCTTCTCAACTGAGTACATTTTTTAATCAACTTAATTTTTTTTTAACAATAAATCACAAAATTTTGGCCATTTAAATCATAGATAAATGTAATATAATTGATTTAAATATTGTCAAATATCAGAAACAATAATATGACAAAACGCAACACGTAATACACATTTTTTCACAGAAAAATGTATTATATTTTAGCCAAATTTTGGAATACGATTAAGTCGTAGAATAATTTTAACAGTTGTTTTCGATACATATTTGAGTCCTTTACAAATAGTTTCCCATGACTTTTGGTGTAAAATAATTAGGGAAGCAGGAATTCAACAATTTAGAATTTCCCATTGAGTTTCCTATGGCCCGTTTGACGATTCACCACCCTGTATACAAGAAATACTGGATATTAGTGACTGTCGATATAAACAAACAACACAGTTTATTAGAGTGTCCATTCTCTGTGCATATGAGTTAAAACACAACAGTAAAACATGCCATAAACAAAGTTTTACCATCTTTACCCTAAATTTCAAAATGTATTTTGTCCATGATTTGATAGTTTTTATTGTCCATTATTTTAATGTGTGTTATAAATGTTGAGTGTCAATGCTTTTACAAATAATCTCAACGACTAGTAATTTACACTGAAGAATTGTGATATTTTTTAAATATTTACATATTTGTCTTTTACAGTGTCAAAACCATTCCGAAAGCTAGACAAAAGTCAAAAGAGTATTTTTTAAACATCCCGGCCAATATTCTGACTATATATATATATATATATATATATATATATATATATATATATATATATATATATATATATATGATTTCAGTTGTTTTCCGGGTTTGACTCCGCGTTAAGTAATTTTGGATTTTAGAAAAACCATTGTTTTGACGACGTTTCGGCAAGGTCACACTTGCCATTGTCAAGTCAGATTAGTTCTGCTTCGTCTTGATGTACTCATAGGTATTTATAATTAGGTTATTTCTAAAAGAACCTTTACAAAAAAAAAATCAGTGAATTTTCTAGGAACATTAAATAACACATTTTCATTCGCACTTTTACATAAAATTATATTTTATGTAAATGCCTCAATCATTTTAACCACAACTAAAATTTTTATTTCAAAATTACAATACAAGAAACAACACAGCATGACAACATCCAAGCCAATACATGGACATAAGATCCGAAACATTATGACATTAAGATAAGACTTTATGTTATTGTCACATTCATAAGAATTATGAATCTGTTATCTGAGGCTAATCGGCATTTTTTTTTAAATTAGTTAGTCCATCCATTCACAAAATAATAAATATACAGTGAAAGCCAAATAAAGTTGCGTTCACGTCATCATTGTGAACATTTGCAGCGTTGTCAGATGGTTTATGAAGTATGAAAATTAACAGAAAAGAACTTGAGTAAACAAAAAAGGTGAAGGTAGCAAATTTCACACTATATTGTTACACTTCTTGAAAATTAGCTTTATTCAACACCAACAATATAATAAGACTTTTAACTAACTGACAACTATAAACTTCTACATTCAAAATACATCTGTTTCCCAAAGTGTCAAAAACATCTGTTATATACATATTTTCTGACGTTCCAAACTTCACTAGACATTTCAAGAATTTTCGATGTCATCTTGAATGTTCTCGAACTACTTCTTCTTTTTCGTCAATGGACTTTTCCTATGTGGGATAAATCTTTCGTAACAATATTAAGTGGAATTTAAAAATGAGTGTTTTTTTTTTCATTTATTTTTTTGTTAATTACATTCATGAATACATTCACAAAGTAATTTCACAATAAAAGTGGTAAAGTTATTACTGAGTTACCAAACAATAAGTAAGTTACTCGTTTATTAGTGCAACGCTTTTTCTTTGGTGACTCGAACTGTTCACCTTTTTTCCCCATTTGACATATGCACATATGCTGCTTACTGTTCGTACGCTGATTTTTAAAGCTACGCTAAAATCATACAAATTTTTGTAAAGTAATGATATTTTATTCGCATATTACCTCTTGTACAGCATTTAAGGGTAACTAAAAGCCATTATTAATCCTTTCTTCTTCAAAATAGTTAACTAATGAAGCCACAAGTTCTTTGCATCGACTATTTAGCTGTTTGGGCATTTTGACAAGTAAATAAATGTTTTTCACAAGATAACCTCAAAAATCGACGATACCACGAGTACAAAAGTCACAGACCACTGCACTGAGCCTGAGCCACTGATTGAAAATTCAACAAACGACGCGGCAACATGACAATATTTCTGGTAGTGACTAATACTCCGTCAATAATTGGTGGTTTCTTCATGAACATTTCAACACAAAATTTTACAATGACGGACGTCTAAATCCAAAAAAGCTATATATACATAGCTGTATATACATTATTTTGTTACAAAAGTTTTTTTATTGATCGGGTTATTTTTAAAAGTGATTCTTTAGCAAACTAAAGTAACATACACTTTTCTATAGAAATGTAGCCACACATACAATAGAATTACGACATTGGTGACGTGCACGCAACTTTATTTGGCTTTTAGTGTATGTTCTAATTCATTCATTCATTATTTTCTTCTTTAGAAGTCGAGACATAATTTATAATGCAAATCGTTCGCAGTGAACTAGTTCTATGAAAATGAATGAACTAGTTCAATTAGTTCAGTTGAAAGAATCGTTCATTAGAACTATTTCGATGGTGAACTACACATCTCTAGTATAATGTTAACAAAAACAATAAAATTAACATGGCAGTGACAGTGACTTCTGTCAAACACTGACACCATAAAGTTGCCTACAATATTTGAAGTCTGCAGCCAAGGCAATACCAAGGAGGTTAATATCACATCATTCTCCCACACTATAATCTTCCAGATACCGTGGTAAATGACGAATTCTTTCAGATCTTCTAGGTAGTGCTGAAGAAGGCGATAAGCTCTGTTAAGAACTCATTGGGGGTTCTTCAAGAAGTAATGAATCCGGTGGAGGGGGAAATGTAGATGTATCTGCCAGGGGCTGCATGTTTTGCGTGGTTGTATTGGATGAGGAATCATTAAGATTCGAATGTAACTCATGTGGGTCTTCTACGAACACTGATTAATGACTTGGCATATCCAGTATTTCCCCTTCACCTCGTCCACTTGGAGCCAGATGACGATTAGACACTGTGGTTTCTCGTCCGTCTTTCAGTTTAACAAAAGAGTATTCACGATTTGCCTCTATTACCTCCTCTTCCTCCACGATAGGCTGGTACTTGTTTTTCCTATCGAACCTTTTCATCAAGACATGCCCAATTTTGCTAGCCATGACGGTATTGTATTCCCATTTGGAGATCGAAGTGTGTGCACGAACATCCTTTCATGAGGCGTACAGTTAGTTGCGGTACACAACAATGAACGAATGGAATGCAGCACGACAGGTAGGTATTGTTCCCAAGTCTCAATAGGTGCTTCATGTGATTCACAGGCCAGTTGAATAGCTTTCCAGACAGTAGAATTCAACTTCTCCACTTGACCATTTCCTTGAGGATTATAAGTAGTGGTTCTACTTGTTGCGATTCCTCTGGAGTTGAGAAACTCTTTGACTTCAGCTGATAGAAATTGAGTCCCTCTATCCGAATGAATGTATGCAGGCATTCCAAACATCATGAATAAGTTATTTAAATTCTTGATTACTGTTTAGGCACTAATGTCACTGCATGGGAAAGCAAATGGGAATCTGGAATACTCATCTATTACAGTAAGAATATAACGATTATTGGTATTCGAAGGCACTGGTCCTTTAAAGTCAATACTAAGGCGTTCGAAAGGAGATGTGGCTTTTATAAGCTTTGGAAAAAACCCCTCATTCTTAAAGTACCTCGGCTTGATTTTAGCACATACCCCACAGTCACGAGTCATAGTCTTGACTTCATTGGGAGAGAAAGACAAATTCTTCGATTTTATCCAATTAAACATTTATTTATTTATTTATTCATTAGCAATAGTACAGTGTAAATACAAATACTAGACAATAAATCACATTTCAGTAAGAAAATAGTAGTAAAAATTAACAATAATTTAGTTTCTTTTACACCTCCTTAACACTAAATCCTACTGCTAACCGTTTTGACACACAATGATATCTAGGATATTGTGAGTGTGTCATTTCCCATATCATTTACAATTAACTAATGAGGTTTTTATCAATCATTTAACAAAAAACACATACGTGTGACCCCTGGATGGATGAAGTGTTTTGTGAAGTGACTTGAGTTTTGATGCACCTGCCGCCGTGGTAGTAGCACAAGAACAGATGCGTGATAAAGCATCCGCTGCTTGGTTGTCTTTTCTTGGTCGATACACAATGTCATATTTATATGGTTCCAATTCAAGTCGCCATCTTTGTATTTTCTCATTTTTAATCTTGCTGGAATGCTTCGTGTTGAACATAGATGTTACAGACTTTTGATGAGTAATGATTGTGAAAGGCTTTCCTATAAGAAAATGGTGCCACTTCTTTAGAGATTCAACAATAGCGTATGCTTCTTTCTCCACAGCAGAATGGTTCAGCTCACTAGAGTTAAGTGATCTTGAAAAGAAAGCAACGGGTCTGGAATCCTGACTCAAGGTAGCAGCAATTGAGTGTTCTGAAGCATCAGTTTCAACAACAAATGGCATATTTTCGTTGATAGCGTGAACAGATGACTTTGCAACTATAGATTTCAGATTTTCAAAACAAGATAAAGCATCTTCGTTCAATGGAAAATTGTTGACATGAGCTAATGTGTGGACCCTTTCGGAAAATTTAGGAATCCATTTTGAATAATGGGCAAACATACCTAATACCCTTCTGAGAGATGCAGTGTCATTCGGTGGAGACATTTTTAATAAGGGTTGTAGTCTGCTAGCATCAGGCTTTATGACATGGTTTGGTCCTATAGTATAACCAAGTAAGTTTATTACTGTTTGATTGAATTTGCTCTTGGTTTTGTTTAGTGTCAAGCCATATTTGTCTGTGGCCTTCAGAAAGTTCTCAAGATTTTTGTCATGTTCTACCTTCGTCTTACCACAAACAGTTATGTCATCAAGATAGGCATATATCCCTTCAAGGTTTTTTGTGCGTATGAGCCAGTCGATTGTTCTTTGGAAACTGGATACACCATTGGTAACACCAAACGGAATGCGACAAAAAAATTGATAGTTTCCCAGCGGCTTCAAAAACTGTGTACATCTTTTCAAGTATTTGAACCTGATGGTATGCACTTTGGAAATCTATTGCACTAAAGACAGTGAATTGTGATACATTGGACACCATTTCCTCGATTTGGCAGTGGATAGGCATCAAGTTGAGTGAATCGATTAATTGTTTGAGAATAATCAATGACTAGCCGCTTCTTGTGAGTTTCGTTTTTGGTGATAAGCACTTGCGCTCTCCAAGGGGACTGACTTTCTTCAATAATTCCATCATTTAAAAGCTTCTTTATCTCATTTTTAATAAAAATCTTATCTTCAGCACTATACCTGCGCGATTTTACTGCGATGGGTTTACAATTTGAAGTCAGGTTACAAAATAAGGGAACTGCAGGTACTGAGGCTTCAACTAGTGCTCTTGGAGCGCCAAACCTTTGCAAAGTGTCCCTTTTTATTACAGGATTTGCCGATTGAAGTAGGGAGGAAATAGCGTAGGAGCACGGAGCACCTGCCCTAATTTGCATACACCTGTCCCTAATTTGCATACAGCTGTCCATAATTTGCATACACCTGTCCCTAAATTGAATGTGCTCCCTAATTTGCATACAGTTGTCGCTAATTTGAATGTGCTCCCTAATTTACATACACCTGTCCCTAATTTGCATACAGCTGTCCCTAATTTGCATACACCTGCCCTAATTTGCATACACCTGTCCCTAATTTGAATGTGCTAACTAATTTGCATTCACTTGTCCTTAATTTGAATGTGCTCCCTAATTTGCATACACCTGTCCCTAATTTGCATACAGCTGTCCCTAATTTGCATACACCTGTCCCTAATTTGCATACAGCTGTCCCTAATTTGCATACTCCTGTCCCTAATTTGAATGTGCTCCCTAATTTGCATACACCTGTCCCTAATTTGAATGTGCTCCCTAATTTGCATACAGCTGTCCCTAATTTGAATGTGCTCCCTAATTTGCATACACCTGTCCCTAATTTGAATGTGCTCCCTAATTTGCATACACCTGTCCCTAATTTGCATACAGCTGTCCCTAATTTGCATACAGCTGTCCCTAATTTGAATGTGCTCCCTAATTTGCATACGCCTGTCCCTAATTTGAATGTGCTCCCTAATTTGCATACAGCTATCCCTAATTTGCGTTACAAATAATAGAAGCCCCTGGAATTAATTTATAGATAAGCAGGATAACATTCATATCCTTAAAGTCCATGTAGGCAGGTAACTATTTTGTTATAAGATTTGAACCACTTAAAAATTATATTAGATATATATTCATAAAATTATTTATTTATTTATTTCATAAATTTAAAATACTTGCAACAAAGAAATGTTGACACAGCTGTAAAAGCACATGTTAATTTTTATACATTTAATCATACGGGTTCCAAGGTAACTTTATTTCCAATTATTTAATGCATCAAAAATAATACTCAAATAACAGAAGCCCCTGGAATTAATTTATAGATAAGCAGGATAACATTCATATCCTTAAAGTCCATGTAGGCAGGCAACTATTTTGTTATAAGATTTGAACCACTTAAAAATTATATTAGATATATATTCATAAAATCATTTATTTATTTATTTCATAAATTTAAAGTACTTGCAACAAAGAAATGTTGACACAGATGTAAGAGCACGTGTTAATTTTTATACATTTAATCATAGGGGTTTCAAGGTACCTTTATTTCCAATTATTATTTTGTAGTGGTACAGGTGAAAACTATGTAGTTTGCAATAATTAAAAGACAGTAACACACCTTTCAATTAGAAAAAGTTATAGAGGTACAGATGGATTAGATTCTACAGCTTGCAATAATTGAAAGACAGTGGCCTTTTATTTTCAATTAGTATTTTGTAGTTTTATATGGGTGCATGTGTGCATAAAATTGAATGCAATGAACAGCTGAGTTTCAGAATAATGTTTCATTTAAAAGTTGGCAAATTGCCTTATGAATACTTTGTAGTTTTATACTGGTTATATGGGTACAAATGGTTTGTGCAGATAAACTTTACAGCCTGCAACCTTTTCTTTCAATTAGTATTTTGTAGTTTTATATGGGTACATATGTAGCTGATTGAAAGAGGCCTGAAATTAAATTAATAAACTGCTGGTAGCACTAAACAGGTGAGGTTCTTCAAGATTTAATTAATGTGGGTAGCAGGCATTGAGACACAAAGAAAATGATTATGTTACCTTAAGTAATAGGTAGGGAGTGGGTTTGGCTCTAACATTTATTTCTTGTTGGTTATACCACTTTATAGTTAAGCAATTGAGAGAGGGGTATAGGACTGTGAGAGGGATTAGGATCCTATAAAACTAATACTTGCTCCATTATATGAATATTATTTTTTAGTGACAAACCCAAACAGTTCAAGTTTAAAAAGTTATTAGTTTTCTGTGAAAAAACCAAAACAGCTCAAAATGAAAGTATCCAAGTTTAGTGTTCCTATTAATGGAAAAAAATCTGCAAAAATCATTTCACATTTGCAGAAATCTCCTCATTTGGAGGATAGTGTTAACTCAAGCATAGAGTTTGTTGAAGGCGATATGGAAAACCATTGTCCCTTAGGATTTAAAGAATTCCAGCAGGTTTCCTGTTCATCCACACCAGGCCAATCAATAATGGATTCAAGATATGATAATATATCTGAAGATAGTGCTTCCGAAGATGAAGAAGTTTTAAAAGTGTCAATGAGTGAATTAAACGGGTCTACGCTAATGCGACAACGGACTACGATGGTATTGATAAAACGGTAGTAACTTTCGATCATGATTTTAAAAAACTATTAACAGAATTTGTGAGTGCAAATGAAAAATTTTTAAGTGACTATAAAAACCAAAGTGATATTATTTAAAAAAAAAACTATCCAGCTACGACAGGAAAAAAAAGAGGGCTCAGCAAAGTTTACAAATTTTGAACCAAAAAATTGCTACATGTAACAAATTGTTAACGAGTATTCATTCATCATGCCAGTGAAAAGGTGAAAACCAATACTTTTCAGTGATTTCAAGACTTGTTCAAATTTAATAGTGAAATTTATTTTGTAAGTGATAATCAAAAATCAATGTAATTTAATTATTATAAAGTTTAATATTTATCTAATGACAATATAAGCTACATATCTTCCTTGATGTACTAAGTGTTATAATTCCATATAAAAGACAAAAAGACTTTTAAGGGTACTATGTGTTTTTATATAAAAACGCATAGTAACCCTAAAAGTCTTTTTGTCTTTTATATGGAATTATAGAAGTTAGTACATCAACAAAGGTAAAATATTGCTTTGTTTTCAAAAGAATACAAAACTTTTTTAAACTTAAACTGTTTTGGTTTGTTACTAAAAAATAAAAATATCCACAATATTCTGCCTTTTTTTCTTAGTACCTAGGTTAACAATTATCTGTTTGATGGATTCAATTGATAAAACATGAAAAATACATATCTTCCTTGATGTACTAACTGTTACAAAAATACTTTTTGTAACAGTTAGTACCTACATCAACAAAGAATAAAATATTGCTTTGTTTTTAAAAAAATAGAAAACTTTTAAAACTTGAACTGTTTTGGTTTGTTACTAAAAAATAAAAATATACACAATATTCTGCCTTTTTTTCTTAGTACCTAGCTTAACCAATCAATTGAGGTTATACCACAGTATAGGCTGTTTCATGGTCTCAATTGATAAAAAATGAAAAATAATGACTTTTTATGAAATTCACATGAATTCTTTGACCCAATTTGACAATCGAAATCATGTTTTTGTATAAAGTTTAAAAAATACTGTTAATTTTTAAATAAACCAACACATGAAATAATTTTTGTTTTGACTTATAGTTTACAGCAAATTTCAAATACATTAGGTTTGTTCGTAGAACGATCAGCAACCGTTGCCAACCATCAGACGCACGCGCAGTTAACAGTTAGCGTTCGTAGAAGCACTTCTGACGGTTGGCAATTTTAAGTTTGCTGTTCGCAGTAACAAAGTGATTAATCAGAATTCGGTTTCCAACGGTTGTTAAAATCCCCAACGATTGTGCGGGCTAAAAATCAGCGACATGCGCAGAGGTGTTGTTGTTGTATAAATCTATTTTATAACCACAAAACAAACGTTGGGTTGTTATAACAACTATATAGGTATAACTAAAAAATAAAATGTACTAAGAAAACTATAATCAAACTAATAAAATCAAATAAACGACTAATAATATTAAACAATAAATGCAAAAAAAGTGAATAAAAAGATTTAACAAACTAATTAGATCGAATTCTAAAGGCCGTACACTATGAATTTTCTTGTATAATTTCTTATATCGTTTCTGATATAACAAAAAAATGGATAGTGTCATACAAGCGTATAGTTTCTTATATCAGAAACGATACAAGAATTTGTGTCCGCTGCATTTTCTTGTACAAGAAATAACCGCTCTAAAAATGAGTGATGAGTTTAAAGATTATTTTATATCTCCAAATAAGAGAGTAGAATTTCAAGAGCATGCCATTCAAACTCATAATTAAAAAAAAACAAATAAATTATTACAACCAAATTATTATTTCTGTCTTCCATTACAGCCTGTTGAACATCTTCAAAAATTGTGGTTTCCAATTTAGTTTTAATATTGGGACATTTTATTTATTTAATTTTTGCACCGCAGTATTTTAAAAAGTCATCGTAGATTACTTACTTTTTGACATAATTTTAAATAATCCAGATACATATTTCACAAACACCCACAAACACACACACACACACCAATTTTTTACAAAAACAAACAGAAAAAACACCAGATTTTATTCAAATATGTCACCAAACTACCCGCCATTTTATGTTACTAAAACCAAAAAACCACTGCTAAAACAGACATGAACAGTAAAACCATGATACTATGAATAAAAAGATAGGATCTTCCCGTAGCACAAAATAGGTCGTGTTCGCGCATGCCGTCATTGGAGAGTAGAATTTGAATTCTTGTTAAAGTTAAATGGGATTTGTATGCATTCTGTGATGAAATTACTAGACGAAAATAAGTTAAGAGGTTTAATAATTACAATAATCGTACACACAAGGATATGTTCAAACTATTTATTAAAGATTATTTATTAACAAAAAACTGACATTTCGAACGTCAAACTCTCCAATGATGTCACGACTTATGCGCAATATCTTATCTTCTTGTCTTAGTATCATGAGTAAAACATTTACTTATTTGAACAATTTTCAGTCATTTAGCTCCATCTATAAATTAAAACGATAGCCTCTCCTTCAGGTGTGAATGTAATCTTGGAGAGTTTCGCCATTGAAATTAAAGATGGCGCCAGCAGTACCATACCCATCGAGCAAAAATACAATAGAGGGAATGTAAAGGTAGTGGGGGCAAACATATTGTTAGACAGGAAGTGCGATCTTTAGAGGCCACATTAAACAGGGAAAGAGAGTCTCTCTCCTTGTTTGACCTCAAATTTAGTTGGGTTATGTTATTGTTTGTCCCAAATGTCACATGAAATCTTATTTATATTGAAGTTTTTTAACAATTGTGTCGCATTTTAGACTCTTATCATTAATAATTAATTAAAACTTTCTCGTCTAAGACACATTCTGAAAAATATTATATAGCTACTGTTGATAAGTGTCGGAAAATTTAAATTTCGCGCATTCGCATTTCCGGATATGTCCGCCATCAGAGGCCACTTTTTTGGTCTCCTTTTCATAAGGATTAGATTCCCTCTTTTGTCTTATTGCTCGATGACCATACCGTAATTCTAAACTGAAATATTTCAAATGAAATAGGCCAGGATTTAAGCCAAATGTTTTAATGTGTCATAATTTTTAAAAATAAAAGGTTTTAGATAAAAATTAAATGTTTTCGAACTTAGAAATTAAAAAAAAATGATTTTGGGATCATATTTATATTATATTAAAGTACTCAAACTCCGAAAATTTAATTTTTTTAGTGTTTTTTAACTTTTTATTTCAAATATCTGTGGATCCTTAGAAGATAAAAGGCCTACATTTTTACAGTATTAGTAGGTAGATAATATCAAGTTCCTGGTAAAGTTCCAAAGAAATAACAAGTAAAACAAAGTTTTTTGGATTTTTTGCAAGTATTTTTTAAAAATCTCTGCGGAACTAAACAATACATTTTAAAATAAAAAAACTGCTTTGGGTTCAGAGATATGGGGCATTTTGTTAACATTTTCATTAAATAAAACTTAAATAATTAAAACAACACACTTTTTTTTAAATTTATATATTTGTCTAACTAACTATAGTACCTATTTAATTGTATAGTATATGCATTATACAGAATACAATGATTGATAAAAACAACGGAATAGAGTTTGGTTTCACACACACCACAATGCTGTCCGCTTATTTCATCGAATCTCCCACTTGCGTGTCGGCTCACATAGGCAGATGGGACATCGCTTGGTATTCCTTGTAATACACTAAAAAAAAAAAACAAGATATGCAAAGTGGGGTATTGTCCAAAATGTAATAATGTTCTGTAACGCATATAGGATAATTTTGTTGATTGATTAAAAACCATCTAATATCTATATCACTAATATTAACAATTTTTTCATCAATTTCGGAAATATCTAGATCTAAAAATTCACTGTCAATTATTTCGTCAAGATCAATTGTTGATGCCTCACTACTTAAATCGTCTTGTTCCATGATTTCTCTATCTGCTATGGTAAAAATTTAACTGACCGAATAAGTGTCTTATTTTATTTTATAAAGCCGAGGAGTACCTCTCCCATATCTATTATAAGTGGGGAACTTGTGTTTTTAACCTATCCCCATACACAAAGGGTTAGCATACAACTGTCGTTTACCTGTCAAACATCTGCTTCCTGGTTTACATTCACCTATCATTAGTTTGCAGGTGTAATTTACATACAGTTGCCGCCATATTA
This sequence comes from Diabrotica balteata, assembly GCA_918026665.1. Classification (NCBI taxonomy): domain Eukaryota; kingdom Metazoa; phylum Arthropoda; class Insecta; order Coleoptera; family Chrysomelidae; genus Diabrotica; species Diabrotica balteata. The sequence goes on from OU898282.1 coordinate 88,819,410, forward strand.
TAATTTACATACATACGGGTCTTATTTTTATAGAGAAAGGTGGAAAGCAGAACATCTGTTAAACAACTGCTACCTATTTTATATTTAACTGTTTTTAATTTGTGGGTGCAATCTGCTTATATCTGCCCTTACAATATAATTTGCAAATATACGGGTGACATAGTCGCAGCTTTTCAAAGCAAAGGCTTTGGAAAGCAAAACATCTGCGCACCCACATAGAGGCTATAGCGCAGGAGTAGGAGCAAAAAAGGGTATTTAAGCTTGGATGAAGCATTCTAGATATTTAAACATATAAGATGAATCAGTGTACGTGCGGTAAAACTTTTTCGCGGCCTTATAACCTTCGTAGATATATGACTGTATGTAATAAGAGTCACTCGCGTGTGTTTATCTGTAACAAATGTGGAAAGACTTTCACACGAGGTTCTAATTTACAACGTCATGAAGTTAGTTCGTGTTACGCCGCTTGCCCGAATCCGAGAAAGAGACTAAGACCAATAGGTGTTGAAGTGCTTGAGAATGGTGTTACTAAACTAACACATGCATTTAAAAATAGAATAGCATCATACCGATTTATGAGTAAATCTAACAAAATTTCCTATTCTGGCTTCATGAATGAGGTTAAACCAAAAGTAATAAAAATTCTTAGTAACTATCTTCTTCAACAAACGGCTCTTAAAGTTAACTGTGAACTGTTTGCGATGTTTTACAAACCCGAGAGTGAGATGTCAGATATTAAGTCAATGAATACATCTAATAAAATCTTTACTTTGAGTCGTGACATATCCGACATGTATGATGACTTTGCTGAAGCGATAATGACACAAGCATCAGAGTTCCAGGAGAAAGATTCCAACTGGGCACTTCAGGAAATTCTATTCCTAGATGTCAACATTAACAAATTCAGTACTATTTCTGCATCAGCATATATTAATCTTCCATCGCAGATTAAAAGAAAAGGTGCAATTTTAAATATTCAAAACAAAGATAACATGTGTTTTGCTTATTGTGTGATGGCTGCTATATTTCCTGCTAATGGTGATCCAACAAAACCAGAGTCATACCCTCCTTGTGACACACTTCTAAATTTTGATGGTATCAGGTTCCCGGTTAAGTTAAAGGACATTAACAAGTTCAAGATTTTAAATAATATATCCGTTAACGTTTACGGTTATATTTTAAAGAAAACAAGATGCAATATGAAGTTGTAGGACCACTTCACTATACTCAACAACATAAACTTACACATGTTAATCTTTTATTAATAAGTAACAATAATCAGAGCCATTATTGTCTCATAACAGACTTGTATCGCTTAGTAAAAACTCAAAAGACAAAATATGATGGAAAACAATATTTCTGTGATGGGTGTCTTCAAACTTTTTCAACTCTTGAAAAGCTGAAAAATCATCAAGAAAATGATTGTTTACACATCTCTACAATACTCCCAACCAGTGAATTGAGAGTTAACAAGTGTGGTGAAACTCTTCCATCCAATATTCTAAAATTCATCAATATTGAAAAGACAAGCCAACACCCGTTTGTAATTTATGCTGACTTTGAGTCGATTCTTAAGCCAATACATCATTGTGATCCATCAGATGGACAATCCTACACAATCAAAGTCGCAGAACACCAGCCTTATTCATTTTGTTTCTACCTCAAGTGTTTTTTTGATGATAGCTTATCAAGATTGGAAACATATCAGGGTGAGGACGCTGCTAAAGTGTTTGTTCAAAAGATGCTTTAGCTATTAATTTATACCAGAACCATCTAAAGCATATCAAACCAATGGTGTCTTTGACTAGTGAAGAAAACCAGAATTTTCAGAATGCCATCAAATGCTCCATTTGCCAGAAATCGTTTTCCTCGTTTGACAAAAGAGTTCAAGATCATGATCATCTTACAGGATTATACCGAGGTGCAGCACACAATTCCTGCAACTTAAATTTTAAGGTACCTAATTTTATTCCAATTCTATTTCATAATTTAACAAATTACGATTGCCACATGTTTATTAAGGAATTAACAACTAATGGGGAGTATTTATCCGCTATTGCGCAAACTAAAGAAAAGTATATTACATTTTCAAAATCTGTTCTAGTACACAAGAGTGATGATTCAAAAAAACATGTTTATTTAAAATTGAGGTTTGTAGATTCATTTAAATTTTTAGCAAAGTCTTTAGATAAATTAAGCCAAACATTAGAGTCTAGTCAATGCAATGAAATAAGGAAATATTTCCCGGGAGAAAAAGAGTTCGGTTTAATGCGCCGTAAAGGTGTATTTCCATATACATACATCGATAGTTATATCAAATTAGAAGAGAAACATCTACCATCTAAAGAAAAAAATTATGATAATTTAAGGGGAGAACATATTACTACAGAAGATTATAACAGAGCACAGGAGGTCTGGGATCATTTTAACTGCCAATCTATGGAGGATTATGGAATGCTGTATTTAAAATCAGATGTACTGCTACTAGCTGACATATTTGAAAATTTTAGATAGGTATGTCTCAAAGAGTACAAATTGGATCCTGCACATTATGTTACAGCCCCATCTCTAACATGGGATGCTATGTTAAAATATACCGATATTGAGCTTCAACTTTTAACGGATGTTGATATGGTACACTTTTTCAAAAAAGGGATCAGAGGAGGTGTGGCTACCTGTACGAAACGAATGGGTATTGCAAACAACAGATTTTTAAGTAATTTCGATCCAACAAAACCGGAAACATACATAATGTATCTAGATGCCACTAATCTCTACGGCGCAGCCATGAGTCAATCTCTTCCTTGGGGAAATTTTAGATGGTTAAATGATCAGGAAATTGACCAATTTAATGTTTTTACTATTGACGATGATGGTGAAAAGGGCTATGTGTTGGAAGTAGATTTGCATTATCCACCCAATATGCATGATCAGCATAACGACCTACCATTTTGCCCCGAGTCAATAGTACCACCTAAAAGTAAATACAAAAAACTGATTCCTAATTTATATGATGCCAAAAATTAATTTGAGCGTGATCTTTTTAAGCTTCTTGTCAATGCTATATTCGGCAAAAGTCTTGAGGCAGTAGATAAAAGAAAGGAAATTTTTCTTCTTTTACAGTGGCAAAATAGCAAGGGAAGGGTTGGAGCAAAATCTTTAATTGCCAAACCAGAATTTAACTCATTATCAATATTCAGCGAAACTTTAGTTGCAATTCATTTAAATAAAACCAAAATTATTTATGATAAACCTATCTTTGTTGGTTTTTCTATTCTGGATGTATCTAAGACATTCATATATATTTTTTTCTACGGATATATTAAAAACAAGTATCGCAATAATGTCAATCTCCTATATACTGATACAGATTCACTCATTCTAGAAGTACAAATACCAAACTTTTATGATGATATGAACAAAAATCTATGTTACTTTGATACATCTAATTATTCGGAAAATAATCAACATGGGGTAGACAAGACAAAGTCTATTCTTGGAAAGATGAAAAATGAATTTCCAAACACCACCATTAAAGCATTCTACGGTACTGGAGCTAAAGCTTATTGTATTGTGGCTGATACAATTGTGAAAAAAGCGAAAGGTGTTTCCAGATATGTTGTTAAAAACCAACTACATTTAAATGATTACGTAAGAGTTGTACAAAACAAAGAAACCATAATTAGAAAAATGTATTTCTTTAGGTCGGAAATGCATACTGTTTATACCGAACTGCGAAATAAAGTATCACTAACATCCCGTGACGATAAAAGATATGTTATTCCTGGTGATGTCTATACTTTGGCTTGGGGCCATTTATTAATTAATCAGCATCAAGGTAATATAGATGACCTTTTATTTTTTGCGAATGAAATAATAGATGCTCCTACATCAAATGACTTAGATAATATCCCCAATGAGAAATTGTTCCAAGTTGCACCTTTTTATTATGACTCCTACTTATAAATTGTTTTTATTATCTGTAATTATATTTAAGGATTAAGAATATGTATATTTTTATGTATTAATAAAACACTTGTATATTAACATATTTTTTATTTAAAACTTTAATTAATTCCATCACCAGATTGACAAAGTTGAACATATAGCTATATAATAAAATATTGGAGATAAACCTTTTTCATCCTTAGGACTTTCATTATAAAGTTCTAACCAGCCAGAATCAGTGATTTTTTCACTAAAATGTCTAAAACGCAATTTATATTTGGTACTGTTCAAAGCTATTTGAGCTTGTAAAGTTGGTAGAAAATTGTTTTCCGGATACGATTTCATTCTTGTCCATTTCGACGGCCACGTGTCATTTAGTACACCATTACTATCAAAACACACAAAAGTTTCTCTGACATTGATTGGTTCTTGAATTAAGAGCAAATTTCCCACAATTGCTTGTAAAACAATAAAGTTTAATGATACCATCATAATAATAGCTATTTAGAATTTAACATCTATTTATAGTAAATCTAACTTTGGACGTGGGGAGTCCCATTTATGTGGTGGGGATTCCAATAATCCATCACGATAACCTACAAAACGATGAGATAGTCCCATAGGTCTAGTCTCACTACAAAATGCACAAAATTCAAATGCCAATGTCCATCCTTTAAATATTAAGTTTCTTGGAATAAGTCTAGTTTCAGACATTTTACGACAAACGAGACAAAGCTTTTGTCGTACAATATACAATGGAATACAATGGAAGTCTCGAAAATGCTTCCCATTCGTCACTGCTATAGCTAAGTAGATTATCACAATATTTATATGGTATGTTCCCCTCGTTTATTATATTTGAACACATAATTAAAAGTATACAACTTAGATTTTGTGAGGGACTCTAACGAACTTGTTTATGGTTTAGCTTAACAAGTTTCAACAGGAATGAGTCCCCGCTAGCTGATAAAGTCTTACATACCTTGCTTGGTACACTCTAGTGTTAATATAGGATTCGGAGTGGGGGTAATGAGCAACACACCTGCAACCGGAGTCAATGGGGGTAGGAAGGATATAAGGAAGGACCGTCATTAATTTAAACAGTATGTACTCAAGAAGGTTTCGTGAACGGCTTAATCAGTTTAGTATACGCATTAAAAGGATAAAACGTGATATTCTATTTTACAAAAGTCAGAGATATATCAATCATATAAATAATCGTATTAACCAGTTAAAAAGTGAATACGAAGATAAAAAACTTATGTTTAAACAGTTTTCAAAGCTGTGTTTGAGTGATGCGCTTGCGTAGTGGTAAAGTTTAGACACCAAAACCAGAAGTAAGACTATTTTTTCTCTCCCGATACGAAGAGCAAAAGTGGATAGACTTGGTCTTTAAGAACATTAACCGATTTACTTAAGACGGATTGTTGCCTCCGGTCTCGCATAATGGCAGAGCATCCAAAAAACCGTTGTACAAGTTCACGACCACAGAATTGGAATATTTTAGCCTAGCCTACGTAAGAAAATTTGTAGACCCAATTGAACTTCTCCGTTCATGGTCTATACTACCCACAAAATTTTGCCAGGATTTTGAAGTTCAAACTCGACTCCCAGTTTTCGTTCATTTCAATCGTCCTGAGTGGAGAACAGAGTTAAAAGGATTCTCCCCAGCTCAATCCTGTTGTCATTTGTGTAAACTTGCACTTCAAAATATAAATTGTAACATGTAATAGTTATTGAATAAAGTACTATTTTGTTAATAAGGTTTTTTATTAATAAAACAAAATGTAAAAAAAAATATTTCATTATAAAAGTATCATAAAGTTGAAATACATTACTTAAAGCACAAACACTCCCACTGTTTGAATGATATGGACATCTTGGCTCCATTTTCTGCAGAGCTGGTTGTTCATCAAACTCCAAAACTGGGGATAGACTAGAGACATTAACGTCTCTTGTCAAATGTTGGATAATATTATGGAACTGGTGTACTGGTGTAAATCCTTGATTCCAGTTCAATCCATGATGGTTATTCATCAACCAAACAGCTTGATTATAATATTCAGAACCCAATAATCGTATCGGATATGGTGGTCTAAAAAAAAAGACTAATTTTTTGACCATCAAAACTTGCAAACTCGTTCTTCGGTAATAAAAAATAAGTTTATCTTTGTGATGACAGTTATACATGACAGCAAGAAAAATCTCTCATCATTAATAGTGCTTTTTTAGTAGTCTAAAGTACAGAAAATAAGTGAATTTTGTGCTAAAGTTGTTTTTTGGATGTTCTAAAGTGATCCCAGAGAAAAATTTTATCACAATCAGTAAAAATACGGCATAAAAATAGTTTTCAAGAAACGTGATTCTTAAGGCCGTTCCTTGCGTTTCTGGGCATACCTAAGTTCCAATGTAAAAGTTTATATCAAATAACGCAAAAACTATGGCAGATATTGAGATGATTCTTTTTTTATATGAAAGGTCTTAAAAAGTTCTAGTGCACTATTTAGTTGTAAATTAATAAATTGTTTAAACAATATTTTTTTTTCAAATATTTTTGGTTAAAATAAACGTAAAAAATTTTTTTTTGAAATAGGGCACTACAGAATTTGACCCACTTTCCGAATCTGTTTTTATTTTTAACATAAAGTGTAACACAAAGCAGCTATTTGGTATAAACTTTTTTTAAAATCTCAAATTTTGCTAAATGTAACTTTCTCTCTCGGCCAGTACAGGCTGTCCTTGTCGATAGTTTCTGGATTCTCGTCGACACGGTTAGGTTGGTTAGGTAAGAAGTATAATACCCTCTCGAAGGTGGGTCATAAATAATGTTGAATAACATTATTAGGGTTTATTTCGACTTTTGACAAACCAGTGTGTTAATTGTTTTTAAAATGGGTAGTTCACGAAGAAGTTTATGTTCCGATTGAGGAAATTTTATATAAATAAGCAGTACCTATAATAAGTACCTATAATTTGATTAAATTTTTATATGAATAGAAATATTTTCTGTTAATTTGTAACATTTTCCTTCTAAATGTTTATACTGTTTTTATAATAATACTATTGTTTCAGTATTTGCTTATATAATAATTTATTATGTAGAAACAGCGTAGAATTTTGGTCAATCAGCCAGTACATTTTTTTGTATTTCAATCAGAATTATTATTTTCTTTTCTTCTTTACATAAAAGCTTAGAGTAATACTCAAATATTTTGCAGTATTTGAATACGGAATTTGATTATTTATATTTATTGGACAATACCCAAATATTTTGCTGTATTTGAATATGGAATTTGATTATTTATATTTATAGGAATATTTATTTTCAACGTTTTTGTTAGTAAAGTTTACATAATATATGAAGTTTGTTTCTTCACTTGCTTGTCCAGCCATATTAGTCCAGGCTAATAAGGATTTTCTCGTGACACTCAATAATCCAGGTAGCTGACAACTTTTTTAGTTATTGTAGACCTATAAGAAGAAAACCTACCTGTTTCCTGCGTAAAGTTCGGAGCCGTTTTTTAATGATTAACAATTAATGCAAAAAACGCGATTCTTTCGATTTTTGCACTCTATTATTTATTTATTTATTTTTACGCACAATAGGCCGTTAAGGCCTAAAGCATTTTTTTTACAACATAATTCTAATATTAACTAATTACAATTATTTTAAACAAAACTTTAACGTAAATATGTATATATAACATTCTTAACTACTTTGAAGGACCTGGTGTACAATATTTTTCCATTCGCTTCTATTTTGTGCTTTTTTTTCCATTCCCTCACCTTCACGTGTTTAAGGTCTTCCTCCGCTTTACTAATCCACCTCGTTCTGGGTCTACCTCTTCTTTTGGGGTCGATTAATTTTCTGGTTATTACTAGTTTAGGAATTCTGTTTGCTGCCATTCTTTCCACATGTCCCAACCATCTGATTCTTTGTGCCTTGACGAACTTGGTAATAGTAGGTTCTTTGTATAAAGCCATTAATTCATTGTTGGTTCTTCTTTCCCAACCATTTTCTGCCTTTCGTCCTCTGAATATGCATCTCAATATTTTCCTTTCCCATCTTTCCAGAGTATCCTCTTCCTTCTTATTTAATGTCCAGGCTCACCGGCATATGTTACTGTGGGTCGAATTACTGTTTTATATATTCTGAGTTTACCTTGTCTAGAAACGTATTTTGAGTTCAGTAGGGCTCTTAAACCACCTAATTTTTTATTCCCTTTTGCTATTCTGGCTACGAGCTCCCATTTATCTTTTCCATTTTCATCGAAAACTACACCTAGGTATTCAAATTTGTCCACCCTTTTAAAACTATAGCTTTTACCACTTACTGACCTCATACTAAAGTCTTCTTTTTTCCCTTCTGTTCCTTCTATGATCATATATTTAGTTTTGTCTTCATTTAGTTCCAATCCAAATTTCTGTGCTTCTTCGATGATTTTCTTCACAACTCTTCTTAATTCTTACTCGGTTTTTGCTAGGATCGTTAGATCATCAGCAAATGCCAAGCACTGGTGCTCATTTTTCATGATCGTTTCTTCCATCTTCATGCTGCATTTTCTGATTACAGTTTCTAATACTAATTTGAATAATGTAGTGGATAAAGGATCTCCCAGTCTCAAGCCTTTTGCAACCGTAAATTGATCTGATATGTGACCGCAGGGTGCTAACAGGTGAAGATGCTAACAGAGTAATGCCTCTATAGTTCTTACAATCCAGTTAATCGTCCTTTTTATGCAACGTATATTATTTCATTTAGCCACTCTTCTGGAACAAATTCATTTTGCCATATAAGTACTATTAGTTTATGGGTTACTGCAAAAAGCTGATCATCACCTTTTTTTATATATTTTCCAACAGATTTAATCGATTCCTGTGGCTTTATTGTCTTTGAGTTTTAGGACGGCATTTGACACTTCTATTATTGTTGGGTGTTCACTGTGTAGTTGTCGATGTAGATTTTGTTGATTGTCTATGTTGTAACCTCTTTCAATATCGTTTATATCATATATTATATAAATATATATATATATATATATATATATATATATATATATATAGATATATATATATATATATATATATATATATATATATATATATAATATGATATAATAATAATGTACTTATTCTTCTTCTTCAAGTTCCACTCCTATCGGAGATTGGAAATCATTCTGGCAATTATCATTTTGTTGGATATGCGCCTGAATAGTTCAGTTGAATTGCATCCAAACCATTCACGGAGATTACGTAACCACTAGATTTTACGTCTTGATGTGTGATGTATGATGTGCCCCAAGTATTCTAATTTCCTGATTTTTATGGAATTTAAAACTTCGCATTGTTTTCCTAGTTGTTCGAGAACTTGTTCGGTTGTTTTGCGATCCGTGACCAAGCTTGAATCCCATATAAAAGGGTAAAGAAAATATAACATCAAAGCATTCTTATCCGGAGCGATATATTGATATCTCGATTACAAAAAAGTTTTCTCGTTCTATTAAAAGTTGACCGTGCAATTCCAATGCGGCATCTTATTTCTTTTGTCTAATCAGTATCTTCTGTGATCCATGCTCCAAGGTATTTGTACAAAGATATTTGTTCAATTTCTGTATTATCTAGTACTAGCTTAACTTTGATGCTTTGTGCTTTTGTAAATACCATGAACTTGGTTTTCTTCAAATTTATTTTTAGTCCAAAAAATGTACCTATAATATGATATAATCCTTATAAAATGTCTTCCGACGTTCATTTTTCATTCAATTCGGTTGTTCCATTGTTCTTTAAGTTCTTTCGAGCTCATTAAGTTTCTTATTCCTTCCATCCGTGTTTTCTAAGGTAATCCTCTCTTCTGGATTACGGTAGGTGTTCATACAGGTACTTGTTTTAGGAGTCTCTTGTCTTTCATTTATTGGACCTGTACCCATTTGAGCTGCTTTCGATGTATGCCATCCATGACTGTACCTTCTATTCTCATACTTTATTGCATTAAGTTCGACGAGATATCTTTCTTCGATATTAATCTGTCTCTGTTAATCGTCGTGTTTCACAACCGTATAAATAAAGCATGCTTTTTACCACAGTTTCATGGGTTGTAGTACTAGAGAGAGCATGTCAGCTGTGCCAAAACGAAAAATAATCCTCCTTATTGCTTCCACTGGAATAAGCTTGACCATTTAACTGGGCCCGGGCTACCTCTTTCTAATTCTTTAAACTCCTGTTTTGAAATTAATAATTATTTTGTCTAATTACCTATTTAGTTGTCAAAACAGATACATTGTTAACTAAAGAAGTGAAAGTGGTTCAATTTAGAAATTATATAGTAAATAATAAATATTTGAAAACTGATGCACATATTCCTCCCGCGATTTATGCTTCAAGTACTAATTTTATAAATCGCACTTCTACTAATAGACGTAAATTCTTTCATTTTAATTTCATGAATGTTTTTATTCAACATTATTTCAAAACCACACTGAATAGAAGGCCGCCCAGTCGTTTATTGTATAGACCCAAGACTTTACACAATAGGGGGTTGTATAAGGTAGGTATAAAGCTTACCTCTAGTACAAGATGACGTTTAGAATATTCTTCGTGAATGGATTTTGTTTTTGTAAAGAAAGATATTTTTGAAATAGACATCTCTCTGAATTTTACCGTTACAATTATCGAGGATAAGCCTTAAAGGTTAATTTCAGCGTCGCCAAATTTTACAGTTGATAATTCTTAAAATGTTTAAGTGTTGTCAAAACAAAACTTTCTCGAACTATTGCTGCATAAGATGTGCTTATATTTTCCATCCGAGTTTTTTGGAAAGGAGATCGGATTGGGAAATTGTGGAGGGGCAAAAAATATTCTGCTCAGACCAATGCCAAAAAGAATATCAACAACCTGATGCTGTGATAGATAAACTGAAGGAGCAATTGAAACTACTGAAAATTGAGTTGGATGCCAAAAACAAAGAAATAGAGAAATATAAGGTAAATTTAAAATCTCTAAAAGAACAAAAAGCCGCAGCTGAAGCTGCAAGTAAGCAAGTCAGCCAAAATGACGTCCAAGAAATTTCGATTGCTGTCGTAAAATCAGTAGAACCTCTGCTCAAACAAATTTCAACCGCAGTGACAGAATGTATTGAATCAAACAATGAAAAAACTGCAAACACGTTTGACAACCTTATACAAACTGTGTCTGCGAACTACGCTTCGAATGTGGATAAGTTCATTGAATCTCTAGCAACTATTCAGAATAGTATGACTGATGTTGATAAATCTAATAAGGACCTAAATTTAAGATTGGGATCTATTGAAAACAAAATCAAAGACGTGACAACATCGCCGCCGCCTGTCTCATATACGCCCATATCACAAAAAGTAACAACCAATGAGGTTGCTCATGCTGTGACCAACGCTATTAACATCTCTATGGCAACGACACATGCGCAGAAACCGGCATTAAAGAAAACACAAAATGTCGACAATTTCTCACAAAATGGAAACAATAGACAAAAATATGCATCGACTAAAGGTACAGGAAGCGAAGACGCTAATTTTGTAGCCGGAATCCTAGCAAAATGTGGCTTTACATAGGAAAAGCTGCAGAAACAGTCACGAATGACATTATCAAGAATTATATACAAAGAAAATTGGATAACCTCAAGGTTGAAGATGTGATGGTGGAGCAACTAAAAACCGTGGGCAATACTAGCTCTTTTAAAGTAGGCCTACCTATACTAAAGCAGTTTTTACTTAAAGACGATTTTTTAGCAAGATCGCATTTAAAGCTACGAAAGGATATTTCCCTTATCAACTTTGCAGTGGCGTACCAAAACAAAATTTTAATTATTTATTTAAATACATACGTAATTACCTAAAAATTAAATCTAAGACCGATATAATTATTAAATTATTATATGTGTCTTGACGGATAAAGTAAAAGCCATATAAGAAGAAAGGTTAGTAATTAAGCAATGATCAATGGGCATCAAACAATTTTTAAAATTTAATTTCAATCATTTAAAAAGTAAATTATATAATTTCATATGTTTTATTATTGTTCTGAAGCTATTTTCTTGTGGCATTTTTAAGTAATTACTATTTAAATGAGAATAAGCTACAATTTAAGGAGACCTCTCTGTATGATGGTATAGAGGATGGAGAATTGGGAGTTCCAGAGTACAATATATACAGAGGGGATAGAAATGAAAATACCAGTACAGCTAAACGTTTGGGTGGTGCTCTAATTGCTGTAAAAAAGGAATTTGTTTCTTCAGTAATCACTTCAAAATCACCCAACATTGAAAGTGTTTATGTAAAATTGCAAACACCAAATCAAAAAATCCTTTTTGTCTGTGTATATATACCACCATCATCTCCATTAAGCGTTTATGAGGACTTTATTATGGCAACTGAAGATATTATTCAAAATAATGACTTTTCAATGTCCTATATAGTGGGTGATTTTAATCTACCAAACATAGTTTGGGAGAATGAAGATCTAGGATCAAGACCAGTTGGTAATATTACAGAATCTGTTGAGTGTATGTCAAATTTTATTGCTTATTTTAACTTATTTCAAAATAATATAATATCGAATGTTTTAGGAGGTTATTTGGATTTAATATTGTCAAATAATGTTCTAAATGTCACATGTGTTGATTTTCCTTTGTTAAACTGTGATAAGTACCATCCAGCACTTTCTTTCTGTATTGATTGTGATAAAACTGAGTTCCTTGAATATGATTATTATTATTACGATTTTAATAGGGCTAATTATATTTTAATAAACCAATTTTTAGGTAATGTAAACTGGGACAACTTACTCGACAATATTTTAGATGTTAATAAAGCAATATCCTGTTTTTATGATATTTTGTACTGTTGCATAGATTTATATGTACCAAAACAAAAATGTAAAAACCCAAAATTTCCAAAATCATATTCAACTGAACTGAAAAATGCTATTCTGAGAAAAAAAGTAGCTCATAAAAAATTCAAACAAACTAATACTTTTTCTGACTATAAACTATTCTCAGACTTTCGTAGTGAATGCAAAGTCTTAGCTGAGCAATGTAAAAGTCAAACCATAAAAACTTTGGAACAAAATATGACTAATTCCAAAGAATTCTGGAGTTATGTACACAGTAAAAATAAACATTATGACTTACCAAACAACATGACCTATGACAACAATGAGTCAACAATCCATCAGAAATTTCAATTTTTTTAAACAGCATTTCTCTAAGTCATATGTAGATAACAGTAACTGTGATATTCCAAGCTTTGATTATAATAAAACAGTTAGTTTAAGCAGCTGTGATATTAGTCTAATAGATGTTTTTAATAAGTTAGAAAAATTAAATCTAAAACTTAGTAGTGGCCCTGATGAAATTTCACCTTATTTTGTACATAAATGTCGTTTTGTTCTGTCTCCTGTATTACTAAAAATTTTTCGTTTTTCATTAAGTACTGGCACTTTCCCAGAAGAGTGGAAAAAAAGTTATATTTCTCCTATTTTTAAGAATGGTAGTAAAACATGTATAGAAAATTACAGACCCATTTCCAAAATTTCTATTTTTGCAAAGATTTTTGAGTCAATTATTGCTTCAAAAATATTTTTTCCAATAAAAAGTTTAATTATTCCTGAACAACACGGCTTTATGCCGGGTAGGTCTACGACCACCAATCTAGTGATCCTAGAAGAATTCATTTTGGATGCCTTTGGGAAGGGGGCTCAGGTCGATGTGATCTATACCGACTTCTCAAAGGCATTCGATCGTGTTAACATCAAGATTCTTATAAAAAAACTAGAGGTACTAGGAATTCATGGATCCCTGCTTGAGTGGTTGGAGAGCTACCTGACAGACAGGCTTCAGGTTGTCAAAGTCAAGAACTGTCTTTCTGAAGAGATTTTGGTTAGGTCTGGCGTCCCACAAGGTGGTCATTTATCGACTATTCTTTTTATTTGTTTCATAAATGACATTTTAGAAATCTTTGAAAATTGTGTTATTTTGTTGTATGCTGATGATTTGAAAATTTTTAGAATTATTAAGGATGTTAGAGACTGTGTAAAAATGCAAAAAGATGTAAACAATTTCTCAAAATGGTGTACAAAGAATGACCTTTCACTTAATATCGATAAATGTAAAATAATGCGCTTTTTTAGAAACTCACAACCTATCTGTTTTAATTACTCTATAAATAATATATTTCTGGAACCAACAAACACTTTCAAAGATTTAGGTGTATTTTTTGATCCCACTTTATGTTTCAAAAATCACTATAATTTTATTTGTAATAAAGCTTTTAAATTACTTGGATTTTTGAAAAGAACCTTGTCAGAATTCAATAACCTAGATTGTTTTAAAAGTGTGTATTGTTCTATGGTTAGATCAGTTCTGGAATATTCCAGCACTATTTGGTCTCCTTTATATAAATGTCATATTGAAAGCATTGAGAAAGTTCAGAAAAAATTTTTGCGCTTTGTAGGCTATAAATTAGGAATTTCTTCAGAAGATATAGTGTATTGTGACATTTTAAAATTACTTAATATACCAACATTAGAAAATCGTCGTTTAATGCTAGATTTGGTTTTTCTTTTCAAGATTGTAAACGGAATGATAGATTCGCCTCAAATTTTGCAGAGAATAGGTCTTAGGGTTCCTCAAAGGTGCACAAGATCCAAGGACGTTTTTCACTTAGAATTCCAACAAACAAACTATTGTCTAAATAGACCTATAAGACGAATGTGTCAATCTGGAAATGGTTTAGATGTAGACTTTTTTTCTAGCTCTCTGAATAGTTTTCGAAAAAAGCTGAAAAAATCTTTTTAAAATACAATGTAGGCTGTCACTGTAAACTGTCATTTAGGTATTTATTCTATTTATTGTCTTGTGTAAATTGTATGTAAATTATTATTGAATTCTAAAACTGTTAATATGATATGATTTATTTAATGATTATAATTATTGTAATTGGTATAACCGTAAATAAAATATTTATTTATTTATTTATAAAACCTTGGACATCTACTACTAAGCACATGATTACAGAATGAGTTTGTGTAGAGCATAATTTGTATTTTTAAAAGAATTTTCAGTCATGCGCATGAGAGTTTCGCATATAATGCCATAATTAGCACCTGACCCTTATACAGTATACATCTGTCCTCATACGGGAAGTCTCTCATTAGATACAATTTTACAACACCTGTTAAACACCTGCTCTTTGCATACAGCTGTTCCCTATTTAAAATAAGCTCCCTAATTTGCAGGTGCTCATTAATTTGCATACAGGTGCTCCTTAATTTGCATTCACCTGTTTTGTATAATATTAAATATTTTACAATTGTTTCACAATTTTTGTTAGAGGGTTATATGTGAATTCTTTCTCGTGAAGTATTAGACAATAGGCTGAGATATCAGAGGTTGTTGGTTCATCTGTCTCAAATTCTATACGAAGCACAACAGATCCGGATTGAATTACTTCTTTTTGACGAGAGCAGTCAATGTGTATAAGTGGAGCAATTGTTTTAAAGTCAATTGGATTAAATATGGGTTGGTTTAAGGTCATGTGATAATAACTCTCCTGGAAATTGGCAAACATTTCATATAGTTTGGCAAACCTATTAGTCTTAAAATCTAGTTGAAGATCATTATAGGGATACCTCTCAGAATTTAAAAACACTTTAATATTCTTTAAAGTGCAATGATCAAATTTACTCATATCTTTTGTTAATTTTGATTTTCTGTTATTTTGAAAAGCAACAACAATGTGTCGTGGAGTTTCTATTTTGGTACTAGTCCGCACTGACCATGTGTGACGTGTAGAGTTATTTAGGGCTGGATATTCAATCATTTGCCAACTTCGAAATTTAATAGGTAGTTCTTGGTTTGTATGTGAAATTTTGTTTAGTCGCAACTGTTCTCGAATACTAGGAGTTACATGTGGTACCTCCCAATATAATTTAGTAATGTCAATTTTTGGACGCTCAGTCTCATCTTCGCTTACTACTGCATCAATATCATCATTTGATCGAATAAGTATCAATTCTTGTTTCATGTTCATAATAATTTTTCTAAAGTCTTCAAAGAATCCGGATAATAATCTCAAAGATATACACACATTAAAGTTTCCATTTGAATCCACCAAAACATTGTTTTTAGGGACTTCACTATTATTTTCCATTCTACTCATTTTTGGAAACCAACCAGCATTTTCCAATAGCAAGCTTTGATTTTCGTTAAGACTAAGATAGTTTTTAATACTTGATACTAATCCTACATCACGTACTGAGTCAATTATTACCCCATTTAATTCAAAACGTAGTTCACAAAACAAATAAGCTATACTATTATTAATAAATTTTATTTTGGTTGGTGTTTTATTGTCATGTGTGGCTAATTTGCCCTCAATATAGAGATAACTATTTGCTGGAAACGTCAAACTATCCAAATCTTGTACTGAAATACGAATTTCATCATTGTATCCTAATTTTCCAGGAATGTAGGGTTGATAAGTGTGGAACTGATAATCTTCAATAGTGTTATCATTAAAAGGTTGACCAGTAACGTGAAGAATTTCCATTATACCAAGACTTTAAATTCTAACGATTGAAGAAAGCGACGATTAGATGGAGTTATTTGTTTAAAAGGTAATCTCCTTTTATATGATTTTGGTAGAGATGGAGTTATTTTTTTAAGGTAATCTCTTTATATATGTTTTTGGTTCGCGAGAAAAAACTAAAACCATTATATACGTTTTCTAAGATGTAGATTTACAGTAACCTCCTCCCCTCCAAAGTCAACAAGTTTACCTGCTTGGTTGATAATTTTTACTGTAAGGTTCGAGATTGTTTTAATACTCACTGGATAATACAAAATATTTTGGGGTACCTCAACTATTTTATACCCAGTTGGTACGGTTGGGAAGAACTGATGGATAATGTGAACTGGATTTCCGTTTAAATAGGATCCTGATGCTATGTTAGAGTCAATACATAATGCGTTTGCACCCCAAATCTCCACTGGATTGTCTGAGATATGTATCTGGTTTGCTGCTAGTAGCCCTGATTTAAATCCAAATAATTTCCCAATAGAATTCGCGGGAAGAAATGAAATTTCTCTATTACTATTAATTATAACTTTGGAGGTTGATAACTGTGGAGTAATTTCTATAGTCGCGTCTCTCTTTTTCATGTTTTCTTTTATAAGTTTTGTAATATCATCTAATTCATAAGACCCCTTTGGTAATTTATAGGTATAAGTAACATTTTGTATATTCCAGAGGAAAAGGTTATTGTTTTCATCGATATTTGGAATACTATTAAAACTATAAAAACTGGTTAGCCCAATTTCGTAATCGAATTCATCTTCAAGGTAAATCGGAGGATTAAAACTATAACTCAGATTTGAAGCGGTCCCAGTAAGCGTTAAGTTGAAAGACATTGTTTTAAAACGTAAACAATCAATGTTTGCTATTTATAGTAGTTGTATAGAAAATCCAAGGAGTAATGACCACACCTGTATGAGTCGTTTTGGATTTTATCATAACTGTAATATATTTTTACATTGCCGCTACTTAAAAAATACTTTATTACGCTTTTTGGAGGGGGTAAGTCTCCATAAGAATCAAAGTAAATTACGTTAGACTTAGATTTTGCGTAAGCTACCCAGTGGGTTCCGACGCCACGATTAGAATCTAAATTTATAACACCACACTCGTTTTTATGAATTTTTTTTGGCATATTATTTCTCATATACACACCTCTAAACAAAGGAAGAGCTTTACCATGCTTTATTATATCAGTACTTGTTAAAGCATGATGAGGAAGATTTAGTTTTTTGAATAAGGTTTCAAGTATAATCCATAACCCTTATAAGGTCTTAGATATAATCCTTTGCCTTTCTGTTCCATAGCTAGATTATGGCGTTTTTGTTCTTCAAGACTAATTCGATTAGCTTTCGCATCTCCAATGGTCTTGTAAATAGTAGTACCAAGGCCCCCAACAGCAGATAAAGCACCGATCAGTGGGAGAAGGAGGGGGAGGAATCCACCTTTCTTTGGTGTTTTAATGATCCTTTTTTTCTTATTTATTTTTTTACGAAGAGATCCACCTTTTTTGCGTTTAAGACCCATTCCCAACTTACGTTTTCCTTTCATAGCTGTTGTAACAAACCAAGCAGCTGCCTTCTGTCCAAAAAGGGCCTCTTTAGATTTTACAATATCCCAAGCTTTGTTTTCTAAAATATGATCCGGCTTGTGTCTAGTTGATAAATCAGTAATTGTAGAGTTTGCAATATCATGTTGTTTACAAGCCTCGTCAAGTTTATTCATTCCCTTATATCCCGGCTCTAATCTTTGTTGTAAACGAGTTTCGGGTCCACAATATGAATATCCTGGAAGATGGAGTTCTAATGGAAGCTTATTTATAAGTCTGTTTAATATTCCACGTCCTTTTGTTTTTATACTTCGTTGGAACTTTTTTTTCATGGTGTCTCTCTTATATATATAGTAGTTGGGCTATATATACCCCAAAATTTTAAAAACATTTTATTAATGAAGATTGAAAAGCAGAAACTCTCTCTTCCTATTTCTAACCACGATGAGGTTACAGAGGAAAAACATGTAAAACATGGCTATCTTTTTGGTGGCAACAGAAGGTTTTTAGTTGTTGGACCAAGTGGTTGTGGCAAAACTAATGTTTTACTGTCTTTAATTGAGCATCCAAATGGTATAAGATTTGAGAATATATATTTATATTCCAAGTCGTTGTATCAACCAAAGTATGTATATTTGCGAAACTTGGTTGAGCCAATAAAAGAAATTGGCTTTGAAGAATTTAATGATCCCAATAATGTACCATCTCCTGATGATATTAAAAAAAATTCAGTAGTTATTTTTGATGATATTCCATCGTGTGATCAAAAAATTGAACAAAAGTATTTTTGTTATGGGAGGCATAAAAATATAGATTGTTTTTATTTATGCCAAACATACAGTGCTATTCCAAAACAATTAATTAGAGATAATTCTAATTTACTTGTAGTTTTTCAACAAGACTTTACAAATTTAAAACATATCTTTGACGATCATGTTAATATAGACATGACTTTCCACCAATTTAAAGATTTGTGCTCATTCTGCTGGAAAGACAGATATGGATTTCTTGTCATTGATAAAGACTCTCCCAAATCAATGGGTCGATATCGGTATGGGTTCGATAAGTATATAAGGCTTTGAATTAACATTCCTAGTACACAATGGATCCTAAAGTTACGCGAAAACTGCTTTTATCACGACAAGCGTTGAAGAAAAAGTATCGTAGTTTAAAACATGACATAGCTCAGTCTCAGTCTGCTTTAGAAAAAAATTATAAACCTATTACACAACCACTTAATGAACTTTTACATAAACTGGAAACCGTTCCGTCTATTAAACAAGAACCACAATATTCGTTTGATAAACCAATCAAGTTGAGTACACCAAAAGACTATTATTCCAAGGGAAAGCACCGCACCAGAAGAAACTTTTCAATCAGAATGACAAACTAATACCACAGGTGAGGATATTAATCGGTATTTTGAGGATACCCTTAGAGAATTTAATCAAATGATTACAAATCCAGATATAATGAATCAATTTTATGAGAATTATACATCACCTTTACCAAAGAAATATATTAAAGCTAACATTGAAGATACAAAAGGTAATTTTGACCATGATTTTGGTGGCGCAGATCTTATTATCAATAATATAAGATACAAGAGAACTCCAGGGCTGTACGAGCTTTTATTTAAAACGAATCCAGTATCGTATGTAACAGATGTTAATGAATATGTTGATATTTTACGTAGAACAAATGCTATATATAGAAACAATAATCCTGACTTTCCTATAAAAAGTATTCCATCAAAAATAAAGGATAAATATAATTTTATTATTAAACCAGCTTTGGAAACGAGACCACAACCATCTAGAGTTCGTTTAAGTTCACTTCCTGGAAATTTAGCGCAGGGACCGGTTACCCGAAATTTAGCTAAACATTATAAAAAAGGGGTGGTGCACTTTTCAGAAAATATAATGGGAAACCATTAGAGTATAAATACTTTGATGATTTTAATGAAATCATAGATAGATTAAGGTTATTAATCGCATCACAAGCTGCGGGAAACGACGGACACGTGAATGAAATTATATCTATAATTGAAGAACTTCGAGAAGGTGGAATAATACAGTAATGCCAATAAATCGTTTCGGAACTCACTTTTTATCCGAGTCAAAAACTTGTAGTGATGACATTTCGGTACCCTTATATTTTACAGCTAATCCAGAAACTTTTTTTAGCAAATGTTTTTATCGTATAAGAGGACATGAAAATTTAAAAATTAATAAAAATTATTATATTTTGGAAAACATGGGGACCACTTTTCCATTTCCGTTTAGTTGTAAAATTGAATCCGTTTTGAAAATACTTTACTCCGATGGATTTGTTAAAATTAATTCTAAAACATATAAACTGAATGAATTGGTTGGGGTTCAAATAAAAAAGGGAGATACAATTCAATTCAAGTTAACCCATTTACCTTTAATAATTGTAGACTTTATTTTCCAGTGTCCTTTAGAAAAAGATATATAAACACAAGAATCTAGATATAATTATCAAAATGTCTGTAAGTAAATTTGGTA
This sequence comes from Diabrotica balteata, assembly GCA_918026665.1. Taxonomy (NCBI): domain Eukaryota; kingdom Metazoa; phylum Arthropoda; class Insecta; order Coleoptera; family Chrysomelidae; genus Diabrotica; species Diabrotica balteata. The sequence continues at coordinate 88,840,040 of OU898282.1, forward strand.
ATCATTATTTAAAATCATGTAAAGATTTATCAAGACCGAGTAAACTATATTTTGTTTGCGACGCTTCTACATTTTACAGTAAATTCGTTTTAACACTAAGAGGAGAAAAAAAATTAAATTTAAATAAAGAATACTACGTTCTTGAAAATGGTGGAACAGCTTATGTTTTCTCCGTAAACGGAAAAATAGAAAGCATACAACATTATGCATTTGATGCCCCAGTAATATTAAATTCTGTACAGTATAAATACCATGAATTAATAGGTAAAACTTTTCAGAAAGGTGATACTATTTCATTTAAATTAGGCACTCATTCCAACGTATTGGTGCATATAACTATCCAATGTCCTTTAGAAAAAAATGTCTAAAAGTTAAGTAATTGAAGAGATACATAGACCAGCGAGAAAAAATTATAGAAGAAGACACGTAATCATAAAAGGGTTAAATGATTTGGTTCAAGCAGATTTAGCCGTAATGATTCCTTATGCCAAAGTTAATAAGGGATACCAATATATTCTTGTTGTTATAAATGCATTTAGCAAATTTGTGTGGGCTGAACCTGTTAAACGAAAAACGGGAATTGAGATAACAAAAGCAATGGAAAAAATTTTGAATCAAATGAAAACTTTTCCAAAAAACCTTCAAACAAATTTGGGAACTGAATTTTATAACTCAAACTTTGCCAAGCTTATGAGGTCACGTGGTATTAACCACTACAGTACTTTCTCAAATCTTAAAGCAAGTATCGCGGAAAGAGTAATAAGAACCATAAAATCAATGTTGTGGAAACAGTTTAGTGTACAAGGGTCTTATAAATGGGTAACCAATCTTTCTGATATTGTAAAAAAATACAATAATACTAAACATTTAACTACAGGTTTTGCACCTAGCCAAGTCAATGAAAAAAATGCCAGGAATATAACTGCCTATAATTACCTTAAAACCATTGATCCCAGGAAACATAAATTAAAAGTTGGTGATTACGTCCGAATTTCAAAACATAGGAGTTTGTTTACTAAGGGTTATTTGCCCAACTGGACAAATGAGATTTTTAGAATAAGAAAAGTTAAGCAAACCAATCCAGTAACTTATTTGTTGGAAGATTCACGAAAAGAAGAAATTCAAGGTGCTTTTTACACTGAAGAATTACAAAAAACCCGGTTTCCTGATATTTATTTAGTGGAGAAGGTGTTGAGGAGGAAAGGCAACAAGGTATATGTAAAATGGATGGGAATGAATAGTTCTCATAATTCTTGGATTAACAAAAATAATGTAATAAATTAAAACAATGTAATAAATTAAAATATATTTTTTAAAAATGTTTTTTATTTTTGTTCTATATATTACAAAGTTCCTATCAAAATTTGTCCTAATATTAGTGAAACAAATAAAAAAACTTTTTATGATTGTATTTTATTTCTATGTCTTATATCTAGTACTGGATTAATAATTTTAGCAGTTTCATCTATTCTACGTCGGAATCTCATTCTGTCAGCAACCATGAATTACCAGTATCTGGTTCTGCATGAACAATTGGCTTCAACATAGTGAATACGAACATTTTCGTTAAATTTGACCATTGAATAGTCCAGGGTATCTACAGAGTAACTCTAAAGCCATTCCATAAGTCACCTTATTTATATTTTTGATTGGCTCCATAATCTTAAGCCTGGATTCAATTGGGTTGTTGGAATCCACCCCCAGCTTTAATATTTCTAGGGAGTTGGTAAATTCTTCCTTCTTTAGGGTTTCTAAATGGTAATTAAGAAGCGGTAGTATTTTCCATATTGATGCTATTGAATTAGCACCCAACATGATCTGTGAATCACCTTTGATAATTTTTACAACTAACATGCATGGAAGTTGCATGAATTCTAGCAGAAAATCTCCATCTTTAATTGGTTGTTGGTGATTTCCCGCCATAAAATTATCAATCACATTTTTATGGGATAAAAATTTGATCCAATCGGTTTGACTGAATAAGACACAATCATGTTTGTATCCACTGATAATAACACTTGGTTCAAAGTTATATTCATGGGCTAAACAGATGGACACATATTTGGTATTTGATGGGTTTAAGTAAAAGCGACGTTCACTTAAAAACACGTTAGACATCTGCACTTTACCACTCATTGTTAAAAACTAAATAACACAAACAATACAAGACTTCTTATACCCCTTTACACGTGTTCACATATCTGGGGTGGGAGGTGTACGCAAATTAGCGAGCACATGGGGACAGCTGTATGCAAATTAGCAGCACCTGTATGCAAATTATGGACAGGTGTATGCAAATTAGGGAGAACATTCAAATTAGGGACAGCTGTATGCAAATTAGGGAACACATTCAAATTAGGGACAGGTGTATGCAAATTAAGGACAGGTATATGCAAATTGGGGAGCACATTCAAATTAGGGACAGGTGCATGCAAATTAGGGACAGGTGTATGCAAATTAGGGCAGGTGCTCCATGCTCCTCTGCTCCTACACTATTTCCTCCCTATTGATGGATTCTCGAGCAGGACAGTTCTTTCTTGAATGTATTGGTGGCCCACCACAGAAAAAACATTTGTGTCCTGACCTAGAAGAGTTAGTAGAGTTGGTAGCAGCTGTCACAGTGACACATTCAAAATTTGTTGGAGAGCTCTGTGACTCAAATTGATAGGTACTAGTTAGCACACTGTGTTGAATGTTGATTTGAATAAACCTGAGAGTTGAGTTCTGCCATTTCCATTGAAATAGCTATATTGTAAGTTTCTTCTAAAGTTAGTGTTAAACTCTCTAACAATCTCGATCATATCTTTGTGGATGTCATTCCAGCTATAAAAGCTCCACGGATTGTATCATTTTTATTAGTGTCTTTTATTAGTATCTACAGCAGTAAAATTGCATTTTTTTGCTAACTGTTTTAAAGATTGCTTGTAAGAATCGATAGACCCATCTGTCTGTTGTCATCTAGTGGTTAGTATGTGACGAGCATGAATAGTATTGTTTGGTTTGATGTATATTTTGTCAAGAGTTTGAATGGATTCGTTGTAAGTGTTACGTGGAGAAATATGATTTATTAACAGTTGTAGCTTAGTATCATTAATATCTAGGGGTGGTACAGCAGCACTATTAGCAGAAACAGCGGGAGTGACAATATGGACAGCTAAAAAGTTCATAAAAGTTCTTTTAAAATGGTCCCATTCCTTTGCTGTTAATTTCACAGATGGATCCCTGTCGAACCTCTCGGGTATTAGATACTTCTCCATTTATGTTGATTAAATTGAAATGATAAAGCAAAACCTAGGATATAAGGTTTTAATCAACATAAATTGTACACATGATTAAATTGAAATGATAAAGCAAAACCTAGGATATAAGGTCTTAATCAACATAAATTGTACACATAATGTTAAAAAAACAATAAAATTAACATGGCAGTGATAGTGACTTCTGTCAAACACTGACAGCATAAAGTTGCCTACAATATTTGAAGTGTACAGCCAAGGCAATTGTTGGAGGCCTGGCAAAGAAGGAGTTTCAAACAAATCCGTGGAAAGTCTAAAATATTCTCAAAATTTTTCGTTTTAAAATTCTTTTGACAAGCACCTTCTGTATTACGACATGAAATAATTTCGTTTACATTTTTATTTCTTTTATTTAAATTTGATATTATCAACTATTGTTCTTCCTTCTCTTCTTGGAGAATTAACATATTGCGTTAAGTTTACGAGTAGTCATTTTTCTAAACGTACAACCTTTAAGAGAACAAACTTGAAACTAATTTTTAAACTTTAGGGCAACATAATCTATGTATGCCATATGACTCTAACAAACCAACTCACCCAAAACTGCTGTGAGTTGAGTACAACAAATTCTGCTGTATGTATATGCCGTGCGCTGCACACTGTTCTAACAAACCTTAGCTTTACATATCCCTGTCAAATATCAATTAGATAGAAGATCTAGTTAAACTAGGTAGTGCAGTAAAAATCTGAATAATTACTAGAATTTACTAAATATTACTAATACTAAATAATTTACTTATTTTTGACGGATATTCTCTCACCTGAGTTTTCATCTAGTTCATTCTTCAATTTTCCAAGATCCATAGATGTAAATAGCTCATTCTCTATATATCCTTGGTCGTCTTGAGCAATTGTTTTCTTAAATTCAGGTTTTACTGCCATTGCTAATAAATACCAATTACATCAAATTGTTCACTAATTTTTATTATTTGTCTTACCTAAATAATTATCTTCTGGTTCATTCTTCAAACTTCCAATATCTCTTGATGTGGATAACTGACTTTCTATATATCTTTCGTTATATTCAACAAACTCTTCCTTAATTTCAACTTTAAATTCCATAGCTAACAAATTACCATTGGGGTACTAGCAAAGATGGTAGTACTGGAGCCATACAAATAAATTACACCTGGGAGTGTGCTATGCTGGAGCAACTTGAGCGTAGAAGATAGGAGATCAACCGATATGAAAAAATGAAAATTTTCTGTATACTATATTATTTATCTATGAATGAATGAAAACCTAAACCTTTTCGGTTAAGTTCTTCTTCTGTTGTTGTTTTACAGCTTCACCGGCTTCACGCTTCAATTAGTGTTCTGTGCTACAAGTCTACGAGGCGATTCGAAGTACAAACAAGCTGAGTATAGCCGCAAATGTCAACCATGGAAAAATATTTCGGTTTGGCAGTGTTGGCATGTTTTTATAAGGCATATTATGTTGTATGCTTCAAATATAAAGAGATAATAAAAAGGGTTTTCTTCAATATTGGTGCAATCAATGACGTATAATATATAGACTCGGTGATCGCTTTAAAAAGTGTCCAAAACATGAATACCTTTGTTATTGTTTATTGTTTTGATACGAAGATACACGAAGTTCATGATTTCTTACGAAGCATCACGAAGTTGATCTTGTGTTTGAAAACATCATGGACGTATGAAAACATTTTCTCCATTTTGTGTGACAAGCAAATTTTATTTTAAATTGTTGAGAGTTATTTACTTACTAGTTTAGTAAAATGCCATACTATTTTATCAAAATAATTATTTCTCTTATAGATGGGAACAAAAAGAAATCATAAATATTTAATTTTAATTAAAAAAATAATTATTGTCATTAAAATATAAATGAACACGCCGCTGTTCTGATAAACATACGTTCAACCTTGAGCCGAGATCTTTCGGACACTCGATTCTATAGCGAGAATAGGGGACTGCGTAGTCTATATATTATGGCAACTGTAGACATATTATGCACTACTTTATTCGTACTTTTAGTTGAAGAATAGATTAAATTATTTCAAATGTACTAAATTATTAATCTCTAAAAATTTAAATTACAGTTCTGTCGTAGCTTCTGTCACAAGACATTTCTCACCTCGAGTCTATGTTTACGTTTAAAATATGGTGATCGCGTGCTGACACACTTCAAAGGCGGCATCTGAGAGTGGGCATTCTGATTGTTATTTAATCTGTGCTTAAATACTAAAGCATTTGCCCAAATAGTTCGTACAAATTTTCTACAATTTAATTAATAACAAAGGATTGCGCACGATTTTTGGATAGAATCTGTGAAAATTGGATCAGGTGGAATTTACTTCCTTGATGTTTCGGGATGGACAGAAAAAACATTACTAATTTTACTGTTATTAGCGAGGATCAGATGGCAGTAGCCCTAGTGTTGGCTTTCCCTGGAATATCTGCATTTCTATTAAAAGGCAGAAAAACTTCAGATTTCGCTTTGAAATTACCCCATTAAATTAATGAAAAACCAGATTGCAACATCGCTAAAAATAGCGCAATGGCAAAGTTACAGGTATGTACATTAATCTTTGGGATGCATATACACTGGCCTACAAGAGGTTAGTATAGGGACTGGACAGAACTTTGAAAGATATTTGTGACAATAAAAAACACTTTTGCTAGCCATGATTTTATTGTCAGACTGTTCTTTACTTAATAATTATTACCCAACTAATTGCCACGGACGAATTAAATGCATACCTAACATTATCCAATATGCGAGTGTTTTTGCAACAATATCAAAGTGCAATTGTGTTTTCTAAGCAGCTCTTAGATATGAAGTCGCAATTGACATCTCGTCCGGATTCATTTCAATAACTCAGAGAAATCTAAAGAGCTTATTAAAATTTTAATACATACACTATTTAATTTTAGAGCGGCACGAAGTTTGCCTGAAGAGCTAGTAGAATATAAGTGCAGAAATCAGTACGATAAAATACGATAAATTTAACAACGGCGCACGATTTTCTGACTTCGATAGCATGGCATCACTGTTGTTGCTGAGACCATAATTTTGTTGTATATCCTATGTCATGAGCATGAGCATCAATTTTTGTGGTCATGCTTCTGGTGCATCTGGGTTCTCTGTTATCTGTCACTGTCATATATACACAAGATAAGATATGACAATTATGACATGACATGAATGAAGAATACATAAGGAAGTAGGTAATGTTTTTCTTTTATGTATTTATATTTATATGTTTTACAATTTTAGGAATTAAAATCTACAGTTGTCCTTTATAAACATGACGACCGAACAAAAATTTAATGCTGCTGTGAATGTCATCAGAAGTTTACCAAAAAATGGTAAGTATTTACATATTTATATTTGTTCCTAAAAACAAAGTTCACTTAAAGATAACTATGTCCTGTTAACTTTTTAACGGATATATATATTTCTCGATTTTTATTCGTATCTGTTGCAATAACAAATTAAATCGCCACATTTACTTTAATTGCCAATATATCTAACTGGAACTCACAATAATTTATTAACCCACCACTTAAAGATCTTGGATAACTATTATTTTTCACGTGTTAACGTTAATAACAGCTAAATTAAGTAAATTAAAGCAGTTTAATAAAGATACAAGATCTAATAACAAAACAACAGAGGTAACAATTTTGAGCTCCAGAATAGGCAACAACTAACATACAGTTGTTAAAAGAGTCAGTAGATAATGTTTGAAGTTAATACTAATTCAACCTATGTTTCCATAATATATAAATTGCTTTTCTTTTTTTGAGGTTACATGTATGTTATCAATGTTCCATATATGGCTTTGGAGTTGTTCTACTAAAAAAAACTTCTATAGTGTTTTAGCTTATTGCCTAATAAATAGCTTTAACCCATTAGTGTGTCATAAACTTTTTTAGATGGTCTTTTATGAAATTTTGAAAAACATGTTAAAATGGCATTGAGTTAAAGTAAAAAAGAGTTTTTCTACCTTTCATATGTTGTATTTTTTAAAATATAACCTGTTATCATATGTAACACCATAGATATAATACAAATAAACTGAATGTTTGCAATACAGACCCATTCCTCTAGTATGACCGAGAATACTAACACAAAGCAGTCCCTGCATCTCTTTTTAATGGATCGGGTTTATTGACTACATGACCTAAATGACTAATGGAAAGGTCTCATAGTTGGTGAACCGGCTGCATTAGAAAGATACTCAGGGACTACTTTGCTTCAGTCTTCTCTTTCATACTGGGGAAATGGGCCTGTATAGCAACAGTCTGTATTTTTATTTATATGTCTTTGGTTAACAGTGGGAATTTGCATAACCATTATCTTCTAATATGATTCAGAAGGAAACAATACAACAGTATTATTATTAACTGAGAAGAGAGTGTGGATTTGATGATTTTTGTGGTTTTTTCTACTTTTGGTGCAACATTGAGTCACTTCTTTACAAAAATTGTATAGACTATGTATGATGGGTATGTGGGTGCTTGGATATTGCCTCAAAAATCTGTAAACCATATGGACATTTTTGAAAGAAAGATACCAAGACAAATACTAGACCCTATAATTATTAGGAATTATGAAATATTTATTATCTATAAAGCTCAACAGGCCTAGGGCCGAAAAGTTTATTTTTTGAATATAATTACTATGTACATTTATTTGTATAAAATATATTTAAAATTTCTTATAGTCTTTCTATACATTTTATATTTTGCACTTCCTTCCATTGATTTCTGTCCATTGCTCTTTCTTTTCAATTCTCAATATTACTTTTTTGTAAGTCTTCATATAATATGCTGTTCTTCTATATTTTTCTTGGTCTACCTTTTCTTCTTTTTTGTATTGGCTTTCATGATAGTACCATTTACAGTATTCTTTCCTTTCCCATTCTTTTAATATGTCCTAAATATCTTATTCTCTTTGCTTTGATTACCATTGTTATTTTTGATTCATTGTGTAGTTCTTCAACTTCTTTATTATTCCTTCTCCATTGACCATCTATTTTCACAACTCCATATATTGCCCTTTGTATTTTCCTCTCCCATATTTCTAAAAGGTCTATTTTTGATTTTTTTAAGCACCCATGTTTCACATGCATATGTTGCTGTAGGCCTGATAACTACTTTTTACATTCTAATTTTTGTTTTTCTTGAGACATATTTGGATTTCATTAATGATCATAACGCTCCATAATTTTTGTTTCCTTTTGCTATTCTTGCTTTTATCTCCCCTTCCTCATGCCCTTTTTGATCTAGCTTTACACTCAGGTAAGTAAATTCTGAAGCTCTTGATCATGCATGTATTTTCTCTTTCTATGTCCAATGTGAAATTGTTCTCTTTTTTTATCTGTTTCTCCCATTATCATTTGTTTTTTCTTGTTTATTAGAAATTGCCATTTTTTCCCTGCCATTCCTACTGCTATTTTGTCTTTTCCTTGTTTATTAGAAGCACAATTTTTTGCCTATATTATTATATTGTTCATTAATCTTTTTAGTTCTCTCTTATTTGTTGATATTACTGCCAGGTCGTCTTCGAGAATGCTATTCATTGATGGCTATTTTTAAATATTATTCCTGCATATTTATTTTGCTTTTTCTGATTATTCCTTCTAGTATCAAATTAAAAAGAGGTATTGTAAGTGGGTCTCCTTGTCGTAATCCTTCATTTATTTCAAAATTATTTGATTTATGACCCTTCCATCCTATTTCGTTTGTTGTGTTATTCATAGTAATTTTTACCATCCTGACATTTTACTTGGTAGGCCCAACTCTTTCATTAGTTCATACATCTGTTGTCTCTGTAACCTATCATAGGCTTGCTTAAAGTCGATAAACAGGACATATACTGCTATTTTATGTTTGTAGCATGTAGTCTATTTCTTTTAGCTCAAATATTTGGTCTGTCATTCACCTGTTGGTTCTAAATCCTGCTGATCTTCATCCAATATCTTTTCCGTACTAATGTACTGATTTAGCTTTTTTCTTATGGTTTGTGTCAAGATTTTGTAAATTACTTCTAGCAATATGATGCCTCTATAGTTTTTACATCCCATTTTGTCATCTTTTTTGTGCATTGGGCATATCCTTTCTATGGTCCAATCTCTTGACATTTTCTATATCTTATGTAGCCTTTTCCCTCTTGTTTTATCATTTCTGTCAATATTTCTGTTATTCCTAGGCTTTTATTGTTGTTTAGTTCCATTAATTTGTTTTCTATTTCTTCCTTTGTAGGTATGTGTACTACTATGTGATCATTTTCAATTTAATGGATTGTTTCACTTTCTTCTTAGTTTTTGTTTAACAGTTGTATAAAGTAAGTTTGCACAAATTTTTCTTTATTTCCCCTGATTCATTTATCAATGTCTCTTCATTATTCTTCATGAATGGGTTATTTTTCTGATATTCTCTTTCCATTTTTCTTGTTTCCTGGTAAAATCATCATTGTTTTTGCATGTTATCTTCACAATTCTCCTCAATTTACTGTATTCTTGTCTGCTACTATCACTATTGTTTGTTAAATTTTCCATTCTTATTTTTCTAATTGCTTCTGCTATTTTTTAACATCTCTCACCATACCATCTTCTTTTGTTTTGTGTTTTGTATTAGTTATTCATGTGTAAAACTGCTTCTTTATGCTCTTCCACTGTTCTTCCAGGTCTATTGTTTCTGATTCTTTTTTTAGTCTACAGATTATTCACTTTTTGTACTTCTTCTATGTAGTATTATGCTTTAGTATTTCTGTATTGAATTGTTTTTTGATTTCCTTATTCGTTTTATTGTCTTTCATTATATTTGATTTCATTTCATAACCTGCTCTTACAAAAAAAGCGGCCAGAGTTACATTCTGCTCCTCTCATGCTTTTTATATTTATTATATTGCTGACATGTTTCTTCTCTCTCAATATGTGATCTATTCAATTTATTGTCTTTATATATATATATATATATATATATATATATATATATATATATCTATATATATATATATATATATATATATATATATATATATATATATATATATATAAGGATCACTCAGACGAGTGGTGGGTTCTTATATCGGTCTCTAGGTGGAGAAATAAAAGACAAAGTTGATAGGCTACTTTATCTATTTTGAAGACGTTTCGCTTTCGAGTTTTGAAAGCATCATCAGTTCATCTTAAAAAGACATGTAGCAGTCAATGTTATTAACAATAATGTGAATGAAACTAAGTAAATGGACATAATACGCTGATCTTGTATAAACAGTTAAGTAACTAACAACATATATGAACTTATAAAAATTAGCACAGCAAATGACCATGTGGTCTAAAGTAAATTCAATGTTATTTAATGTTAATTAGTGAGTAAGAACCAAGAAAATCATAGATAACTTCCAACTATTTAATATTAGCTTTATCTAGATTTAGTTTAAGTTATCTATGATTTTCTTGGTTCTTACTCACTTATTAACATTAAATAACATTGAATTTACTTTAGACCACATGGTCATTTGCTGTGCTAATTTTTATAAGTTCATATATGTTGTTAGTTACTTAATTGTTTATACAAGATCAGCGTATTATGTCCATTTACTTAGTTTCATTCACATTATTGTTAATAACATTGACTGCTACATGTCTTTTTAAGATGAACTGATGATGCTTTCAAAACTCGAAAGCGAAACGTCTTCAAAATAGATAAAGTAGCCTATCAACTTTGTCTTTTATTTCTCCACCTAGAGACCGATATAAGAACCCACCACTCGTCTGAGTGATCCTTATATATATATTGGATTGACGGTCGTACTCCTTTTTCCGATATATATATATATATATATATATATATATATATATATATATATATATATATATATATATATATATATATATATATATATATATTCTGTGTAGTTGTGCGCTTTTTATTACCATTTGTCTTTCTGTTGCTAAACCTATAATTCTTTGCTGTCATGCCATTGCTGTCATAATCATTTGATATGTCATGCTTACTGTATTATATTTTCATATATATCCTTTTTTCCACTTTAGCATTGTAGTCTCCCATTACTATTTTGATATCAAATCCTGGTAGTTTTTCATATTCTATTTTTAGTTGTTCATAGAATGCATGTTTGTCTTCTTCTGCGACATCTTCTATTGGTGCATGAACATTTATTATGCTTATGTTAGGTTGATTACCTATTAACCGATTATGTACATTATGTCTGATATTGGCTTGAAATTCATCACTTTGTTTTCCATCTTTTGTGTATCTTAAAACCTGTTCCGATCAATCTGTTTTCCCCCCACTTTAAAAAAATATATCCTCTATTTCTACTATTTACTGTATCTAATCTTTTGTTTCTTGTATAGCTAATATGTCTGTTTCATATTTCTTTATTTCTCCAATTAATTCTTTAATTTTTCCTGTTTTATATATACCTCTTACATCCATATACCCAAGTTTGTTATAATTTTCTTGTTATCTTTATCAAATTTCGCTTTGACATTGTGTGCTATTTCATTCCATTGACTCTGTTGTTTTTTGTTCTGCTTTGATTTTCTATTTTTTTCAAATTGTTCATAATCTTTATTCCATATCCATATCTCATTTATTTTTATTTTTTGGAATCCTATCTTAACATTTTTTTCTTCTGATTTTGCTTCTTTTGCCTTTAATATGATCTTTCCCTGTATCATATGTTCGGTTTTGTCCATGTCATTTTTAATGTTTATTTTTTTTCTTAATTTCTCTCAGTTCACTTTTGTTTTTAATTATTGTTTCTTTGTCCGTTGCGTTTAGAAGCTCAATAAGGCAGGCTTTATTTCCAATTTTCCTTGCGATTTTGATTGTTGTATTATTTTTTAGAGTATTGCTTAAGAACTCCTGTACATTTTCTTTTATTACAGTTTGGTCTTCTGTATCCATTTCTACTCCCTGTAGTATTATATATTATTTCTTCTTGTGTCCTTTTCCATTTTATCTATTTTATTTTCCACTGCTTCAATTTTTTCTTTGGTTTTTGTGTTTTACTGTTTGAGCTTTTCATTTTCTTGTCTGAGTTTCTGCATTTCAGCTCTATACTCTTTTTGCTCGTCTTGCAGTTCTCCTTATTTCTATTGTTACCATATTTTAAACTTTCTAGTATTTTTTCCAGTTTCCTATCCGTTCCTGGCGATCTATTTTTTTTACTTCTGCTAAATTCCTCGTTTTCTGTACCACTTCCTCTTTTTATTTTCTTAACTTCCATGCTATAATACGTTAAAAACCACGAGAAGCAAGTGTGCATGTCATACATTGAAATTTCTGACGCCACGAGATGCACCGTTGCATCTTATACACTTATGTAATTCAGGCTGCGTGTTACAATACATTCATTTATTTGTAATAAAGTTTCTAAATAGCCTGATGAACTCTTTCATATATTTAGCCTGCATTTTTAGGATACTAGTGTCTAGCAATAAAACAATTTGTTATTATGTAGCTTGAAACTAATTTTCATTTATATATAACGTAAACAACTGTTTTTTTACTGTGCAAATTTTCTACCATTATCTGCTGAATTTTTTGCGTAACATGTGACACATCTTATTTTGGCCGAACTTTGCATTTCCTCTATATGGTGACGTTCACGAGCATGTGGCATCTGTTGCTCTGGATTAGTTAGTCTAGAGAAATCTACCAGTTGACAAACCAACTCTTACTTGAAAGATGTGATGGATATGTTATTGGTGGTTACTTTTTGGTAAATTATATAGGCGTTGACAGTAGCTGACCCTAAAATGAGCTCAATTGCTATTTTACGATACCATTTGACTAATTTTCGTAATGCTGTAGAGTAAGACTTAAGTTGGTCGGATATATCTATAAATCCTTTGCTCTTATTGTAGTCGACAACAGAAACTGGCTTTTCAACTATTCCTTCTCTGTGATGGACGTCTACCATTTCAGCAGTATGCTTTGTACTCAGCATAAGCACTTGGCGTTTATCCTTCCACTTAGTTACATTCCATGTGTTACTCTCCATCCCAATAATCTCCCCTTTCTTTAATTTTGTACCTATCACTTCTTTCGGATTAAGTTTTCTGTTTTGCATCAAAGTTCCCACCAAATTTGTATTTTTGTTTAGCAATCTATGTGCTAATATAACGCTAGTATAAAAATTGTCTGTGTATATAGTATGTCCAACATCTAATAAGTTATTAGCTAAACGAAACACAACACTATCCGAAACTGACATATTTTCAGTTTTATCATTAGCACAATAAATTTGTAGATCATAAGTATAACCACAATCCAAGCAGAGTTTGTATATTTTCACCCCGAACTTATGTCTCTTGTTTTTGATATACTGCCTAAATGACAGTCTGCACCTAAACGGAACTACAGTTTCATCAGTACAGACTTCTTCTCCCGGTACTACCACTCTTCGAAAATTTCGTACCAACTTCTCCAATAGGGGTGATAGTTTGTACAGTCGAAGTTCTTTGTCACTATTTTCATTGTCACTAAAGTGTAAATTGGCAAGAAATAATTCAAAACGATTACGCGACATAAGACACTCTACTTTGCTTTCGTATAATGGATTTTTTGACCAATACGAACACAACTTTGGCAATTTTTGCAATCCCATCCAGACAAGAATGGCCAAAAATGTCTTTATTTCTTCGCTATTTGTATCTACCCACTTATGAATTCTAGCTTTTGGACCGTGAACACCTATATTCAACTTCTGATGTGCGAATCGATTAGTTTCTTGCACAATTTACTCAATAATATCGTCATTCACAAATAGTTGAAAATAGTCAAGGGGAGTTTTATCATACATCTCAAAAAACTCAGCTTTGATACCTGAGTCATGAACACTGAATGTAATATTTTTCAAGTTCTGACCATCTACATTCTTCCATATTAAAAATGTGTTATCATCAATCGCAATGTCATCGTCTTCTGAACAACTTTCATCATCTGGCAGTTGATAGTGGGAAATATCATTTTCGATGGTATTTTTGAACTGAATTTTGAATTGGTTCTTGTATTTTTGATTTTGAAGGTAAATTTTGTAAATTACTTTGCATTTTTGGTCTTTTGCTTTCCGGAATACCTTGATTTGACAAAGAACTACTTATTTTGTCATCACTATCTAATTCAAAATTTTTATCCCGAACACTGTCATCACTGTCATCGTCTGAAATAAACTTTTTCCTAGCTTTTTTAAGGAAACACTACAACCTCGCCTACCGACAACTAATAAGTAACACGTAATGCATTCGTCTAGAGACTGTAATGTATAAAATAAACAAGCTACGATCGGTTTATTCTTGTCTTGTACGAGAATCAAGTGTGCATCACATGGCTCCAGGAATCCAAAAGTTATTTGTGGCCACAAGATGCACAAGTGCTTCTCGTTTAAAATAATTCTAAAAAGCAATAAACATGTAAGATTTTGTAATCAAACTAAAGCATAACTATTAAAAATGCATAGACTAATACTTTAAATGTGTTTAATATTTTGGTCCACATAACTTTTTTTTTACTATGCATTGCGGCTTTTAAGGTGATAACCATCGCTCTCCATTTTTTTACGTAGCGGTAAATGGACACACCTGTTTTAACCACTTGAATATATGCCTACTTATCCACGTACCAAAATTGTTTCTTTTATTCGGGATGGTATTTCTTTTTTTTTTAATCTGTTAATACCCCTTGGAATTCGGCTAGCGTTCCACTCGTCTCTACTAGTTGACCTGAAAACTGGTAATCTCACTTTTTTGTCCGTGAAATGTTTTATATTTTTATAATGTATCTACTATTTAAGTCTTAAATTACCTTCAGATTTTTGCTACACTATTTAAATCTTACTTTATTGACTTATTCTGTATTTAATTTTGGCTACACCGCGCGACAATCGTGTAAGATGCAGGGGAAAATTAAACACTGTTTACTATCTGATGGTTGCTGTTCACCATTATGAAATATATAATATAATATAAAGAATCACCTTTATCTCCGTATGTTTGCCTACAGCGTCTTCAATGGACAAGACGTGTATTTAGGATGGAAGTAAACAGGCTTTTAAAAAAACTGTTGAATCTCCTTCGCAGTCAATCGTGGAGGAGAATGGCTACAGACTGTAACGACGGAAGGGATTTGCTGAGAGAGGCCAGGGCTCGATTTGGGCTGTAGAACCGTAGGATGAATTGAAAGCTGCTTTGACAATGGTGCTAAATGTGCCAAATTTGTTTCCTTTTGTGTCTTATAATTTTGAAGTCATGTTTGCAATTAAAATATCAAGTAATAAATAAAATAATCTTTATTGTGTTTTGACTAAAAATGCTAACGCCGAGCCTCGGAATATCGATGGAAACTTACGACGACGACACCTGGCAAAGAAAAGGACTTTTAAAAATTGGTACTTGGAACAGTCAAGGCATGACTCACAAAACAACGGAAACTAACTGAAATGACGAAGCAAAAAATTGACATCATAGTGCTCTCTGAAACCAAAAAGAAAGGCCAAGGAAATGAACAGATTAAAGACTACATTAATATATGGTCAGGAGTAGAGAAACACGTACACGCTACATCAGGGGTCTGAAATTTTATAAAAAAATCATTAAAAAAATGTATAAAAGACTATGCATACATCTCAGAAAGAATTTTGACAATGACTCTCATATTGTACGGCATCGAAGCAATAGTTGTTGGAGTCTATGCGCCAACAGACGATTCAAATCAACAAGTTAAGTTCTTTTAGCTAATCTTTTGTGCCCCTTTAAACAATACTACAAACAGAACACCGAAAGTGAGAGAAACAATACTACACAGTAGAAAACGGAGAGATATAAATTGCACATTTTATTTCAACCAAGTATTAAACATCTTTTTCAATCTAGATTAGAAAAGAAACTAAATGAGATGGAAAGAAATATGGATATAGAACAAGATTACAATAACCTCAAAACAATAATAAAAAAAATTACTTATGAAGTATTAGGAACAGAGAATAACGATAATAACAGAAAAACACCCATAACTCCTTAAGCAACTTAATTCCTATAGAAAAGTGGGAAAATCACTATAAAAATTTACTCCAAGAGTCCAGATTGGAATATAAGGGAGAGGAATACAGTATGGAGAGACAAACAAATAGTAACATTAATACTACTAACAACGAGGTCCGTACTGCGTTAATTAAAATGAAAAACGGGCGATCTCCAGGACCTGGCAATATAGCTGTAGAGTTACTTAAACAGGAGGTCCACTCCTAATAGAACGAATAACTTTTCTAATGAATCAATGCTGCCAACAAATTAAAGTACCATCTGAATGGAAAACCGCTCACCAAGTGTCCATCTTTAAAAAGGTTAATCGAAAAGATCCTAACTGCTACAGAGGATTAAGTGTCCTACCTACTTTCGGGAGATTGTTTGGAAAGATAATAAATGGAAAAATACAAGATGATGTAGGACATCTAATTAGCGAAGACCAAAGTGGATTTACGCCTGGTAGATCTTGCACTGATAACTTGTTTATACTCCAACAATTAATAGACAAAAGAATAGCGGTTGGTACCATAAGTACATCTAGCCTCCATCGACCTAGAAAAGGCGTATGATACAGTTCCAAGACTTTGGACAAATTTTGGCAAGCTTTACAACAACTCGGCATTAGTCAATACCTTTTAGGAATAATCACAGAACTATACAGGGATAACACTACTTACCTAAAAATCGGAACTAGACTATCAGAGCCAATAAAAGTAACTAAAGGACTAAGACAAGGATGCAGTATGTCACCCTTACTGTTTAATTTATATATTGAGGCAGCCCTCCAAAATTGGAAAAACCACTGCCAGGGAATGGGAATCCCCATAGGAAATGACGTACTGTTCTCCCTGAACTTTGCGGATGACCAAGTCGTCCTAGCTCAAGATTCTTATGATCTAGAATTTATGATAAAGCGTCTATACAGAGAATATGTAAAATGGGGGTTACAAGTCAGCATGAAGAAAACAGAATATTTAGTTACCAATTCAGATGCAAGGTTTGTAGTGTTGATAGACGAGGACGTGGAAATCAAACAAGTTGAAAAATTTAAATATTTAGGTGCACTCATTGATAAGAACGGCTTGGGAGAAACCGAAATTAAACACCGAATTAATTAGGGACGTAAAATTGTAGGATGTCTGAACTCCTTATGATGGGATCGCAACATTTCCAAAAGGAACAAAAAAAGAATAGGGCCCATGGTTGAATCAGTTCTTTGTTATGGCTCTGAAGTATGGACAATTAATGCAGACCTGAAGAGGAGATTGTTGGCAGTTGAAATGGATTATTTGAGAAGTGCTAGAACATCAAGGCTGGAAAGAAAGAGCAACGAATCTATAAGAAATAACATGAATGCTACAGAAACGTTCATTGACAGAATAGAAAGAAGAGGTTTAAAATGGTTTGGACACCTATTGAGAATGCCTGACGAACGTTGGCCCCAAAAACTTCACAGATGGAAGGCCCCTGGAAGAAGAAAAAGAGGTGGACCTCGACGCTCATGGAATGAAGGAATTAGAAGAGCGATGGAATCGAGAGGTTTGGAGGAGGAGCATACCTTGGACCGGAAGGATTGGCGGAGGAGAACGGGAATACGGCGATAGCCTTCTCCAAAATGTATTTACAAGTTGGATCCTGTAATATATATATATATATATATATATATATATATATATATATATATATATATATATATAGCAAAAAAATACGACCGTTGATTAAATTTAAAATATATTCAATAGTTGAATAGCAGAGGTTGTATCGGTCAATAATAGGCAAATGAAAGTCGTCAACTACTTCATTGATTTAATTGAATACGTTTCGCTTTTTGTTTTCAAAAGCATCATCAGTTCACTACAAATAAAAATAAAAAGATTTAAAATATAAGTAAATAACCAAAAGGGTTCATACTTACAAAAACAATTTGTAGGTTTTTTTAAAGATGTTAAAAACACTCTACGATAACTTAACATTAAAAACTTAAAAACTAAACGATAGAAACGAAACAAAAAACACACAAGAAAAAACTGAAAGAGCACTATTGTTTATTTAATTTTTACCGATGGCTTCATCTCAATGTGGGTGTAAGCTCTTTCGAAGATCCAACACAATAATCTCTTGGATTGTTTTCTATCGGTTGTAGGCTGTCATATTTGCACATGTGGCTTGTGTCGTACATATGTTTCTTTAGAAAGCAGTGAGGTACAATTATTAAAAAAGTTAGTAAACAGAACGGGGACAGCCCTATTTTTCAAAAAGGAATATATTTTTTTTCTTTTTCCTCCTCTTTTGTCTTTAAAAAACAAACAAACAAACAAAAAAAAACAAAAAAAAATTTTAAAAATAGGGAAAGAAGAAGGGGAATGAAGTTACTATCTTGTAAGTGTTTTTTTTTATATTATTTGTTGTGTATGATGCCCCTCTAGAACAAACTAACGTCGTCTATCATGTACCCTGTGCGGAGTGCAACTCCTGCTACATTGGCTAGACCAGCCGTTCTCTTCAGGGTCGACTAACGTCCCATAAAAGCGACATTAGGATTTCAAAACCATCCTGTGCCCTTGCACAACATGCCATTTCAACCAAACACAGTATCGACTTCACTAATACCAAAATACTGTGCAAACAAAAAAATTATCATAAGCGTTCTATCCTTGAAATGTGTCAAATTCTTAAACATCCATCATCCCTAAATAAAAGAACCGACATCGACAACTTGAGCCAGATATATCACTCTCTCATCATACACAACAAATAATATAAAAAAAACACTTACAAGATAGTAACTTCATTCCCCTTCTTCTTTCCCTATTTTTAAATTTTTTTGTTGTTTTTTTTTTGTTTGTTTGTTTTTTAAAGACAAAAGAGGAGGAAAAAGAAAAAAAAATATTCCTTTTTGAAAAATAGGGCTGTCCCCGTTCTGTTTACTAACTTTTTTAATAATTGTACCTCACTGCTTTCCAAAGAAACATATGTACGACACAAGCCACATGTGCAAATATGACAGCCTACAACCGATAGAAAACAATCCAAGAGATTATTGTGTTGGATCTTCGAAAGAGCTTACACCCACATTGAGATGAAGCCATCGGTAAAAATTAAATAAACAATAGTGCTCTTTCAGTTTTTTCTTGTGTGTTTTTTGTTTCGTTTCTATCGTTTAGTTTTTAAGTTTTTAATGTTAAGTTATCGTAGAGTGTTTTTAACATCTTTAAAAAAACCTACAAATTGTTTTTGTAAGTATGAACCCTTTTGGTTATTTACTTATATTTTAAATCTTTTTATTTTTATTTGTAGTGAACTGATGATGCTTTTGAAAACAAAAAGCGAAACGTATTCAATTAAATCAATGAAGTAGTTGACGACTTTCATTTGCCTATTATTGACCGATACAACCTCTGCTATTCAACTATTGAATATATTTTAAATATATATATATATATATATATATATATATATATATATATATATATATATATATATATAAATAAAGTTTTATTTTGAGGATGCAGTCATTTAAGTAGGGCAGGATAAGTAAAACTCTTTGTTCTTAAATCAAGCTTTCGCAAAATTTATTTGCTTCATCAGGATATGCTAAAATATGTTATGGTAAATACAATGAAATTAGAATTAAGAAAAACATTGTATAAAACTATATAAAAACTTACAACATGAGGTTAAACCATTAAATTATTAAATTCACAAAACATTATTAATTTTTCCTAAATTATATTTTTATGCAAGTACAATATTTTAATTTTGAATATATTATGACATTGATTAATAATGATGTTTGATATATGTCAGAAAGACACTCGTGTCTGTTTTTATTATTGATAATTAGCTCTAGATTGTTATTATGCTTACGTAAAAAGTGGCGCCAAATATGAATATTTAAATTTTTGAAAATATAGTATTTATAGTCAGAAAATCATATATTAGAAAATTAAAGTATTAATTTTCGTAAGATAGAATGTAATTATAGATATTGCTGAGTTTGTTAATATCAGTTTTTTTATTAACGCATTGATATTTATTTATGCATACCATTTCTAAAAATTCTCTTTTATTTAATTGGTTTTCACGTCTTAATATATTAGTTTCATTAAAATTAAATGAATGATTATTATTAATTGCATGATCTATTAATGCACACGTATTTTTATTATTTCTAAGGTCACTTTTATGTGATGTTAGTCTACCTATTAGATTTCTAGATGTGTGTCCGATGTATGACTTATCACAATTTTGGCATGGTATTCTATAAACTACATTTGAGCTTTCCATAATGCTAATAGGTGATTTAGTTTTTGTATATAATGATGCTAATGTCTTAACATTTTTAGTTGCAATTTTAATATGAGAATAGTTAGCAAAGACTTTAGTTAATTTGGTTGTTAATGTTGGTATGTAAGGTAGTGATGTGAAAGTAAATTGAGATTGCATGATTTGTTGATTTGGTTCTATTGTCTGATTCATGTCAATGATTCTATTATTAGGATTGTTAAATAAAAATTTGTTAATTAGTTTAATTGGATATGAATTCTCTAATAAAATGTCTTTCAGTTCTATTAACCCTTTGTTGATGTTATTGGTGTGTGATAATTTGACTATTCTGTTTTTTAAAGCCAATATTAAATTTATTTTCATATGAGGTGGATGTTGGGAATGATAATTAATAAATCTGTTACTAACTATAGGTTTTCTGTACCATTCAGTGCTTAATATTTTACTTATCCTGCCCTACTTAAATGACTGCATCCTCAAAATAAAACTTTATTTTACATAACGTGTCAGTCAATAATACCTAACTACTTTATATATATATATATATATATATATATATATATATATATATATATATTATATATATATATATATATATATATCACAAAGCAAGATATATTTTTAACTGGAGT
Organism: Diabrotica balteata; assembly: GCA_918026665.1. NCBI lineage: Eukaryota > Metazoa > Arthropoda > Insecta > Coleoptera > Chrysomelidae > Diabrotica > Diabrotica balteata. Next base: position 88,861,288 of record OU898282.1, read on the forward strand.
AAAGTTATATTCAAAATATTATAATCGAGAACATTTAATAGTCCCATGTATCTATCCAATGAATTGTGAATACCATAGGTTATTCTGTGGAAAGAAATATTGAAAACATTGTGGTAATGTAGAGCTTGATGGGGAACATTAAAGTTAATCTGGCTTAAAATGTTTGGGCAATCAATAAATCCATGTATGATCTTTATATAAATATAGCTCCCTATATCACGAAGGTTCTTGGGTAAGGGTAAAGATAATTGTTAGGTAGAGGAATAATCATGATTTTCAATAGTGTTGTGACTTTGGTAAGCACAATATCTCAAAAATGTATGCTGAACTCTTTCTATGGTATCAATATTGTTCTGTTCAATATTGTTCTTTGGACACTTAAAAATTCCAACATTAAAAACCTAGAAGCATTCGAAATGTGGTGTTACCGACGCATTTTGAAAATATCATGGATGGATCGCAAAACAAACGAACAAGTTCTCGAACAACTAGGAAAACAATGCGAAGTTTTAAATTCCATAAAGATCAGGAAATTGGAATACTTGGGGCACATCATGAGAGGTGAAAAGTACGAACTACTAAGGAATATAATGCAGGGTAAAATCAAAGGTAGAAGAAGCGTAGGAAGACGTAAATCTCGTGGCTACGCAATCTCCGTGAGTGGTTTGGATGCAGTTCAGTTGAACTATTCAGGCGAGTAACCAATTAAATTATAATTGCCAGAATGATTTCCAATCTCCGATAGGAGTGGAACTTGAAGAAGAAGAAGAATTGTTCTGAAGATAGGATGATCAAATAACTTAACAGTATTCCAAAATAGTTCTAACTAAGCAACAATACTTGTCTTGTTGAATCTTGTTGAATCAATGGAAATACTTGCAATTCGTAGTAACGAAACCGAGAAGTTTAGATGCCTTTATTGAAATAGTGTTTATGTGGTCACAGAAAGTAAGCTTCTCATCGAAAATAACACCCAAATCTCGAATAGAAGAAACATACTTCAGTAGCTGGTTACTAATAGTATAGCTTGTTTCAGTTCTATTAACTTTATGAGAAAAACTAATAAAACAACATTTTTTACATTTACGTAGATTGTAATCACCAATAATAGATATCCTGTACTGATTATTGCAGAACAACATTTTCCACAGTTTGACAATGCCGAGATTCTATGTGGGATTTAACATTTTTTAATAAGTGCTGCACTTCAGTTATTTAAAACTTTTGCATTTTTAATAGTAAAAAAATCCAATATTTTTACGTATTGTTAAAATTCAGAAAAATATAAGAATTAGAGGTCATGGATTTTGACAAGAGCTATGAGTCATGCAGATGCAGTACACAAGTTTACCCGTTATTTACAAGGTCATAGCTCTTGTCAAAATCTATTACCTATAACAATAATTATTATAAAGTAATTCGTTTTGTGAATCTGTTGACTCATATTCAATATCTACTTTCGACGTTCTGGAGGGTATTTCAAGGTATTCTTTGTGATACCTTGAAGGAATTATCTTTTTTCAACATAATGCGGCTTAATCCTATTTTTGCGCCACTTACGGGCTTTAAGGTATAAATATTTGTTACCATGTTAGAAGAATTACACTTGCTTTACTGGACACCACTGTTCTAGGAGTTTTAGTGTTTTTATAGGTAGGTATTGTACAATAAAATGGGGAGTCGTTTTTCTAAGGGTGATTATAAACCCCACGTACACTACGAATCTGACAGGTTTTGCTAATACTTTCTCCCTGCACTGATTACGAGCGATCACTTCATAATAATTGTTGGTTATCCAGTGGAGGCTCACACAATTTTCTTTCGGTAGTTTGATTTTATTATGGAATGCATAGAATTGGCTTGAATGTAGGTGTGTCCCGGAAGTAAACTCTCCACGGTTTTAGATCTCTTGACAATATAGTGTAGCATTGCCCTTACTACTATTTCACATATTTTATACATTTCTGATATTTTTCTTGTAAGTTCTATTTTACGCAAATTTCACACAATTACGTTATTAGATTTAAAATTCGAGCAGGCCCTATGAATTGAGAATTAATTTTAGTCTACAAAATTATTTAAATAATTTCATTCTTAAAGGTTTAACGGGCCAAATTCCGGTACGTTATATTTTGTCCAATTTTTGTTTATTTTATTCAATTTTATTAAAAGCGCTCTGTACGTGATTTAATTTGTGTAACAATTATCCGACGAAATCATGTTTGTTGGTCGTGCTAATAAAATACCTGTTAAACCCCTTAAAATGTTCTACCGAAAAATACACCGAATTGCCGCTAAATCTACCGATTCAGTCCCGTCACGTTTTGTTTGCAACCTATTTTAAATATTTCGAAATATATATCGTTAAGACCACACAGAAAACACAAAGTACGGTATCTTTTCTATTTAAATGTTTTTGTATAAAAAAGAATACCTTTTTATTTCTTTTATTTCCCGTTGTGCCGATGAAATCAACCGTGTTTGACTGTTTTTGCAATGTCGCTTAATATCTTTTTGTTTAATTTTTTTACTTTAACTGCGCTGCAGCCTCTTACTTAATTAACTGTATCAAATTATGTGACCAATAACTTAAGTCGCTATTATTTTTCAATCATCTAAATAATTGTTATCCCAAAAGGTCATATTAATAACGTATAACCATAGACGCCACTGTTATGCATGAAATGACAAAGTATTTTAATACAAGTGAACATAACTGCCTATTACGTGAATACCATCAGCAGAATGTATCGCTTTACTCCAATAATTTGAAATAATTTACTACTAACAAGGATAACAAAAAATATTCGATAATTTTGTCCATGAGTGTGAATTGTATGAGAAATTCCTACATTTTAGTAACGTGCAATTTAAATAAGATTAATATAAAGGTTAAGTATATTCTAATCTGATAAAACTTTGGAATTGTTCTATATTATATTTTAAATGTATACTTGTAAAGGTTAATACAGTATGATAATTATCACTAATGCACAACAACATTTAGTTTGTTTTAATTAAAATAAAAAAAATAGTACAGTAGGCGATACTGTAGACTGGCGAGAAGCTTCATACTATGTTTTCTGTATTTTTAAATTTAAATATGTTTGAAGTTGAATAAAGAAATTTCATATTTATTTATTATTTTTATAGATTTTAATAAAATTAAAAAAGTTTACATGTTGCTAAACGGTCACTCCTCGTCACGTAAATGAACTCTTCTAATTGTGTACTGTGACTACTATTTCGCATTTGCAAGAAGCTATATTTAATATGTGCTGATTTAGAAACCTCTCCCAAAGTATAAATATGAAAGTTCAACTTAAAATGTTTTACTAATAACTCTTTTTGTCACACTTTAATAAAATTTTGAACTGATAATTATAAAAATTCGTCATTATACAGGGTGAGTCTCCACTAACGAGATGAAATATTTCAGCGAAACGGTAAAATATTTAAAAAAAAAATTTAAATTTATATTTTTAATGTTGATAAGGCCTACATTTTAAAATTATTTTAAAATATACAGGGCGTCCCAATAAAGTGCGGCGTATCAAAGTTATATTTTTTCTTATGCGACACCCTATATTTTATTGCATTTTCTAATTGTCGGCAAAAAATAAGGTATAGTTTCATAAGACTTTCCTATACCTATGTACAGAGTGTTCTGAGTTATGTGGAATATTCTTAAAATGTAAAGCTTTAAACGAAGACTCATTCCTTATTCCTCAACTTATTTAAGAAATTCTAATAAAATTGGTTATACCTCTAAATAGTTGGATATTGGTTGAATGTATTTCATGATTAATTATTAAACATTTATTTACAGGGTGTTCAAAATTTGCAGTAGAAAACACCCACAAAAGAAAGTTTTTGAGAGATTGCTTAATAGATTCCGTGCTACTGGTAATGTTGTATACGAAAAGGTAAATAAAAATAAACCAGTTATTGGTGACAACGTTAACGAACTTAATGTCCTGCTTTCTGTTACGGAAAACCCAAATATTAGTACAAGAAAAATTTCGGGTGAATTAGAAATTAGTCAAACTAGTGTATGTAGAATACTTAAGACCAACCACTTTCATCCGTATCACATTCAACTTTACCAGCATTTGACAGAACAAGATTATGGTAACTGTTTAAATTTTTGTTTATGGACTTAAGATAAAGTTGGAGAAGAGCCTGATTTTTTTTAAAATGTATTATTTACAGACGAATCGACTTTTCATAATAATGGTCTAGTAAATAGACATACTTGTTATTCTTATGACATAGAAAATAAACATTTATTTCGTACTGTTGATCGCTAACACCGATGGAGTGTTAATGTTTGGGGCGGCATTATGGGCGAGTACGTTATCGGTCCGTATTTTTTTGGCGGACGTCTCAATGGGACAAATTTCTTAAATTTTTTAAATCAAGATTTTTGGACACTGTTTCCGTGACATGTTTTCTATGGATGCTAGACACAACTGAATTCAAATTCATAAACTCTTGGCTTGGGCCAAATGGCGTAATATAAACAAAATTTTGTAATACAATGGACCCGTCTTGGGAGGTCTAAATGTCTAAAGGACAAGTAATCAAGTGTAGATAGATGCATTCCCGGATGTACTATAACCATAAATTAATAAATCCTTACTTCTCATTTCGTGGTACTAAATATCGGTAATACCTGTGAGAAATACAATACTACAATGTCCATCTTCACTGCTTGAGAACCTTCTACTTAGCCTACGAACAAAAATGTGGCTCCAGTTGGACGGAGCTTTTGCTCATTTCTCACATGATGTTAGCAACTATCTTAACAGAAAATTTACAAACAGATGGATAGGTAGAGGTGGTTCATATAATTGGCCCCCTAGGTCACCAGGACTAACCAAGATGGATTTTTTTAAATGGGGTTATATTAAAAATATTGTATATGTTACACCTCCTACTACTAGAGATGACATGAAATTAAGAATTACAAACGCATTTGCTTCAATAACTCCTGCTATGTTAAATAATGTAAATAAATCATTCGAAGATAGAATCGCTTGTTGTATTGCACAAGATGGTAAGCAATTTGAACATCTGTTACATACCTGAACATTTTTTACTTATAGTAAGTTTTGGATTATGTTGTTATTTATGTTCATTATTCATTTTGTATTATTTGTTTTATTAAAATTTTGCTGTTTCGTTATGTATTTAATTGTTTTCAAAAAAGAGTGTGTGCTCGTAAGCACGTAAGAAGTTATAGGTAGGTACATCTATTATTATGACTTCAAAGAAATAAATATATTTTACAGTTTCATTTTTATTTAAATATTAAACTTATTTTAATACTTAAAATCATACAAAACAATTAAACATAACGTTAATATCTACGTCATTTTTGAAAACTGTAACCTCTGCGCAGTTGTCTTTCACTTGATGAATCGTAGAAAATCTAAAAAACATCAGATTTTCAACAATTTTTTTTTATTTTCTTTTCATCATATTTTAATACTAATTATCCTATTCCCAACGAATACAAATCCAAAGACATAAAATTTTTAATTTATTTACAAAAAATGTATTTACAACTACACTGGTTTCGTTTATAACAGTGATACTCAACCTACGGCCCGCGGGCCGCAAGCGGCCCTCGGGCAAGCGGCCCTCGGGCGTTTTTTATGCGGCCCGAAGGCTAACTAAGAATTTTTGACTTTATTTACATATGTATTTATAAAATCTTAAAATTAAAAAAATACGATTATATTAGATATTTTTGTAATTCATTATAAAAATATTATTAAAACTTCCCTAATCAACAAAGTCTAATTTATAATATAAAAAGATCCGCCCCTGTGGTGTTGAACCGGGATTTGCCGAAGTTGACGTTGTTATGTTATGTTTGCATTTCCAATTCATGTCGATTTGGAACCAGTTCAATTATTATATGAACATATCAATTTCATTCAGCGCTTCCGTTTACACACGTATCGTCTTTTTCAAATTTTGTCAAGTGAAGTGTGTTTCTTTTACTTATAATAATTTTAATTACCTATAATTGATTTGCCTAAAAATTTAAAACAGTGACAATGGCTGGCGTGTCCTCAAAATCAAAACGTAAAATATCTGACGAAAACAGACTATTCAAGACAATTGAGAAGATGAATATTTTGTTGTACCTAACAAACACGGTTCAGCAACTTGTTTGATTTGTGGAGAAAGTGTTATATTAAAGAAATATGATGTTCAGCCTTAGCGATAGTTTCCCAGTCGGCTCTGCATTGCAAAGAGAAAAACTATGCGTCTTGAAAAGGTCGTTACAGTAGCAGCAAAATATAATGGCAGTTTCAATGTCACAAGATGTATCAGTGACGAGAGCGTCCTACGAAATTTGCTATTTATTAGGAAAACATATGAAGCCATTTACTGACACTTAGATTGTAAAGGAATGCTTTATAAATGCTTCAAATATTTTATTTGAGAAGTTCAGCAATAAAACTCAGATAATATCACAAATCAGACAACTACAACTCTCAGATTCCACGTGCGTCAGGCGAATTGAAGATATTTCGAAACATATTTTTAATCATATCATCGACTACTTGAAGAATTGTAAATATTGGAGTTTAGCATTTGATTCAAGCACTGATGTTTCATCAACTTCACAATGTTCTCTTTTTGTACGGTACTGTACTGAAGATTATGGAATTCGTGAAGATTTTCTCAAATTTCATCCATTGAAAGGTCATACCAAAGGAAGTGATTACATTGTGTTATTTGTACGTTTTGGAAAAAAATAGCATTGACGTTAAAAAGTTGGTATGCACAGATGGATGTCCGTCTATGACAGGAAATAATTTTGGATTTATTTCTCTTTTGAAAAAAGCATAATATGATATAAATAATTTGTTAACATTTCACTGCATCATACATCAAGAAAATCTCGCAGCACGTACCACCATACCGGAAGTTGACACCCTGATGAAAACTGTTATTAACATCGTTAATTTTATTAGAGCACGAGAACTTAACCATAGAAAATTTAAAAGTTTATTAGAGGAATTTAAAAGTGAGCGTGGTGATTTACTTTTACATACCGGGGTACGATAGCTGAGCAGAGCAAAATTTTAGAACGGTTTTACTCTTTATAGTACGAAATAATATTGTCTCTACAACAAAATAATAAAACTTACAGTGATCTTGAACAAGATAAAAAATAGTTGGTGTTGTCTGTTAGCATTTATTTGCGACACAAGAGAAAAACTTGCGAACTTAATTGTCGTTTACAAGGTAAGTACAAAATTATTTCGCAGTTGGCAAATAATGTATTTGCTTTCAAGGACAAGCTAAATATGTACATCTACGAAATTAATATAAAAAATCTACAGAACTTTCCGACATTATTAGGAGCTCAACAAGAGGGAATTGATGTTTCTCCAGAAAACTATATTACCATTTCCAATTACTTAGTTTCCTTGAGAAATGAATTCCAGGAAATATTTACTGATTTGTGAAAAATCAGGAAATGTTTGCTATTAGTGGAAAATCCCTGGCACTTAGAAGTATGCACTACTACACAACTTGGGGCATTGGGATTTACTAGCGTAAAGTTATCAGATGAGCTGATAGACTTTAAAAATGATACAATCCTTGAGACAATTTTTACAAAAAAAGGGACACAAATCATTATGAAGAATTCTGGAAATATCGGATAATTATAAAACTCTCAAAACTTGCGCATACTTTTAACAAAACTATAATTTTTTTTAAATGGTACAGTACAGACATCATGTGACACCTCATTTAAACGCTTTTGAAATACTAGTTACAACAATGTATCATACTTAGGCAAAATTTTGGTCAAATGCTTTTTAAATGCATTAATTTTTTTCGAATCATGAGAAAACTAATGAGTATTTATGAAAATGACCTAGATTGCGACCCGCAAGCTGTGGCAATAGCTACTATGCGGCCCAGGGAAAAAAAGGTTGAGTATCGCTGGTTTATAACAATATGTCAATATGATGGTTAAAAATCGAAAGTAACAATTAAAAAATATTTGAAATCGATTTCCGTTTAACAAAATTTTAAATTACGGCAAAACTATCAGTCCTAGTTATAGGACATCCGTATATCATTCGAAAGAGAAATTTTTTAAATTTAATAATTCATTAATATACAGGTTGTTCCATTTAAAATAAGCCTTATATTACTCATTGAATAATCCAATAATGAAACTACAAATTTTGAACACCCTGTAAGTAAATGTTTAATAATTTATCATGAAATACATTCGACCAATATCCAGCTATTTAGAAGTATGAGTAATTTTATTAGAATTGCTTAAATAAATTAAGAATGAGTCCTCGTTTAAAGTTTTACATTTTAAGAAATTTCGACATAACTCAGAACACTCTGTACATAAGTATAGGGAAGTCTTATGAAACTATACCTTATTTTTTGCAGACAATTAGAAAATCCAATAAAATACATAGTGTTCCATAAGAAAAAATATAACTTTGAAACGACGCGCTTTATTGTGACACCCTGTATATTTCAGAATAATTTTAAAATGTAGCCTTTATCAACCTACATACTATACATTTAAAATTTTTTCAAAATCTTTTACCGTTTCGCTGTAATCTTCCGTCTCGTTAGTGGTGACTCACCCTGTATTTATATGAAGTAATTTTAAAACAAGAAGTGTGTAGAATAAAAATCAAAGCCCGATTTTATATAACAACCTAAACTAAACCTTAACTTACGTACACTTTAGTGAGAAACTCGGATTTATTATACCTACAACTCTTTAATTATTAAAATTAAACTTAATGGTTTAAATTAGTAGGTTGGTAATTCTGCTTCTGTCTGTCTATTGTTGTATGTTAATTTTTTGTGTAAAATGTTATTAATTATGTCTGTATCAAAACGAAGTAGTTCTTTAAATTTCACAAAATGCGGAACTTTTACTTATTGAGGAAGTATCCAAATATTAATCAATTAAGTATAGAAACCAAGAAAAATATTAACGGAAACTGGAAAAATTGGGCACAATTTTGCACCCTGTTGCCCATTGCCTTTCCACAACATTCCTAGTTCGTATGGGAGATTCATTATAAAGATTCTCTGCTTCTGTTCTAGCATCTTGTCTAGCGGTGTCATCAAATATGATTTCAAACTATAACCACACTAACAAACTATAAAAAATAGTACAAACCTAACAAAGTCTCCAGCTTTAAATCATTGTATGTCACTATTACTAATATTGTTTTATCATGTACAAAACCCAGCCATTTTGCAACAATATTTCTAATTTTTAAACTAGTCACTGTTTTTTTTGAACATTTAATGCAACAATTTAAATTAAAGTACAAATAACTGCAGCTATGCATTTTGGAAATCATAGAATGGCGTAAAACTCTTCTTCAACTTGGCCCATTTCATCGTTTGATATACATATTTTTAATTCTTGAAGCTGTTGCCCTCGATATGCACATATAGTCAGCTACTGATAGTTGCATTTTTTTTTCACAATCAAAAAGTATTAGTGTTAAAAATAACTCTTGACTGGTGTAACAGCTTCTCCCCTAAAATGTGCTAATTACAGAATTTTTTCTGTATACATTGGAACAACTTGATGTTGCTTGGTTTTACTTTTTAGTGATTTTTTATCCACGAACGTTAATGTGATGACAACTTTTACTATATCTTGATGATATTACTTACCTCTTTGTTATGAATTTTTATTGATGGTTCGATCTGCTCAGTATCTTTTGTCAAAGAAAACCTTTCAAAGAAGTATAATTCGTCATATTATTCTAAAAAATGCATTCTTTCTCTGTATACTTTTGAGTGGAGTAAATATATAAATTCATTTTTGGATTAATTCGAACTTGAAGAAAACCGAAATTTATATGTAAAGTGGACTTTTAATTTATTTAATGTTCACATTTATATTGATTATGGTATCAGGTGCTATTAAACAGACGATTTTATGTCGTTATTAATTGAATGGGATAACATATATGGTTTTTGACATTTATGATGAATTTTGACGTTCTAGAATCGTTACGAATCGATTTTTAGCATCTTTTATTTTTCTGTTTACTTTACTATCTTTTATTGACATATATACTTTAAATTTTTTACTTTTTATTTAATATTTGTGAAAACGGGCAGGTTTTCTATAATACAGTCCAAGTGTAACCGAATAAATATTTCGCCCGGGTACAAGTAATTAGGTATAATTACTTCGGATTATTCCTTCGATTTTTGGTATATTTCCATTAAGCGTTGGTTCTTTTTTTTGTTGTGTGTATTTAAATAAAGTACTTCTTACTCAGTAGACATGTATTTCAATTATAAATAGTATACCTTTAATTGTTCAATAGATAATACAGTTACCATTTATTTGCTCTCTGCTTTATATAAGAAATATTATCACTTACGATTGTTAACACGTGATCGAATGATTCACCGTGCGTTAGTTGAACTTAAAGAGAAAGAAATTCTCTGTGCAATCTTTCGCAGAGTCAAATTTTGGACCCCGCGATGCTGCAGCGATGAGTAAGACGTGGGAGCGCTGTTGCCAGTTTGGATTAAGTCCGAACAATCTGTATTTTGTTAGTTATTTTTTCATGTAGTTGTTAATTTAAACCTGCTTAGAGTAAATATATGACGACTAGAAACGAAATGATCGAGAGTAGTGAATCGATGTGATTCCATGACGCTATCCGTGACGATGCGATCTTGTGGCGCTAGTCCTCTGACGCTCGCCTCAGTATTTCACTTTAGAAAAAACAATACAACGCCAATATAGAAGCTTCCCTTCAAAAATTAACAATGTTTACTGTAGTATAATCGTTTCCGCGTTGTCGTTTTCGCTCCACTGATTGCGTTCAGAGCGATCTTTCACTGTTTTTACTTCTTTGATCTTGACTAATCTGTCTATAATATGGTTATTCCATTGCACTCTTCTTTTTAGCCATTTATTAATGTTTTTCTACTTCACATCTGTGTCGTATGTCAGGGCATGTGGCTCTATCCTTAACTGTTTTTCATCAATTGTTCTGATGATTTAAATTTCTTTGGGTTCCAGCCGTCTATTCTTGTTGTGTCGTCTTGAGTTTCTACTCATGTCATTATTGGCTCAACAACTATTTTGTAAATTCTGCTTTTAATTTCTTCTTTATGTGTAAGAAGAGAGATAAAAATCTTGCGAAAATTGTTGAGACATAACACTCATAAATTTTATCTATAAGATAGCAGGAATTATTTATCCTTCACTTGTGTGTACGAAGTGAAGACACTATATACCAGTATAGTGTTAGATCAAACATATCAACTATAGAGGAAATACATATTTTAATAAATGTAAATAAAACCGTTTTGGATCTAACCGGCTTTCGGTGACTGGATAGGCAAAAGCTGATAGATCAATTAATTCTACTAGGTGTACTCAAAATCTTAGCTAAACTTAGAGAAAACACCATAGAGAGTTTCAAGGCAATTGTACCATAGACGAAGAGCTGACAGATGTGTTTAAAATAGATATATAAAATATTGTATACGAATTTTATAGCTAATTCAGTGGAACAGAAGGGTCAGGTTGACGCTATCTACACAGACTTCTCAAAAGCCTTCGATAGAGTTAACCATGATCTGCTTATTGCTAAATTAAATGGCTATGGATTTGGAGGTAAAATAATTGAGTGGATAGGTAGTTATATATCTGGTAGATGTCAGTATGTTAAATATGGAAATTGTTTATCTCAACGAGTATCTGTAACCTCAGGAGTTCCTCAGGGGACGCATATTGGGCATCTCTTATTTAATATATTTGTTAATGATATATCCTCAGTGATTAAAAATAGTAAATTTCTAATGTTTGCTGATGACCTTAAAATATTTCGAATAGTTAATGACCTAGTTGATGCCTCTTTATTACAGAATGACATTAAAAGCTTAGCTAGTTGGTGTGAGGTAAACATGCTATACTTAAATATACAAAAATGTTTTAAAATTACTTTTGGAAGATCAAGAGAGTTTGTAAATTATGATTATTATATAAATAATGTACCTTTAGAGGCACGTCATAATATTAAAGATTTAGGTATAAATTTTGATTCTAAACTAACTTTTAAAAATCACATTAACGAAACTTCAGCTAAAGCTTTAAAAATGTTAGGATTTATTCTTAGAAACTGTAATCAGTTTTCAGTACAAACTTTAAAAATGTTATACTTTAGTTTAGTTCGATTAGTTTTGGAGTATGGTTCCCTCATTTGGTCTCCTTCATATAACAGTGACATCTACAGTATCGAGAGAGTTCAAAATAAATTCTTGAGGGTATGTGCTTACAAAATTGGTTTTCTTAGACAGCAATACACATATGATATACTGTCATACTAATATCTCATCACTACATGATAGACGATGTCAAGCGGATTTATGTTTCCTTTTTAAAATTATAAATGGATATGTTCAAGATCCAGAGTTACTAAGTTTAATAAGTTTTAATGTTAATACTAGAAGAACTCGTAACACTGAGATTTTCAACATTCCATTCCACAGTACGAATTATGGCCAAAATGAACCCATTACAAGAATTTTACGAACTGCTAATGAGCACAGCAATAATTTAGAGTTATTTGGAATATCTACAGCAGCATTTAAGAAATCATTTGAGCGATTTTGAGCATTATTTAATACCTTAAGCTACCATTTTAATTGAATTTTGTTTGATTTTAATTTTGGTTTGTTTTTTATTAACGCAACCTATGTATACCTAAGCTTTGTAAAGGTTGACGTCATATTTATGTAAAAATGGTATATCCGTTAAGTAAATAAATAAATAAATAAAAGAATTAAGCAAGACGATTCTTTGGCATCAGTACTATTCACTTAGAATCAGTGATCAGAAAATTAGGTTTTCATTATCTTCATAGTCATTAACATCTTAGTGTTCTCGGACGCGACTAGTTCACGTTCGAGACGCATCGCCCCGCCCCTTATTTTTCCCGTTGGCCCCTCCCTGACCTGGAAATCCCTAATCGCTACTTCAGAAAGTATAAAAATAGGCGATTTTCAGGTCAATCAAGTCAGTCCTTCACGGGCTCTCCGAGAGCTTAGTGCTCTCGGGGCTCTGCTTTTTCTTTTAGCCTACCCTATACTCTGTGGCTGAGATTTGTATTCAACTTTAAACTTAGTGTTTTATTTCGACTATTTAGTCGTGTAAGAAATATCTTGCCTTTGTCAAGGCAAGCCACCATAGACTGCATCCTGATGTTTATTTCGACTTATAAGTCATGTAAGAAATAGCTCGTCTTTTTCAAGACGAGCTCATCAGAAGAAAACCTTTTACGAATCCATACCCCGCAAATGGATTCAAGTAGAGGGGCTTTCGTCGACGTTTCCGAAGCCCTCTACAGAGCACACGGTGGTACAGAAGGTGATTGAGACCCTTTTCATTTACCCCGAGGTGACATTAGTAGATGTGTTGTAATTTATCATTGAGATTCACCACTTCGGATAGTTTGATTATTGATATTTCTCCACTGTTCGCGGTCATCTGTTACATATACTGCTTCAGTATACTGTTTGTTGAGAAGTTTTTTCATAATGTCTGCCCATCGCTGTGGAGATCTGCCGCGTTGACGTTGGCGTTGACTCTGAGGCCTTCCTTGAACCACCGTCCGCTCCATTTTGTGATCTTGATCTACTTGAGAGAGGCTGATTAGGTTTAATTGTCTACATTTCAAGAACGTCTATGCGTCATCTATCTGATACTTTAACTGTTTATGTCTCGCATAGTAAAATATGGAAAAGACCATAGTTGAAACGCGTCTCTTCTTGTTTGTCTTAGTAATGTGACGATCACGCCAAACCCCGTTTAGTTCAGTCATTGCTGCTCTTGCTAGTTGTATGCGTATTCTAGTTTCGGGTTCACAACTGCCTCTGATGTTAACTAGAGGTCCAAGATATATCATAGAGGAGACTACCTCGCATCCCGCAATAGTTCCGGTTTCAGGAAACTGTTGTTTGCGATCAATAACCATGATTTTGGTTTTGTTGTAGTTAACCATGAGTCCAAACTTAGCACTTTTTCGAGTTTTTTTTAATAAGTTAGTTTTTTACCAGCAACATAAATACACTATCTGCTCAAATATTTGCACTTTAGGATGATATTGTCATAGTATGTCACACCAAAAAGGTGGGTGAAAAAATATGTAAAGGTGAAAATTGAGTTTTTGAAGTTTATAGTTGTCATTCTGTTAAAGTATTGTAAACAAGTTGGTGTTTGAATAAAGCTATTTTAAAGAAGTGTAACATTGGTGACAGCTGTGGGATTTAAAGAAATGGATATTTGAAGAAATCGCCAATTTCTTCCCCAAGATGCCTCTAGTTATACCTATCTCGTCCAAGCTTTAGAAACAAGATATGCACAATAAAGCAGGTTTTCCAAAGTCAGCTAAAAGTTCGATGTCAAAGCATAACGAAAGTCTGCAAGAATATTAAGCCGATATTAAACGATTATTGCATTTGGACTAACCTCAGGCACCTACAGATTTTGTGAAACAAATTGGTATACAGGCATTTATAGATGGACTACAGGCTGTCGAAATGCAACTAATCTCAGCCCAGGTGTATGAAGCGGTGAAAAGCATTTCCAGATCTAGCCCAAAATTAAAGAAATTAATAGATTTTGAGAAAACGAAAAAGTCGCCACCGTAGATAATCAACAACCTATTTTATCCCAGATGCTGAGCATACTACATCTTTAATCTTCAACAAAAATCTGAAAATCAAAACAGAAGATGTTTTAATCGTGAAGAATAGGGAAATACCAAATAAATGTAGAAGCTGCTCCCAGGTAAAGACAAAAGAGCCAAATAATGAGGTCAGAGGAACGCCCAGATCGACATTTAGAAGCCCGTCACATAGTCCTACTATAAATACTACTAGATATAGGTCTCCAAAAAATGGAATCACCGAAGTAAAAAGATATTCTGGAATCTGAAGTTGCACATTTGTAGGAGCAACTAGCGATTAGTAAAAACGAAATAGAAAATTAAGAAAACAGTTGTTAATTTTGCAGAATGAACAATTACAAGAATTCCAAAATGCTTCCAACGAATTACAGATTCAAAGTCAGTGCCATCTCCCTACGGAGGTTGGCATCACATTGCTATTCTAATTTTTGAACTTGCCACTCTAAACAAATCAATGGATCTACATTGATACCAATCACGTAGATTCTTCAACCCAGAATTTTTCCTTCGGCCAACAGATCTTCCTCCTTGAATCTTTCGCGGTATTATGAGTATTCATATTTCGGTCCCCTTATCACGTGGCCTAGGTATTCCAGTTTTCTGGTTTGTATAGTGGTGATTAGTTCTGTTTCTGTACCAAACTTAAACAACCTTAAGAAACCGTTAAAAAGAGTCAAAAGAAAGATAATGACATAAAAGTCATACGAGAATGGCTTGAAAATGGAGTAAGACCTATTTTGTAGGAAATAACCAAATACAGTGGAACTATAAAGACGTATTCGTCTCAATGGGAATCTTTATCTTTCCAATGGTCTATTATATCGAAAGTGGGAAAATCCCGATGGAGTACGTACAGTTCAACAAGTGGTACTGCAAAAATCACACATTAAAAGAGTGTTGAAAAGAGTGTTGGCATTTTGGAGTCAAAAGAAAACTGACCAGAGTTCGAAAGAGATGTTACTGGATCAATTGTAACCGAGATGTAGAAGATTGGCGCAAGAAGTGTTATTTATGTAATGGTCGAAAAGGTCCTAGAACAAAAAGTTGTGGTAAAATGGCACAATATCTTTTCGGAAAGCCTGTTGAAAGACTTGCAGTGGATATTCTCGGTCCACTTTTAATGAAAGAGAGAAAACACGTACTTGGCAAGAATTAATTAAAATCTTGGGTATTAAGAAAACTCGCACTACACCTCTCCATCCTCAATCAGATGGATTGGTTAAAAGACATAATAGAACTGGTTTTTAATAGCTTTCAATGTTTGTCGCACAATCAAAAAGATTCATCATCATCAATCAGCCAATTGCGCCCACTGCTGGACATAGGCCTCCCTCAGTTCTTTCCAGTGTTCTCTACACTGGGCCGCTTGTAGCCAGTTTCCCGCTACACGTTTAATGTCATCGGTCCATCTAGTCGGTGGTCGTCCTCGGCTTCTTTTATCATTTCTGGGCCTCCATTCCATAATACGTCTTGTCCACCGTCCATCTTGTGTTCTGGCTAAGTGCCCTGCCAAGTTCCACTTAAGCGTCGTGGTTCTTTCGATGAATTCTTGAAAAAGATTGTTCAAGACGTCATCAAAAATATTGGAATAGTTTAATTCCCATATTCCTGTTAGCCTATAGAAGTTCCGAACATGAAGCAACCGGTTGTTCTCCATCAATGATATCACCGGAAGAGAAATTAAGCTTCATTAAGATCTTATTTTTGTAAGATTGCTTCCTTGCGAAGAATAATGTTCATCCGTGGCGTACATCGAAAATTCGAAAGAAAAACTGGAAAAAGTCTACGAATTTACTCTAAAAAATTTGAAGCTTCAAAGTGATAAAGCTAAGGCCAGGCTCGACTTGTACGATACAGTTACAACATTCGAAAAATGTAACCCA
This sequence comes from Diabrotica balteata, assembly GCA_918026665.1. Taxonomy (NCBI): domain Eukaryota; kingdom Metazoa; phylum Arthropoda; class Insecta; order Coleoptera; family Chrysomelidae; genus Diabrotica; species Diabrotica balteata. The sequence continues at coordinate 88,877,921 of OU898282.1, forward strand.
ATATGTTTATACAATCCCACACGTAAGAAAGGACTTTGTACGAAACTTCAACAAAACTTGGAAGACCTGTACACCATCCTGCAGAAAATAACGATCTATTCTACCGCATCCAGTTTTCATCTAGAAGTAAACCCAAGATAGTACATATCGAGAGATTAGTTCCATACCACGGAATCGTTCCACCCTGTTAGCTTAAATCCATCCTTGATAGACCAGTTATTCAAGGCGAATAACTATAAAGGAGCGAGCAGTGTTATGAAAGTTCCGTAAGATTTATCCTACATAGATGAAGTACCTTGACGAAAAAGAAGTATTAAAATTCTAGAATATTCAAGATGCCATCGAAAAATCTGGAAATGTCTAGTGACGTCTGGAACGTCAAAAAAATATTATACACAGATGTTGACAGTTTGAATACCAGTTGTTATTGAGTTTTTGTTGTTTATAGTTGTCATTCTGTTAAAGTATTGTAAACAACTTGGTGTTTGAATAACAATATATAAAATAATCATTAGACGAGTATAAAAAAGTTAAAGTCAAACAATAAAAATTGTACACAATTTTCCCCTTGTTGCCATATTTTAAATTTGAACAAATAGATAGGGAATAATCAGATTTTCTTGACATATCACTCCTATTACACCGAGCATTTCATTGGCTAGAACTAGTGACGAGTTTATATGACGTCATTATTAGATGAAGTGAGAATCGTAAATTGTACCTGACGTCTGTCATAATATTGGAATCAAAAAAGAATAAGAAAAATTTTTAGGTTAAGATTATAGAGGCGCAAAATTTCGGGCCAATGCTTTTTAAATGCATTAATTTTTTTCGAATCCTGAGAAAACTAATAAGTATTTTTGAGAAATTTTAACACAGAATGAAGGACTACATTATTACCGAGGGCCGAAATCCCCTGAAAACTTCTATAATGTTTATTTTAAAAAGTTACAGTGGTGAAAAAAAGAAAGATAAAATTTAGTGTGATTTTTAATTACAAATATCTCATTCAAAAGAAACTTTTTGTTGATTCTAAGGGACTTTCGGCCATCGTTAATAATCTTTCGTTCTGTGTTTAAATTTTTGAAAAATATTTATTAGTTTTTTCAGAATTCGAAAAAAATGAATGCATTTAAAAAACATTGGCCTGAAATTTTATGATACACTGATATTTCTATGGATCTAAAATAATCTTTTTATTGTGGAGCTTAAATATGTGAAAATATTATTTTCAAATTATATTTTAGACATTTATTTCTTAAGCAGTTTTTCTCCTAGTTTGTGGTGTGTTCTTAAGTTGACAATGTGTGAACATAAAAACAGTAATATTGAAACTATGGAAGCAAAATGAAATGTTGCATTATGACCTCTTCTCCCTTTTTTTGATTAAAATTACATAAACATATGTTTTACAACTATGCTTAGAAATGAAATTCACAGTTATGTTTTATATGTATATTTACAAAATATTACAAACAACATGATGACAATACAAATACATATTACAGTACATGTATTTTGCATTACATATATGGCATATACTCTACACATTGAACAAAATTTATTATAGGAATATCTATGGGCAAGTAGAATGTGAATAAAACCTTTTAGATTTTTTTACTTATCTGTTTTTTCAAGTAATGTTTCTACTAAATGTTTTAAGTTATTATATTATATTTATTTTCAAACTCCATACAGCGAGCGTAATACTTTTGATTCTTCTTTCATTCTGAAAGTAATATCTAGAAAAGAATATTCTTAAAGGTATTTTTTCATATATTTATTTACCCTGTCAGATAATTAACAAGATCTTCTGTTTTCCAAGATTTTGCATTTATAACTTATTTATTTATTTGTCAACGAGCAGTTGCCCAATTTAAATGCAATATTGCAATATTATAATACTAAAATATAAAATATTTAAACCCTAATTTATTACATGTCATGAAATTTAAAACTAACAAAGACAATATTTAAAACCAACAAAAGAAAGAAACAATACAAAATAAAAACCAGGTCACAATTTAAAATTGATTAAACTAAATTACACAGCTAGTAGCATCAAAGAATCAAGTGCAAGATATTAATTGCACTTTAAAATACTTTGCTTTTCAAAGCAATCTAACCTGTCTGTATACTGATTTGCAAACCTAGCAGACCTAGATAGATAAGAATTATATCCGTAGTTTGTTCAATGGTTGAACAAATTCAAAGTTTTTACTTCATTGTACTTAAGTTTTTTATAACTATGGTATACAGCTAACCACTGGGATTTTCACTTTTATATTTTAATAAAATTATTGGAAATAAAAATACTTATTTTTACTGATCAAAATTAAAGTCTTCATCAGTGTCACTGTTTTCGCCGTCTTCATTAAAATTAATAACCACAGGTGCAATGTCATCCCTATCAAAACGTACCTCTCTTTCCCAAGAGTCATAAATGATTTTGTCCACATGTTGAATAGTGTTTGACCATATTTCAGGAGTAATAGTTAATAATGCTTCTTTCCACATGGCCAAACAGTCATTTTTTGTTATTCCGTCCCTACCTATATGTAGATTATAATAATTTTTTGATATTCCCCAAATATGTTCAATGGGATTAAACATACAGTGATATGGAGGAAGACGTAGAACTCTATGACCCATATGTTCAGCCAACTGATCAACTTTATAAATTTTTGGCGGTTTATTTAAATTTACAATATTCAACATTTCTGCTTTTAAAAGTTTTTCATCGAATGGTAGTTTTTGTTCCATAAGCCACTGCTGAATCTTAGGCTTGAATTTGGTTTGAAACCAGTGTAAAAAATTTTCTTCGTTCTTCTCACCATGGTAGTCTGAAGTCGCATCTTTTGAACTGAATATTAATTCAGCATCATGAATAAATCCATTTACATTACCAGCATGAAGAATAATAGATATATCTTTTACCATCAACTTTGGTTGTTTTCAAACTTTTTTTATCATTATCTTGCCAAGAATGTCTGATTGAGCCATTTTGGAAAATCCAAGTTTCGTCTAAAAACATAAACTGATAAATATCTTCCTCTCTTAGTTGTTTATATGCCTTTAAGTATTGAATTCTTTTACAAACAATATCGGGAAGTTCTAGAAGGCCCCGGCTTGGATTGTCTTTCTGCCACTTAAATCCAATTTTATGCAGTACTCTCCGTAAAGATGATTCACTACCTTCAAATAGATCTCTCTCTTGTAAAACTGCATGAAGAGTTTTAACAGTTATATGTTGCTCTAAAAGAAAATTTAATCTATAGTCTATAATATAATTGACAACAAAGTCTTACATGTGTCAATAAAATATTAAAATATACTTACTTTTTTCATACATTTCATAAATTACATTTCGAATTAGAGGTGCATTATTGCAATTAGTTATCGGTTTTACAGGTCTCGGTCTTTTCTTAGGTGAAGAACATAAAGGTGTATTCTCTTTTGCGGATTGAGAAACTTTACTGACAGTAGAAATACTCAACTTAAACGCTGATGCAACTCTCTAAAACAGTATTTTTACTATACATAATTGTATTATCTGTTCTAAATAAAATACTTTCTAAATATATTTAAATAATAAGACCTACATACCTCTCTAATTGCTTCTAGTGGTAATAATGGACCACCGTTTTTCTTCTCCCTTTCAAAATATTCAATTAAATTTGCAATTAATTGCTTGCAATGACTGGTCAAATGCGACGGCATTTTTGTTTTAACACAATTAAGTTAAAATATCCAAAAAATTGAATCGAAATCAAATCGAGAAACTAAAGTAACAGAATTTGTTTTGTAGACAGTTTATAGGTTTATATTTTAACCAACTTCACAACTATAAACAAATCTTACATAACCTTCTATAGGACAACATGGGTTTGACACTTACAGTACATATAGTTATCTTTGTTTCACACTCTTGAATGACAAAGAGAAACAATGTAGCCGGTAGTTGCTGTGGTAAATACATATATGTTTTTTATTTGGCAACAGCGCTTTCCTGCAAAACTTAACGGTAGCGAAAAAACTTATATATGAGGAAAAATTTGTTGAATTTGTTTGCCGTCAAGTTTGTACCATTGAGTTATGACATCATTAAATCTATGACGTGCACCGCTAATTGTTTGACTTTGAGTTTAGTCACATATGAAAGTGAAACGGGGACTATTTTATTAAAATACGGATGAAAATTAAAATACGTAATAAACATTAGCTCAACGAACTAACGAAGAGTGTATAAATATTTACGTAGGAAACTCGCAAAAGCCAAACTAGCTTGGTCAATGAGAAAGAGTGACAGATAACTGTGCTGTAAGAATAATATAAAGATTAAAGCCCGAAGAAAGAAGGGCCAGGGAGTTCCAAGATAATTGAATGATGTAGAGGAGGATCCAAACTCCTTGAATATCAGATAATGAAGAAAAAAAGACAGAATTGAAGAATACTTAACAATATTCTCTATTCAAGCTGAAACCCACAAAGCGTTAACGCCAAGATAATACTAAGGAGAATTTTTTCAATGTTGACAAATCGTTTTTCCTTATAGGTGATAAGGTAATTTTAAATCACAGTTGTAGTTTATTTTTCATTATAGTAAATTCAACATGCTTATTTTACGAGTAATTATTGATCTCATATCACTCTTATCTAAACTAGTATGGTAATCACTGATATCACGTTATATCTATATCTTTATTGTTGAGAAGTTTTTATCTTGAGTACGATTATTTTAATTGGTAAAAGTAATTGTTTTGTATTTACCCTTTATAGTAAGGATTGATTAGTTTTTATTTTTTACTGAAGATACAGGTATAAACGAGAAATTATTTTTCATACTTTTCCCTTGCAACTGTTTATTAATTTTTAAATTTTATTAAAATCCATACTTTTCTACGATGAAGAGTGTTTTAAATTATATTTTGTTTTTATTTAAAAAATCTGATTTGTCTATGTATGGGATTAGTTTGATACCTATGCATAATTGACAAATCTAAAGGTAGTGATGGAATTTCAGCAAAGTTACTTAAACACGGCGGGTACCAGATAACTAATATCATGCACAATATAAATGGTAAATTCTGGTCAAAGGAAGAAATGCAAGAGGAATGGAACCTAGGACTAAGATTGCCATTGCATAATATTAGAAACCAACTGGAATGCGATATTCCAGTAATATTCCAAAGAACATCGCAAGAACAAGCCTGTATAATGCTATTAGCTGTCTAGGTATCTGTATTTATTAGTATTGCTAGGTATAAAAAATGATTTTTTAATTTAATCACGTTATGTCAAACTGCTGTTCACGATTTATTGGAGCAGGTATACTGTTTCTTACTCTTCGTTTGAGTGGGTCCCAAACATGCTCAATCGGGTTCAAATCTAGGCTTTGAGTCGGAAAATTCATTTTTGGCACACCGACGGTTTCCAGGTGTCGCGTTACCATTCTGGCTACGTATGGCCGCGCGTTGTCTTGCATGAAAATAAAGATTTCGCCCACAAACCCAGCAAAAGGCATTGCATGCTCGTCTAGAATTTGTGCATGCACGAGATCAGTACGCCCTACGAATGAAATGCCTGCCAAAACATTACAGAGCCTCCTTCAAAAGCAACACGTGCTCGTCGAGCACAAGCAGCATATCTTACCCTACGTCTTCTATACGTTTTAATGCGACCGCCTGAGCCGTAAAGAACCATCCTGGACCTATCACTAAACAAAACATTTTTCCAATCTTCTATTGTCCAATGCTTGTGGTCTCTAGCAAACTCAAATAGGCGTTGTCGATATGCTGCTGTTAACAAAGGTCCTGTTGCTAGACAGCGAGCCCTTAGAACAAATTCCCTAAACCTTTTCCTGACTGTACAAGTGCTTAATGTCCACCCGTGAGCATTTTAAAAACTGTTTTGGATTGGTCTAGCCGCAAAGGACAGCTTTTGCAAAGAAGGACCATACAACGACTGACTCCGACAGACAGCTGTCTGGCCACTTCTCTTTGACTCATTCCATTATCAATTAAAGTAACAACAAAGAATATAGAAGCTTAAGAATATAGACTGCTAAGCGTCTATATTCTTTGGTAACAATTTGAACAGATCTAGCAAATCTCTCAGCCATAGTTTTAAATTTAAAAATTGCACAAGTTCACTCTTTGAACAACTCTACGCTAATGAAAGATTCTTTGAAAAACAGAACAGCCATATTCCAAGAAAAACAACATACAAACAACACGTGCATTCTCAGAAGTAGTAAAACCATATCAATTTTGCTAACTTATTACCCTTATAATTGACCTGTCGGCACCCAGTGGCGGTGCCTAAAAGTGTTTCTGCATTGTGAGAGTTTAGTTACAATAGAATTGCATTATCTTAAATTTATTGAAAAATTGTTATAAAATTCTAGGAGTCCTCTTTTTAATGTCTTGCAGTGTAGTTATATGAAGTTAGTAAATAATTTGTTCTTATTGATATTTTATTAATAAAAACGTACTTTAACAAGCCTCTTTTAAATAATTTAAAACGAATAAAGTTAGGATTGCACGGTTTAAACTAACTATCGTATTTTTAATTTAATAGATTATGGAAAATTGACAAAATATACGAGGTGTACAATTAAAAAAATATATACCTTTAGTTTCTTTTGGACTAATGACACAACCTGCATATTTCAAATTTATTTATATAGATATCTAATTTGATTTATTAAAAAAAATTTTAATTAAAACTTTTTTTTAAACACTATAAAATTAAACATTAAATTATATCCTCGTATTCTACATGATAATATTGAATACCTTTTAATTAATTCGTTTTTTAATTAGTATGAAAACTTTTTATTACGTGTACTAATTTTATTACGTAATTTTAATTTTAAATTAACCATCTCAAATATTTTATTCTAATGTATCTGTTGTTTTGTGTACGTTAAATTTTGTAGCAGAGTATTTTCAGTTAATAATTTGTGGCAAAAAGTTATAATTTTATATTTTGTCGAAATAACTACCAGTCTAAAAGCTTTACATATAAAAAATGAAATGCTACCACTTATACGAAGTATTTCAGCATTAACAGTCAATATTCTCAACGTTAAAAATATATAAAACCATCATAGGGCCAACAGCAACATATGACGCAGACACCTCTATCATGACAGAAAAAAATAATAAATCTTTATATAAAACTTTTTAAAGAAAGATATTGAGAAGGATATTGAGACGCATCTTCGATAATGGTATGCTAGGAAAGAAATCTGAATTACCAACATTAGACATTTTAATCATATTTGATTGAAAAAAACATAACTAACATTGCAATATGTCAGTTGAGCGATTACAATTATTGTTTTCAACTTTACCAAAGGTGGGTTTCTCCCTTTTTGGGAGAAGTGTTTGGAACACATGAGCTTTGTGTTCTGAGTTTTTCATTTTTATATCTTCCCTCCAATTTAGTCTTTGACCTCGATAAATTCTACAATCTTCTCCTTTTATGATACTCCTTTTTAAGCGACTCATCAGTTTCTGAATTCTATATTACCCAACGTTGTTGGACCTATGATTCTTGTTATTTTTCCTTAGGGTGCTTTTAATATTTCTTCATTTTTCTATGTTAAACGCATTGTTTCGATATTTTATCGAGTAGTTTATTCGAGCATTTTATCACTGGTTTGATTGGCAGCGGTCTAATTTTGAGCTTTGTGTTTGTGGTGAACTATTTGTCTTTGAAAGTTGTGTACCTTATTTGTACATATCATTTTCACCCATTGCCTTAGAGGCAAAGGGTGAAAATGATATGTACAAATATCTTGGAGTAAAACAAGCGCGGAAAATTGACCATAAACAAATGAAAACTGAACTAACTTCGGAGTTCGTGCGAAGAGTAAGACAACTAAATCGATCATATCTTAATAGTAAAAATTTGTTTAAGACATTAAATACGTACGCCTGTTCCGCGCTAAGCTACTCATTTGGTATTATAAAGTGGTCAAAAACGGATATAGAGGGTCTTCAGCGGAATCTAAGAACACTTCTCACAAAGGCGCAAAAACATCATCCACGCAGTGCGGTAGAGTGAACAACATTACCGCTATATCAAGGGGGAAGAGGACTTATGGACATAGGTGAGCAATTGGATAAATAAATTGCTAATTTAAGAACTTATTTTCACCGGCTGAGACATCTATTTTACATCGAGCAATTTGCACAGTAGATGATACGACGCCGCTTAAACTAAGGGAACAAGAAATGCGCATAAACCACCTGACCCAGCAAGAAAAAATGCGCACCTGGATGAGTAAACCTCTGCATGGGCGACATCTCAATGAGATCAGTCAAGAATATGTCGACAATACAGCATCGAACTATTGGTTGACATCAGGAAAGATGTTTCCGGAGACTGAGGGTTTCCTACTTGCTAAAAATTACCTGAAATATATTGTTAAAGATCCTCAAGTCCAAATTGACAAATGCCGAGAAGGATGCCAAGCCCAAGAAACCATCCAACATCTTACCGGTGGCTGCCATGCATTTGTCGGTACTGATTATAAAGAACGCCGTGACTCAGTAGGAAAGATTATGCACCAAGAACTAGCTGACAAACTGGGACTCCTCCAAACCGACCATCTTCCTTATTATCAATACGTCCCTGACGGAATGCTTGAAAATGACAACTACAAGGGACCACACTGTGCTTACAGACCAACCAGTGGCGCATAATAGACCGGATCTCATCCTAGTTAATAAACTTACTAGGCAAACAACACTTATTGATGTGGCGATAGCGAACACCAATAATTTACGTGTTAAATACAACGAAAAGATCGCCAAGCACAGAGATCTAGAAATACAAAGCAGGAGACAATGGAGAATGGAAAGTACCCAGACTCTACCTATTATTCTATCTACTACTTGTGTTGTTCCCAAAAACCTCCTAGAGAACATGAAAAAGCTGGATCTAAATGAACATCTCTATAAGGCCATACAGAAAGCTGTACTCCTCGCGACGTCCAGATGTGTAGGAAAATTTTTGGGAGAAACTATAACATACCAAGTCACCTAGGGCTCGATAACACGGAAAGAGTCCCACCAGAGCTCAAGCCTTTTGATACCGTAGGTATCTGGGATGAGTGAATTTTCCCCTTAGAGAGAGTGTGAGTCGTATGGCTAAATCTGGATAATAATAATAAATCAAATAAAATAAAACAAGCTGTGTATGAGATATAATCTAAATTTTTTGTTCGTTTGAAAAACCTCTTGATGTCATATCGAATATAACATCATTCAAATGTCCGGCGCGGCTTCACTGGATGGCGCGCATCAGAAATGCTCCAATTCTACATAACTCTGACAGCATAAATCAGGCTGAATTTATGCGTGAGTTATGTTGACTTTGAGAGCCACCGTGGTTTGTGGCTCTGCATAGACCTGCGACTTAAAAAAACCGCACAAGAAAGAGTCTAACGAGGTTGAATCGCACGACCGCGGTGGCCAGTTCACAAGTCAAAGTGAAATTAGCATGTCTATGCATTTGGAGTTAACCTTGTCGGTTATGATTGTTGAGATTGGTGCATTCATTGTAATTTCCGCGGTTTAATAAGTTGTTTGTATGTGTAGCCTTTTCTAGCTAGGAAATATCCATCGGCTTATTATTATTGTATGGCTGTCAAATATTCAACTTTGACAGTGAATAATACAGCTGTCTCTAAAAAGTTTTCATGTCCGTGAAATATGTTCCAATTTTTGAAAATCTTTCAGATCTTAGATCAAAGTTTATAAATCACATTTTTTCTTTGAATTGATGCCTTGACATTGTTTTAGAATCCCCTATTTTTTCCTGATATGCACATACGGAATATATGCGATTAGAGTGAGTTCTTTAAAACGGTCGAATAATTTAAAGGATCACATCTTCGAGGAGCAATGAGGTTTGACCTACGTACCCGCTTTGATTTAACATATATTATGATCACAAAACAGTTTCGAAACCATGTTTTTCTAAACACAGAAGTTAAAAATAATATGTAGCTTCAAAATATGTTTGTACGTAACGATCCAGCAATATTAGAATAATTGTATAAACATTAAAATCTACCCAATTTTTTATCGTCCGCGTCAGTAAATGCCGAGTGGCATTAATGCTTATTCATTATATGATTTTACAATGAAATCAGTTGTATTATTGATTACTACATTGAACTATTTTATTCAAAAATTGAATTTTAAAATAGGTCAGTGTCAATAGATCTCCGTTTGTATTTCTGTTATTCATCGCGCATTTTTCATTTAGAACAATTTTTAAATTCATCTTTATATTTTATATATAAAACAAGTTTTCAAATAGGTATTATTATTAAACTTCACACTACAGTGTTCTCAGTGTCAGCTTACAAAGTATTAAAGTTGCACAACATTGTATGGATTGATAGTAAATATATTTATTTACATGTAGTAAAATCTAGAAGTTAGGGACCATGAAGCTAGCGACAATAAATATATAGATTTGAAAGTACTTTATAGATTTTCAAAATATGCCCCACTAAGACCGATACACTTTTGCATACGTTCAAATCAATTGGTAAAACAGTTATTCCAGTCTTCAGTTGACACCTGCAAAATTGCTGCTGCATCGATGGCTTCTTCTAGTGACTGGAATCGATGCCCACGCATTGAATTCTTGATTTTTGGGAACATGAAGCCGTTGGGACTTAGGTCGGGGCTATACGGTGGATGGTTTAACAATTCTACGCTTTGAAGCTTCAAAAACTCTATTTTTTGGACAGTATGAGCACTTGCATTATCCTGATGTAGGATGATTCGTCGTTGTGTGTTGCTTTGTCGGAGTTTCGCGATAACTTCTGGTAAACAAACGATTATACCAATTAGAAGTAACCGTTCTTCGATCTTCTAAAACAATTGTTGCCACATGACCAGATTTTGACACAAAAGTTGCGACCATTTTCTTTGACACACTTACAGAACCGATCAATTTTGTTGTTTTTTCCTCATCGTGAAACACTCAGCGGATTGACGTTTATTTTCCGGTTCGTAGTAGTAAATCCAAGATTCGTTGCCACTAACAATACTATAAACGTTTTTGAGCTTCCTTTGTTGAACCGTTCCAATGTTTTTCGACACCAATTAACGCGAACCGTTTTTTGCTCTTATGTGAGCAAATGAGGGATCTAACGGGAAACCAACTTCGTAACACCTGATTCTTCATGTAGGATCTTTGGATCGAGATCTTTAAAATGCCCAAAGATGCCTCCATCTCCCGGTATGTTACATGTAGAGTATGTCCAGTTGTCGAACAGAGAAAAACAAGTCTGCAGTACGGCTGGAAATGAGCAATCCTCAATACCTTGTAGGAGACCTCGTCCATCGTGTAGACTAGAATCTCGCAATCTTTCGATTTTTCAGTAAGCAGTCTTCAAAGCATCAAAATGTCCTGATTTTGTTTCCTTAAACGGGTCCTGATAATTGCTTTATCAGCCTATTTCCCTGGGATGGGATGCCTATGGGGATCATGGGACATTTGGACATTTTATTGTGATTTACTAAATTTAAGTCTGTTCGCTTCCACAGTCCCTCCACTCTTTAGCACAATTTACCCACAGGGTCCCTGCGCTAAACTGTTTATGCAACTGCAGCAGTTGATTCTGATTTTCGATATAAGCCTCATCCTCTGCTTGTTCCAGTTTGTTAACGATCAGGTCTGCTTGAGGTTGATCTAGATGAGTATCAGGATGGCGTATCCTGAATCCTGCACGTGTGTTGTGCGCGTATGAATGTGTGTGTGCGCGTGTTGATGTGCGCGTGTATGCGTGTTTATGTGCGCGTGTGTGTGCGCGCGTGTGTGTGTGCGTGTGTGTGTGTGTGTGTGTGTGTGTGTTGTGTGTGCGTTGTACCTTGAATACTTGATTTTTAGAGAAATAGTTTTAGAATTGATCTGAGTTCAATTATTAAAGAAGAAAATATTCATTCATCGCATTTAAATAGTTATAAATTTGACGCAGCCACAATTTAATGCAACAATCAGTTGATTATTTTATTAATATATTATGAAAATTAAAAAGTAACTTGTTATACTATAAATAATCGCGTTATTATTATCAATTTTATGATAGCAATAGGAATGGAATATTTTGTATAGACAGTATATGGAACTTGATACGATACTATTAATAGGGATATTAATAGGGAATTTTTATTATATATTTTTTTCAAATATATTACTTAACATAGTAACTTTCACAAGACAGTTTACTTTTAATGTTGTATGTCATTTTATATTTAATTTTAAACGTGAGAAAAAATGTATGAGTTCAAAAATGAAAAATGGGAAGGGTACGTAAACAAAAAAGTACTACAAGAAATGTAAAAAGATGAAAAAACACAAAAAAAGAAATACGTTCCTTCTACCAAGAAGTTAAGAACACTGAAAAAAGATATCAGAGTTTTCATAAATACATAAAAAATAAGACGAAACGCCAACGAGTAAAAAAAAGAACCAGTTATGGGTATAGGGAAAATACACTTTGGGGAACTAATGAACGGACAAAATATGCAGAGTAACGAAAAGCTCTTTATAGAAGACGATGACAAAATATTGAGATTTAGACTTTATAAAGACCGAAAAATAGCAAAAGCCGGGAGAAATCGAAATAGCGACAGAATCGGGGCTTATTTCAATTTAGAGCGTTGTTTTTAATTGTTTATTAAAATTATTGTATTAAATACGCGAAAAATTCTTGATTATACTCGACATTTATTAAGATTTTGTAATTTATTATGAACATAGTTTTTTAATACCTTCATTTATTCATTTATTAAATTAATTATTGTAAAGGTAGATACTTAAGTACGTCCGTCAACCATCGCAATATAATAAGCATATTATTATTTTCTTCTTTTTTTTTTATTGTCTAGATTGAAATAAGCCCCGATTACTCCTCGGAATCTTAAAATTAAATTTTTAAAATTTGGCCATCTCAAAAATAATAATTTTAGTTTCTGCCCAAAAATTTCGACTGACACCTTCCCGATTTGTTTAAAGGCGTATTTTGAACAGAAATCCACAAAGAAACCGAATTGGAACATTTTTCCTACGGGAGCGGTCTTACAACCTGGACTATTATGAAACATTACTGCAAATGAAAGAAGTTATTACTATTTACATTCACATGGATGTGAAAACAGGTTTTTAAAAATGTGTGATGTTAGCAAATAAATTCAAGGTAATGACTGAAAAAATATTAAAGGTACAACTCAACGTAAACGCTTAAAAATTGAAAAGTTTTTTGCATAGTACGAAGGATGACTATGATTAAGTCAAAATTATTATTAACTATTAAGTAATAAATACTAAGTAGCCTGCAATACGTAGGTGTAATACTAACAACGAATATAGATTGTTTGGTAATAACCACTGCAAAAATATGTGAAATTTTAGTACACTAATGCTCTTACTGATTTGTGACTAAAAGTCCAATCGATACATACAAATATCTATTTATAAATTGATAACTGGATTGACTTATTGAATTAATTTCATATTCCTTATCTGAACAATGTTCAGATAAGGAACAATTAGTTCATATATTAAGTGAACATATGAACTAATTGTTATGCTATAAGACAGGGTGCGACAAATCTCTGGCTTTCTTTGATTACGTTTAAACTATGGAGCATATAAAAAATGTTTCAACAAAGCTGACGTCGTCAGTGATGATTAAACTTGTTACCGATTGATACGAAATTAGTTTTTACGACTACTAGTCAAGATAGAATTTGAATGTTCTATTTTTGGTTTTTAGATAGAATATTGTTTTTGTTTTAAATAAAATTGCAGATACCTACGCTTTTTGCGATCTAATATTTTGAAAACAAAATGGAAATATGAATTTTTCTGAAAAAAGTTTATTTATTTTTTTATTGCAAATAAACAAATAACATAAGGATTACACATCGGTAATTGTAACAGAAAAATTAATGCTTAAAAAGAAAAATCAGAAAATATGTAATGAAATAAGCACAAGGCTAATTATGAGGTAACTGATCATAAAATAAATGGTAGTCCTGTTGTATACTTTTCTTCAGTTGTTGCAAATGCTCATATTTTTCTTTCGTAATGGAAATTCAACCTCTGTATAATGCAGGCAAAGAGTAAAAATCTAAAAATTTTGGATTTGCAGGTAATCTGATAGGGAAAGTTTTCCATTCCAATTCAGAATGTCTAATTTTGTAAAATATATTTTTGTTTGTATATTTATTTTGCCTAAATCATGCAATAAGTACTCTATTCTGTAGGGATTTTTCAAAAATGCTTTTTTGCATATTATTGCATAGTCAGCAGGTACATTTATTCTGGATTTCGAATCAATCTTTCTATCGTAGAATGCATGCTATCTGCCTCCATCTGGGTATGACACCTTTCTGGAGATACTTTTGTATTATAGTTACATATTTTTTATTGCTAAGTTGAAGAGGGCGTTTGCTAACACATAATTTCTGTTTTAAGCAGCGCAACGTTCGCTATACAAAATATAATTATTTTTTTTATCACGAGGATTGGCTTCGACTTTCTTTTTGAGGAAATTTACTATTATGGTTACAAACTCATTAGCTGTTACTCGACCCTCTGTTTCATTCCACAAAAAACATTCACCTTGCTGACGTTTTAGATCGTAAATCGTGAAATTATGTACGATAAGTTTTGTTTTGTAATAGATAGAGCTCACATTGGACTTGGACAGTAGCACACTTCATTATCTGATTTTTTGTTAGTATCCTTTTCTTGACGTGCTGCGTTTTTCAGCAGAATGGGAAAATTGTACTCATCTTGCGAAATATTCTTTGTGTCAAAAGCTACACAAACATTGCACTTGTCCTTTTTAGGCTGGTATAAAGATAAATTTTGCTGATCGAAAATTATGGAAAAGGTGACTCTTGACATGGATTTTATATTATTTTCCCCACAAAAATCTTTCCAGTAAGCTTTATATAAGTGTGCTTTTGATTGCCGTACTGTTTCCAAGTATAACTTTGAACTATTTGCCCTGCAATAATGGGACTCAAATTTGGGTAATTTGTCGAAAAACTTTGTTAAGTTTTTTTATTGCTTCTCCGCTTTTCGTCTGCTTTTAAACTTGCTTATTATCTGTAACTGTATCCTCGTAGGGGACGAGAGAGAATAAAAAAATAAGATATATAAAAAATTTACAGCGAAATTACACTTTATTATTTCTCAGTAATAAAAAGAAACATTAAAAGTTATGTTATTTCCAAAGGATACTAAAATACCATTTCATAATTACATTACTATAAACAAAGCAACTTTCTATCTTTTTAAATCAAGAATTGGTTGATAAAAACAAATGAATTTATATATTATTCCCAAATTTCGAAATTCGTTTACATTTAAAATATTATAGTAGTTATTTATTAACTAGGCATAATAGAATAATATTTAAAGCTATAATAGTCTTTAAACAAAATTTAAAACACTGCTATATTTTCTTTCTCTGAGTCCATAATTATTCTCGCTTTCTCGATAGGGTATAATAAAAAAAGAAAAGGTACAACCTTAATCGTCCATTAGCTGGCAACCATACACAAAGGATATGTTCTGCTTCCTCTCAACCTCCAAGCATTTCGTTAAATTAGTTATTAGGGGTCCATTTTTTTAGATCATAAGGGATTATTGGGCTGCGTTTACGACAGCATAAGACTTCTCAGTTAACTTCGAGTCAAATAAACATAATTAATGATCTTTTATTGTCCCCGGTAAAAGAAGGTCTAAAAATAATTATTTATCTGAAAATATAACAAAAAAAGGCCTTTTTTCTTTGGCTTACCTCCATATAGAGACCACTTCACAAAAACACGTCCTAACAGTTGGATGTTTGTAAGAGAAAAGAGACAGACGCTATCATTTCCCGGTTTGAATTGGGGCGTGATTGACAAGTTAATAATCGTTCTCATCTATCGGATAGGTTTAGAATTACAGTAGAGATCTTGAGTCGGCTACCAGTATCCGGCAGATAGATGGGGTTAACAGTTTATTAAAAAAAAATAATCGAATTTAAAATGAATTTCCTAAAACTTTTGAAACGGTTACAACTCGTATTCACTTTATCTATGTCTACCGAACATAGACAATTAACTGAGAACATTGTGCTATGTCTGTACTCTCATCAACTACCTGGTTTTGTATGTCTTCGGCCATATCAGCAATGCGACGTTTCACAGTATTGTCAGAAAGAGGTATTTGAGATAACTTTTGCTTACTCTGCGTTCCAAGAATAATATCAGCTGCTTTTAACAAACACGGTTTAACAAGCGTCTCCCAATAATATGGCTCTTCTTTTCTTTAGCAATCCGAAGTGATAGCTCATATGAAGCTTCAAGCACTTTTTCAGATGACTTAGTGATAGAACCATACTATCCAACTTCATGCGTTTTAAATTTTCAGATTTTGTATCAAAAAATTCCTTTGGTTTATCCTTAAAAGTTATGTTTGGATGACAAATGTCTTTCAAGACGATTAGGTCTCATTCCATCGTTGCTTAATACTTCATAGCAAATTACACACTAAGGATGTTTGACATTATCTTTACGCATACAAATAAACCCATATTTGATATAATCATCATTATACTTGCGTTTCTTTGCTGAGCTCATCTTGACTACAGTAACTTCTCTCACTCAAATCAACGAAATCAATGAAAGTCAACTAAGACAAGTAAAATTTCACAACACGTACGCAGCAGCAAAGAAACGCAAGTAGTGCAGCAGGTGCAGCAGGGTCGAGGTATCTCAAAACACTGAGTCAGAGAACTAGTTCTCTGACTTAGTCACAATTGATTAGCTGTGGTTAGCTGGCCTGAGTTTGGTGTTGGGAGGGAAGGAGGGAGGCATTGCTTGGAAACGCCCGGGCAGTTTGGGAAGATAATGAATGCAAATTTTTGAGTTGGTAATTTAATTGTCTCACCTCATTATTAACCCATTTATTACATTTGGTCTAAACTTTTTATTTATAATAGAGAATTTTATATCAAAATAATACATAAAAATATTTACAAAAGTATTAAAAGCAATATTTGTGTCTAAAATACCCTACATTTGATTCCAGTCCTCTCTGGAGATATCATTTATAAATTTATTTCTAGTAAGTAATAATTATTACATTTTTTTTAAGAAACCACTTGACTCACCTGTCCCAAAATCAAAATCAGTCAATACTGTTCGATGATCGGACACATTATTATCGTTGACAAGTTAAAATAACAGTATTTTTTATCTTCTTTTGCATATATTTTAAAATAACAATATTATTAATATTACAACAATCATAATCAGAACTTAGTTAAATTAAGAGTTTTTGTATTCATCATTGTATATAAACAGTGTTTCAAAACTAAAAAAACTTAAAATTTTACCATAATTATGACGGTTTACTAGGCCGGCTATCTTAAATATGGCTTTTTAATGTTAATGTTATTGTATGTACTCTAAAAATACATAATCTTCCTTTTTTTAAGGTTCCTACCAACCCAGTAATGAATTGATGCTTAGATTTTACGCATATTTTAAACAAGCAACAAACGGAACATGCGCAGGATCGCGCCCCGCTTTTTGGGATATTGTAGGAAGAGCAAAGTATGACGCTTGGAAGAGCCTTGGCGATATGCCTAAGCAAGAGGCAATGACAAAATATGTCGATGAATTACATTCGTAAGTAACAAAACTGTTAATTGCAATAAAATGTCATTGACCCTCTGATAACATGTTTAATCTTGACAAAGATTGTAAATATTTACAATTTTTAATATTTAAAATGTTTAACAACCTTATTTATTTTCCAAAATGGCTAACTTTAAATAATACATTTTCGCATGTACTCATGCAAAGCAATTCCCACAAATAAGAGTCTTTTTTTGCTTGAACGAATTTCGCCTATGTTGTATTGTGGTCATAGAGTGTCACGTTTCATCGATGGTCCAATAGGTTTTACCAGTAATGTTAAATCACTCCAATTTTCTTTACATTAATGCCAAAGTCATGTTTTCTGCCTGATTATTAAATAGTTCGAAGCGTTTTTCTCCCATGAAGTTAGTGATGTACGCAGGACGTCCTGTCCTGCACTGGACGGGACGAGGGACCGGACAGCGATTTTTCTGCGGGACGGCAGGATGCTTTGTCCCGCGGGACGTCCAGCATGTCCCGCAAAAACTGTACTATTATTATTATCGGAATGATTTGGTAATTAGAGTTATACAAGTAAGTATCTGCATTATGTTGCAACGTAAAAATATTTATAGAAATTAAAAGGTTTTCTGTTTTAATAATTCATATTCAGTGGCGGACTAAGGCTAAATCGGGCCTTAAGCAACATTGTAATTCCGGGCCTATTTTTTAGTCATGACACATATTTTGCTTTAGGTAGTTTGGTTTTAAGGCATATAGTTTGTAGCTTAATTATCGGATTCAAAGCGAAAATTGGAATGGTTAAATAAATTCTCAGTATTGTGTTTAAATTTGGAAATGTGGCAATAATATTATCTGCTGGGTTTTAAATCTTGTTCACATTTTATTCCTCTATTAAAGAGTCACTAACATCACTATCATGAATATTGTTTTAAATTTAATGTTAATCACAGTTTCCATGTTTTGACAATTTTACATTTTCCAAATCATTCGTCAATAGTTAATTTTCTTGTTATTTGTTTTGCCCTATGTTACATCGAGTAGAAGATGATTCCAAAGATTCATTTATTGATTTTAGTGGATTTTTTGTATAATACTCTCGCATGGCTCTGTTAAGTCTTTTTCTTAAAGTTGCATCTCCTATCGGAGATTGGATATCATAACGGCTATGGTCACTTTGTTGGCTGCTGCTCTGAAAAGTTGTAGTGAACTACAGTTAAACCATTCTCTAAGGTTTCTCAGCCAGGAGATGCGTCTTCTTCCTATGCTTCTTCTTCCTTGGATCCTTCCTTGCATAATAATTCTCAGCAGCTCATATTTTACTCCTCTGGTTATTTGACCCAAATACTCTAGTTTTCTTCTTTTTATGCTGTTCATAATTTCTAACTCCTTATTTAGACGTCGTAGTTCCTCAGCATTGGTAATCCTTTGAACCCACTAAATTTTAAATATTCTTCTGTAACACCAAATTTCGAACGCTTCTATTTTTCTTCTGTGTTGTTTCTTCAATGTCCAAGCTTCCATTCCGTATAGTAAGATAGAAAATATGTAACATCTTAGAGCCCTCAATCTGAGTTGCAACTGAAGGTCTCTGTTGGTAAGCATTGTCTTTATTTTCACAAATGATTTCCTTGCAGTTTCAATTCGGACTTTGATTTCTCTGCTTTGGTCATTTTTGTCATCAATCCAGGTTCCCAGATATTTGTATGTCTCTACTTTTTCTATTTGGGTTTGCTCTATCATTAATCTTTTATTTCCATGTTGCGTTTTTGAGACAATCATAAATTTAGTTTTTCTCTTATTTATTTTTAGTCCGTATCTAATGCAATGATCATTAATTCTATTTACCAATTCTTGTAGCGATTCCAGGGTGTCTGCCATTATAATGGTGTCATCAGCTAATCTTATGTTATTTACTATTCTTCCATTTACAGAGATTCCACCACCCAGATCCGCTATCGCTTCCTGGAATAAGGCTTCACTGTACACGTTAAACAGTATTGGTGACAGAACACAGAGCTGTCTTACTCCTCTCTTTATATCTATATGACTTTTTCCGTGACTATTGTTGTCTAGTACTTCTATTAGTTTTTCATGTCGGACCCTGTCGAATGCCTTCTCGAAGTCGATGAAACAGGAATAAATATCTAGGTTCATATCTAAGCATCTTTGAATTAAAATTAAAAGCAAACAATGCCTCTCTCGTTCCCAATCCCTTGCGGAACCCAAACTGAGTAACATCCATATCATCTTCTAGTTTTTTTTCTTGTATAAAAGTATCTTGATACTTTTCGTTTTATTTTTTAACACCACTTAAATTTTTATAGGAACCCATTTTAAAGACTAAAAAGAAAAAAGAAAATGATCTTAAATTAAATTTATTTTACTTAATATCACAATTACAATTTATGGTATTTTATGGCATATATTATTTTAATTAAATAATGTAATACTTTTATAAAAACTTGCATTTGTTTTAATAATTCTAAGATATTAATTAGTATAATTACCTTTTAGGCGGTGTTTTTATTAGATGCCTTAGATGTCTTTTTGCAGGACTGCCTTTATTATTTGATTTCTTCGCTTTGGTTGGTGTTTTTACTTTGGCCTCTGCGGAAGTCGGAACTGGGGATGAAAATCCGCAGTTTTAGGAGCTGACTTCTTTTCAACTTTCTTCGCCTTGGCCAGCTCTTTCTCTGTCTTTGATGGTGCTTCTTTAGCCTTAGTCACTTTCTTTACAGATGTTGCCTTTTTGCTGGTAGCAGACCGTTTGGTGGCGGTGGCAGTTTTTTTTCGGTTTAGTTGTTCCTCCAACTTTCATTTTTTTCATGAACTAGACTTTGTAGATCCAGAACACGATGAAATAGACTTTTTCCTTTTTTTACACCAATGGTCCAGTTGCAACTGCAGCTTTTAAATAGTTTTTGATGAACGGTGCAACTTTTTCCGCATTTACTTTGTAATTTTGCAGCGCTATATTTCTTAGTAGCTTGAAGATAAGGTTCACCTCTTTTTGGATTTTTTGCCTTTTTTCATTTTTGAATAGTGAAGGTGTTTGTGGCGTTCCAGATTCCGACTTAGTCGAAGTGACTGATGTTTGGTTTTCTATATTTAGGAATTTCAATAAGTATTAATTATGAATTCAAAACAATCTATTTGCAATCTAGTCTAATACTTAAGTCTTAATAGCACAAGTTTTAATCAGATACTCACATAGGATACAATACGTAACGTTCAGGAGACTGGTTTAAATAGCCACATTTGACTTTTTAAACACGATAGGCGCAGAGACTATCGTATTTATACACGTCGACATCTACACTTGCGGGTGTGTATCAGTAAGAACGCACGTCCACACTTGTAGAGTTTATCAAACAACAATTCGGCATAATTTATTATAAAAAATAAAAACCTTATTTTCGGGCTCCAAAAATTCCGGGTCCTAGGCACGTGCCTAGGTTGCCTAGGCCTTAGTCCGCCCCTGTTCATATTCATAAAACATAATTAATACATTTAGAATAACACAACATTTTAAAATGCTTTCGACAATTTCTTTTGATTTATTGTGAAGCACGCCTGGTATATAAAAAAAATGTTTTGATTTAGGTCCTCATGATAAACCGTCTCCCGACATTACGGCGACACCACGAGATGATGATACCTTTGAATTTAACAGTGAATGTGATAAATAAAAAGAATTTTTTTTCCTACTTTCATCTGTGTCAGTAATTTAAAATTAATACCATTCAGAATCCAAAAAACAGAATGGGATTTACTAAAACCAATAGCAGGTTTCGTCAAAAACTGCAAGACAGTTACAAATTTAGAAGGAGAAAAGTATATCACGCTTTCCAGTGTGGTCATGTAAATAAATTTATTACTCGACTACCTCGACAAAAAAAATATTAGAAATTAATATTGACCAAAACAATGACGTGGAATTCAATTTGAAAAACTCTTTTATAGCAGCAGGAAATAAGATTATCAAATACTACAGTAAAACAAATTGGGTGTACTTTAGTGTATTTCTTTAGTAATCGATCCCCGCCACAGATGGAATAGCTTCGATTTATTTATGGGGCCATTCCTCTAGACAAGAAAGAGAGACAAAACTTAGAGAATTATATAAAAAATATGAAAAAAGAGCGTAAAGCTGGAAACAACAAGGAAGTTGGATCTTTTTCTGGGTCCTCTAGTAACGAGCACGATCTCCAAATGCTGTCACTGTACAAGAAAATGGTGCGCATTGATGACGAACTGATCAATTCCAGCTACATCCGTCCCAGTAGAAAGGCTCTTCTCAAGAACCGAATTGGCTCAGCGAGGATTCAGTAGCATACAAGAATTAATATTAAATAAATACTATTACAACCTGTTTTACGGGTTGAACCGCGTCGATTATCATTGTGCCGAGCTTTCAACCTCCTCTTTGATGTCTTTTTTTGTGCTTCCGATGCCTTAGTCTCACAAGTCCCGAGACACTAGTACACTGATCCCTAACCAATGCATTGCTGCTACTGTGAACCGAGGACGGTTCATTCACATTCGATGGTGACGTGGTTTGGTGTAGGTTGGCGAGGGGGTTAGCGTGGGGATTGGCACGGGGATTGGCGCGGAGGCTGGCGCGAATATTTCTGATAGTAGTATTTTGATTGACGGATGGAGCGGATGACATTTTCTTTGCGAGAGGTTTCCATGCCGAAGGTAATTGTATGCCGTCATCTCTTTTATTGAGACAATTTGACCTTTTTTCAATTTGTATGGCTTCTTGGATAATTCTTTTTTTATAGAAGCGACGGTGCTATGGTTCTGGAGTTTTTAAAATTAATTTTATAACTTTATGAAGATGGTGTTGACCTAGACCTGAAATTGAATTGGAATTGCGAACAGAAATGGAATGTCCATAAATTCTATGTTGGATTTTACGATTTGTTTGGCCTATATAGAATCTGGGCAGTCTGCACAAGGAATTTCATAAACTCCATGTTGTTCATTTGGAATGTTGTCTTTGATTGATCGAACAAGAGATGAAAGTTTTTGTTGAGACGTAAAGAAGAAAAGCTTTCGTATGATGAGTGTCTGAGTTTTTGGGTTGAGATTGAGTGGGAGATTGATGTCTGTGAATGCTCCTATTGATGTTTTTTTCACGTTAACCGCTTTGGACGAGGGCTTTTAAACTAGATAGTTTAAGCTAGATTTAAACTAGATAGTTTAGCGGGTCTACTTGCACCATCGCAAAGGCGTTTTGATCTGGAGACAAATATATTAATGACTGAATTAATTTGTGAAGGTGGATGCTGAGAGTTGGCATGCAAGTAACGATTGGTATGGGTGGATTTTCGATAAACAGAGTAATGAAAACCTTGGGATTGCATCAGTTTCTACCTCCCTCTTGAACGGGATACTACGATGTATACCATTCAGTTGAGTTTGAAGAGACATCAAAGCATTCCTGCCATGTTGTTAAATGACGAATGTATCTTCAACATATCGTAGCCAACATGTGTGTTTGAACAATCTATATAGTGCTTGAGTCTCAAAGTCTTCCATAAAGATATTGGCAATTACTGGAGATAGTGAAGAGCCCATTGGGTCACCATTTATTTGTCTCTAGAATTGATTTTGGAAGATCAAATAAGTGTTGGACATACAATGTTTAATGAGAGATAAGTGGTCTTGCTGGATACTGTATTTAGTTTTTAGAATGTTTATTCCCTATCCTGACAATTGAAATATGTGCAGTCAATATTGATTTGCTTTAATAAATAACCTATACTTTACAAAACGTATGAAATGAACAAGAACAAATTTATAAATTTAATTAGTTTTTTTAGTATTTTAATTAAATTTTCATAAATCACTTAACTTTTTCTTTTAATTCCAAAATTTACCCGGATACTCTCTTGTCAATTCGCTAGCTAACTCCTCCCTTGGATCTACTCCCCAAACCGAATCGCCATATCACGTCCTAACCAAAGTTCCTATCATGTCTTGGATTGTAGTCCAAGCTTCTCTAGATGCAATGCAATGATAATTTATAGGTAGGTACTTACAAATGCAGTTCAGATTAACTTCTGCACTGCTGCCATTTAGCATACATGGAATCGATCCTGCTACCACTTTTCCAAATACTTTCAAAAACAAATTTTACTTTTTTATTCACACAACTTAATTTTTTTCTACCGTTCAGATCTACCGGCATTCATTCTCTTTTTAACTTCAGATGTTACCCTTTTTAAGAATAGAAAAATACTGTCTTTTCCTCTGCTTTCAAAATCCTATAAAACATACAACTTCTCCCCTTTCGATTTTCAACCGATGATCTTTTAATATTGTTCTGAAGCTATTTTCTTGTGGCATTTTAAATTAATTACTATTTAAGTACGTTTATGGACATTTTAATTTCCACTTCGGAAATCGTTCTATAATAGAATTTATATTTATATTATATATATCGTTCGTATATATATATATATATATATATATATATATATATATATATATATATATATATATATATATATAATAGAACGATTTCCGAAGTGGAAATTGAAACGTCAATAAACGTACTTTAAACCTTTAATTGTGGCTTATTCCCAGTTAAATAGTAATTGATCTTTTAATATTTCAAATAATCACACAGAATTCCCAGTTTCTACGAAATTTATCAATATTTTCTTGTTTTTGACCCACACCCTACAATAGAATCTGCATATATTAAATTTCTAGACTTTCCTATGTTTGACAAGACAATAGCCAAATATGGTTAATCGCTGTTCAAAGCGATAAAAGCAATACAAGCGTTGTATTGTCTACTTGCCGATCTTGTCAAATTCCCATTTTTTATTTTCTTTTTGAGGTCTTAAAACTCTCGTGATGAATGGTGTAGTAGACTTTACTTTTCGTCTTTCTCCGATTAGTAATACGGTATTAGAGCTGAGCTTCGAATTTATTGTAACTTTCGTTCGTGAGCCTATCTTTTTAACCAAAGTCTTTAGGTCCTTTATTATTTTTTCTGTTGTCTAATTTATTTCCATCTGCTCCATTTTTTCTGTTGCGCTAAGTCTGTGTGAAGATACTGTGACCAATCAAAAATTAATTATATTTGATTCCGAATAGCTGTACTTGCCCAAGTGTTATTAATATTTTTTCAGAAAAAAAAAACAATTTTAAAGCATCTCGGAAAAATTCATTCGTAATATTAAAACTTGGTTCAGAGCAAACAGAAAAGAATGTGGTTTTTTACTTGAGATCTTTTCCTTATCTAATTTTTTTTACTTTTATTTTAGTTCATCAGTTTATTCATGATTAGTTATCGTAAATTTTTAAAATATTCTTATTTCAGGATAGTAGAAACTATGAGCTATTCAGATAAGGTAGCTAATTTCCTAGAAGCTCCTACCAATGAATTAGATGCAATAAATTTTGACGACTTGGAGTTAATTGCTGGAGATGTTATCGAAAGAGTTAGATCACAACCTAATTCACCTTTAGGTAAGCTAAAGTTATTTATGTGACATAAATTTTCTGAATTGTTTCAAGTAATTTTCTTGTCGCATAAAAAATGCCATATTAAAAGAACATAAAAACGTGCATAACGGATTAAATGGTAATAATTTGCAATACGTTATAAGAATATAAATCGTATTAGTAGTGTCACAATTCAAAATATTAATTTGCAGCTTTTTATATTAGCAGCTAATTAAAAGATCTAATGAGATTCAGCGTCCTAGCGGAATTATTCACTACAGCGGCAATAGTATAGAATAACAGCATAAAGTTTTTATTACTATAGGTACTTACTACAGCTAATTAATGAACAATTATCTCTACACAATTAGTATTGGGTGTACAAAGTCTCGTGTATATATCTTTGTCTTACGCAAAATACTATACGGGGTATACTTCTTCTTCTAGTTCCATGACCGTTATCGATCGTTGGATATCATGTTGGCTACCATATTCGCTATCGTGATTTTATTGACAGCAGCTCTAAATAACGATGTAGTTGATTTTCCATACCATTGCCTTAGATTTTTTAGCCATGATGTTCTTCTTCTACCAGGACCACGATTACCTTGGATCTTTCCCTGAATGATCAGATGTAAAAGATCATATTTTTCAGGGTGTCTCATAATATGACCGAAGTATTCCAGCTTGCGTTTCTTTATTATATTGACCAGTTGTGTTGTTTGGTTCAGCCGTCTAAGGACCTCCTCATTTCTAACTCTGTCGACCCAGCTTATTTTCAGTAGTCGTCTGTATACCCACATCTCAAAGGCTGTCAAGCGTTTAAGCATAGCTTCAGTTAGGGTCCACGCTTCTACTCCATACAGCAGGACAGGAAAGATGTAGCAAGATATCATACGAACTCTAAGGTCAATGCTAAGATCATGACTGCAAAGTACGTTTCTCATTTTTACAAAGGCAGCTCGGGCTTGTTCTATTCGGCTTTTAATTTCTGCGGTTGGATCCCAGCTCTCATTGATATTACTGCCGAGATACACGAGTTTCTCTACTCTGTCCAGTGTGGCATC
Source organism: Diabrotica balteata (assembly GCA_918026665.1). Taxonomy (NCBI): domain Eukaryota; kingdom Metazoa; phylum Arthropoda; class Insecta; order Coleoptera; family Chrysomelidae; genus Diabrotica; species Diabrotica balteata. The sequence continues at coordinate 88,904,160 of OU898282.1, forward strand.
TCCGACTTTTATACCGTCATCATGTATATAATTTTGTTTGCTAACTATCATATATTTAGTTTTCTTAACGTTGAGTTTTAATCCATACTGATCACAAGTCTGTTTTATTTTGTTCATTAGATTTTGAAGGTCTTCTCCGCAATTGGCAAGGACTAAGGTATCGTCGGCATATCTAATATTGTTGACGGTTACTCCATTCACAATAATACCTTCGGTTGTCTCCATTAAGGCTTCCTTAAATATTTCCTCCGAATATAAGTTAAAAAGTAAAGGCGACAATATACAGCCTTGTCTCACTCCTCTTTTTATATTTATTTCATCCGACAGTTCTTGTTCAACCTTTATTCTTGCCACTTGATGCCAGTATAGATTTGTAATTATTCGTAGATCTTTATCGTCCAATCCAGCTGTTTCCAATATTTCTAGCATTTTGTTATGTCGGACTTTGTCAAAAGCTTTTTCAAAATCGATTGCACAAATATACACATTTTGATTTATATCTCTGCATCTCTGTACTAGCACCTGTATACTAAACAAGGCTTCTCTTGTACCCAAGCCACTCCTAAACCCAAATTGAGTATTGCTAATTCTGTCCTCTAACAGCGTATAAATTCTGCTGTGTATTACTCGCAGAAAGATTTTCAAAACGTGACTCATCAGACTTATTGTCCGATAATCACCGCATGTCTTTGGACGATGTTTCTTAGGTATTGTGACAAATGTCGACTTTAACCAATCAGTTGGTAATATCCCAGTGTCATAAATTCTGTTAAAGAGATTACACAGAGCTTTAATTCCATTTTCTCCCAAAAACTTTAGTATTTCAGCACTTACTTCATCGGGGCCAAGTGCTTTTCCATTTTTTGCCGTTTGTATTGAACGTCTTACCTCACTTTCTGTTATAGATGGACCTGATATAGCAATCGGTGTATAGTGTTCTACTCTCTCATCTTCAAATAATTCAGAAATGTAGTTTTCCCATTCTTTTAACTTTTCATTGATGTCTAATATTCTGTGTCCGTTTCTGTCTTCTAAACTTTGGGATACTTGTTTCCATTTGTTTCCAGCGACCTCTTTCAATTTCTTGTGCAGATGAAATGTATCGTGTTTCTTTTCATATTGTTCAATTTCATTACATTCTTTACTATGAAATTGTGTTTTCGCGTGTCTTATCTTCTGCCTGATTATTGCGTGGATCCTCTTGTATTCGTTTTTATCTTTATTTCTGACTTCTCTTCTTTGATCCATAAGTCTCAGTATTTCTTCTGTCATCCACCCTTGTTTTTTTCTTGCTTTTAGCGCACTCAATTTTGTTTCTTGAACAGTCTTTAAGATGTCTTTAATTCTCGTCCAGTTTTCCTCAGTACTTTCTTCTTTGCTTGATGTTAAATTCATCTTTTGTTCTAATATACTAGTTATTTCTTGTTTTACAGTATCATTTCGCATCGTTTCTCTATCAATAGTAACTGTTTGCTTATTCGTCCTTGCAACTCTTTTTAATCTCAGTCTTATTTTTCCTACTAAAATATTGTGATCTGTTGGTACATCTGCCCCTGGATATGTTTTTACTGATAATACTGAATTTCTGTATCTCTTATTTATACATATGAAGTCTATTTGGTTACGAAAAACTCGTTCAGGTGTATCTGCTGGTGATTTCCAGGTGTAAAGACGACGTTTTGGAAGTTTGAAAATTGTGTTCATTATTACTAATTGCTTTTCTACTCAAAAAGATGCCAACATATCTCCTCTTTCATTTCGTATTCCCAGACCATATTTCCCTATGACATCTTCCTGTTCACCTTCACCAATCTTTGCATTAAAATCTCCCATGATAATATTGAGATCGTGTTTCTTTGTATGTGCTAATACTTTTTCTAAATCTTGATAGAATTTTTCAATTTCTTCTTGTTCATAGTGTTGTGTGGGTGCATATACTTGTAATATGTTCACATTGATTGTTGTTGATTGTATTTGTATCATCAGTATCCTGTCTGAGAATAGGACGACGTTTTTTACGGGGTATACTAAAAAAGTTTATCGTTTATTTTTCTCGAAAAAAATGTTATTTCATCAATATATATTTTGTTACCTTCAAGGTGATCTCCATTAGATATAATGAACTTGTACTAGGAAGATAATTCATCATCATCTTTGGCTCGACAATCTTCTGTGGATCTTGGCCTGCTCTAAGATTCGTCGCCATTCTGTTCGGTTTTTGGCAACATGTTGCCATCTTCTGATTTTTAATATTCGTAAGTCGGTTTCCACTCTATCTAACCACCTAATTCGCGGTCGGCCTTTGCTTCTTTTTCTTACAGGTGTTCCTGTGGTTAGCTTTTTAGCAATCGTATTTTCTGGCATTCGTATTATGTGTCCAGCCCATCTAAGTCGCTGTGTTTTAATGAACGTTATGATATCTGGCTCATCAAAGAGCTGATACAATTCAAAATTATATCTTCTGCGCCACTGCCCTTGGTCGTTTACAGCTCCAAATATTTTGCGGAATATTTTACGCTCAAATATTCCCAAAAGTCTTTCATCTTTCTGCGTTAGAGTCCATGTTTCTGCTCCATATGTGAGGACCGGCCTCAGCAATGTTTTGTATATAATAATTTTAGTCCTTCTTTGAATGTTTCTTGAGTGGAAATGCTTTTGGAGTCCATAGTATGAACTATTGGTAAGATTTATTCGTCTTTTGATTTCTTCGCTTGTTTTATTGGTAGCAGTCAATAGCGACCCAAGGTATGTGAAGTTGTCAACACGTCCAAAGGTATGACTTCCAAAGACTGTTTCTCGTTCCTCATTTGCTATCGGATCCTTTGTAACCAACATGTACTTGGTTTTGTCTTCGTTGATGACTAGACCGACCTGTTTCCAATTCTAGGAGATATTGCTCAACAAGAGAGAGAAGTAAAAGAAACCATAAGGAAATTAAAAAATAGAAAATCATACATAAGGCAGAATTCGAAAGAACTCCTTAAGTACGGAGGACTAAATCTGATCAAGTAACTATTAAAATTAATCCAAAAACAATAATAGAACAAAACAGACCAACGCAAGAATGGATATCAAGCATCCTAATACCGTTCTTTAAGAAGCCTAATAAAGCAGACCTATTAAACACAACACTAAAATTAATAACCAAATTTACAACAAATAAACTGAATAAAATTATCAGAAAAACAACAAAGTTTTAGATCGGAAAGATCATGTACTTACAAGCGGTATATTTATAATGGGGCAACTACAAGGGAAATCATTAGAACACAACAAAACAGCTTGTTTCATGGACCTAAGGAGTGTATTTGACAGGGTCAAATTAAAGGACGTTATCCACTTATTGTTCGCAAGAGAGATATCTCTAAGAATAATCAAAACTATCGAAAATATATACCAGAACAACACAATAAAATTAAAAGTACAAGAATAACTAATTGAGCCAACTGAGGCTCACAATAAGACAGGCGGATTCTCTGAGCTCTCTACTGTTCGGTATGATGTTGGATGAAATAATAAAAAGGCTATCAAATGGGAGAAAAACAAGTTAAAATAATCTGCTATCCAGACGAAGCAATACTAACCTCTCAACGTGAAGATACTTTACAATGTATCCTTCACCAATTTAATATAACTGCCAGATAATTTAACGTGATAATTTCACCAAAAAAGATCAAATACGTGGTAATAGCAAATCTACTAAGATGTAAATTGTAGATGAAGTCATGGACTTTAAATATCAGGGCATCACACTGTAGTTACGGAAAGCTCGAAACAGAAGTAGAAAACAAGTGAATAGACAAAACAGAGCCGCAGGATGCCTGAATAAATCAATATGAAGAAATAACAATATTGTAAAAGACATGAAAGGCAGAATTTACAAAACAGTTATCAGACCATTAATACCATAGGCGGTAGAAACACGAACCGACAGAAAGAACAAAAAGAAAGGCTAGAGATAGCAGACGTGAAAACTATTAGAGAAATTGGTGGTAAGATACTATGGAACAGAGCAAGAAGTACATATATACAACGGAGATGCAAAATGGAACGATCATATAAGCAGAATAACAAAAAATAGAGTAGTAAAGACGGCAAGAGACGATTCCCCAATAGGCAGACGCTTAGTGAAAAGACCACGAAAACGATGTAACAACAACTTACTGGATGCACATTGAAAAACAGACAGAGGCATGTCTATATAGAAAGAAAAAACAATAAGAAGACGAATTACTGGATTTATTGTCAATTGTTGGTTACTCTATTTTTCTCGACTTTATCTTTTGCCGTCCATTATTTCTTTAAACTTTAATGATAAACTCTTCCTATTTCTTGTTTTATTAGTTAACAGATCTTTTTTTTGAACATATTTCTGTTTGTGTTTCTGTCTAATTTATTTGGCGTAAGTACAATTTTTGTTAGCACATTATTAATCTAATCTCTATTTTTACTAACATGTTTTGCATACTGGGACATAGATGGAACCATCAATCAACTGTCAGTACTAAAAATCAATCTAAAATTAACATAAATGTCATCTTTTTGTGTGTTATGTGTGCCACGACGAACTATTAAAGTTCGTTGTCGCACACATCATTTTCACGCAGGAATTTTATATCATTTTCGAGAACAATTGTCTCAACAAGGGTTTCTTACCGAGTTGATATCTGTTTTTTGTAATGAAATTCAGACAACAATTTCTCCTTGGTATGAAGAATTCAAACTTACTGATAAGAGATAATACAAGAGCAGGTGCACCAAACACAGTAACTCAGGAAAATACATGCTGTTCACAATCTATTTACGAAGATCAACATAATATAATATCACGAAATAGACGGTATTTCTAATTTCACGATTCAAAAAACCTTGAATAGAAAGTAGATACAGTGTGTATAAAAATATAGTTGAATAGGTGTCAATAAACTCTATACCGCTTTATCGGAAATCTAAAAAACGTGGACGTTGTGATGAATTGTGAATTTACTCATATTAACCAGAAAGTAAGCGCTAGTCGTCTGTTTGGATGTTCTATGTAGAAGAAAAGCCGATATGTAATCTGTTGTCGAAGTATGTTCAAAAAAATGGTGACGAAATTTATCTCTAAATCATGTCACTTGGTAGTACTTTCTCTACAAGATCAAAGAACTGTTCTGCTGATTGGTATAGAACCATTTGTTTGTCATAAGTCATCGTTGAGTTTCTAATAACCAATTACAAACGATGAAACATCCTTCGCCTAGACAATGCAAGTTCGCACACAGCTCGCGAGACAATATAATTTTTTACGCAATACGATGGCCAATTTTTAGAATATTCTTATAACAGTCCCGATTGTAACTTTTAGCATTTTTTATTTCTCCGAAAATCAGTACGTCCACAAGAAGAGTCTAACAGGTCCAAATCGTACGATATCGGTGGCCACTTCACATCACATTCACGTAAGATGACCATGCCTTCAAATCGCTCCTGCAGAATGTCTAGTAGCATGAGTTGTATGGAATAGCGCCGTCCTGTTGAAACCACTTGTAGTTGGTGTTCATCTCGTCCAATTCAAGGAAACGAAGTTGGTTATCATCGACTTATAAAGCTCGACGTTGACGGTAATGGTCTGGACAACGTTTTTCTCAAATAAATATGGACCGATGACTGGATCTGGATGATCTGGATTGGTATCGTCGTAAATTCTACAATTCAGTGTGTTGAGGTATCCACGTTTTTTGAGCGATGGGGCCCAAAAATGGGCGACAATAACTATTCAGTTCTATATGAATACTTATTTAAATAAATAAATACTGCTTCTGGTGGCGTTAACTTATCTTCAGAAAGCCGCTTGGTGGAACTGTTATTATGTCATACAGTAATGTTGAACGTGAATGTTTCTTATGTGATATTGGATTTACTTATGAATATACAGGATAGAACTATAATACGAAGCAGGCATTATTAGTTTAAGGAATATTTGAAACGTTGCTGTCCTTGACTTACAGAGTAGAATTTGAGAGTAAGCACAAGAACATTTATTACAATATAAATGATAAATTACTAAAACATATACGTGCAAAATATGAAAACCACTTAGTATAAGTTAAGTAAAAAATTGATACATAAGAACTTATTTCTAAAAACAAGAATTTAAACGTAAAAGTATTTGTCACAAAAACAATGGATATTTGTAAAGAATCCCAAGGTTGACTTAAATTACAAAAAAAAGTACGATATTCTAACCATTTAAATGACACAAATCATAATAATTCACCCAATTAACAGCAAGTCAGAAAATCAAGGAGAATTTAATACAATTTCTACTAAATTACTTAAAAATTAAGAACGATTTTTTTTATTTTTTTTTCGTATGCCAATAAATAGTTTCAAAATGAATTATATGGTTTAATAAGGCATGATAGCATCTTGCAGTATCCTCTGCTGTTTATAATTCATACCGAGCAAATAAAGTTGCTAAATCTAGTTTTGGCATAGGTTGCTTCCTGGGTGGAAACTTTTTAAAACTTTTTGCGTAGCTTAAGAAGAAATGATCTATCTCATCTATTGTTCTTTTTTTCATTTGCGTGTTTTCGATTTTAAGGTATTCCAGTATGTTCTCACTGTTGTTCGGTTGTTCCTCATTCTTAGGTTTTCTTTTTACAAGAAGTATTATTTTCCGGTAGTGCCTCACGCACTTTCGATCCACTACGTCTTGAGTTTATTACTTCTGTCATTGAAGACAAAATCGCTACAATTAGTTTCTTCAGTCTGACTAGTACTGGTATTTAATTCAGAGGTCTCTCTGAAGTTAAAAACGCCCACAAATCTTATTAGATATGCCCAGAGCTAGTTTTTATTTTTTTTGTACTCTTGACCTTTCCTTTATAACCGTTGTTACTTTTTTTTATTAACTCCAATTAAAATTAAAATCTATCCAAAACTAAAGAATAATAAGTAATTTGTTTGTTTACATATCGTGGGAGCCTCTTCCAGTGGAGAGTTCCTTTTTTACTTAGCAACTGTAAATGTTACTAATTTATTATGGGTAGTTTAATTAAAAAATATGTAAGTTAAAAGCAATAAAATAATTAAACACAATCACAACTACATATCACATACTCAAGGTAGAATTTGAAATACAGTTGGTTTTGCATAAACATTAAATCTGTTTGGTAGATCATTTGGTTTAAAACGTTTCAGCGTACGCACTTCATTCTCATCGAATAACCGCTTTGCGAGTGCCTTTTATCGAAGGCACTTCCAGATCTTTTTCTATAGAGGAGGATTTACTATAGACCGTAACATTTATACTGGAGGCGTTGGAGGATTGTAAATTATAATTGCTAGCGGTGTCCCTTAGATGAATACCATATGTCTATATGGGCTTGAGGATCGCCTTGTATATAAGCAATTTGTTATCCAATGTTAATTTAGAGTTTAGACCAATCAACCAGTGCATAATGTCTAACTTTAATGCCCAGTTGTTTTTTTTTGGTAAAGATGTGCTGTCAGGTTATTCGTTTGTCCAGATAGATACTTAAGTATTTTGTGTCGTTTGCTTACGTAATTGCTTGCCTTTGAGTGTGCCTGGGGGCTCAAAAAATGGCGAATTAGAGTAAATGAGATCAACTAACATGTAACCTTCACAATGAAACGAGATTAAATCATATAATAAACGTTTTTCTCGAACTAAAAAATTTCTGTTTACAACATGGCAGAGTTCTCGCGTTCTTTGTCTTTCTGTGAATAGAACGCTAGACCTCAAGAACACTGACGTCGGCAGTGTGTGTTATTATATTAGGATTTAAGGACTGCAAAGAATGCAGAACTCTGAACGCCTGACCAATGTCTGTGTGCGCCCGGACTTAACATTGTTTTGGTATAATGTTGTTCGTTTCGAAATTTAGTTATATCAACTAATTAATATGTTTAAAAATAATAATTTTATTTGCATGAAATTATTTTAAAAGATAATTATAAAAATTTAAACAGAAGATTCAGTGTTATTAATGGGATGACATTTATGACCATTACATTTTGACAATCGTTACGAATCGAATCTTTTAGTGATAGATATTCTTTGAATTTTTTACTTTCCATTTAATGTCTATATTTTATTAGTTATTTTTCATTCAGTTTTTAATTTAAACCTGCTTATTACGTAAGAGTAAATATATGATTACTAGAAACGAATTGATCGAGAGCAGTGAATCGATGTCAAGAACCGCTATTCCATGACGGTACCCGTGAGGACGGCATATTCTGACGCTAGTTTCGTTACGCTCGCCTCAGCATTTTAATGTAGAAAAAAAATAATACAACGCCAACCAATAATACAATAGAAGCTTCGCTTCATAAATTGAGCAATTAATACTACGTAATTTTGTTACATACTTTTAAAAATATATCCGTCGTTAATGTAAGATCATTATATTGTTTACTGTGATATTACAGTTTCATTATTAATTATGCAGTAAAAAATATTGTAAAATAAAAATATACTTTGAATGCGCTTGTTAACTATACTATGACTTAAGTAATAATAGTTGGTATTAAGTTAGGCATAAAATATGAACTTAGTTAAAATACAGGAAGTAATAATGATCTTATAATACATTATTTAGAGTATGGAACCATTGAAACTGTTACCTTGGCATATTCAAGGTTTTATGAACGACTTCAAGATCTTAATGTAAGAACTAAAACATATTTTCCGAAAACATAATTATAACTGACGTTTTTAAATGAATAGATAACTGGTTTATAGCTTCAATCAATTTTGTTGGTAAAATTTTGTTTAAAATTTTGCAAGTTAATTTATCCAACATGATTCGCAGAGGCATAGTTTATTTTGACAGAAATTTTGTTGAAGGACATTCACAAAATGTGCCATTTGTGGCTGAATGAATACGTCTTAGCCAAGTTGATGTTTCACGCTTATGGAATTGACATCTTAAGACATAATTCTATAAAAGATGAACATTAAGGCTGTTTTAGCAGTTCAAACACACTGCGATTTGAAATGGGCTTATCACTTATATTTCTACTTTGCTTAGGCGAGACTATCTTTACTCAGTGGCGTCGGCCAACGGCAACAAATGCATTACTCTCCATTCAAATTAGTTTTAACACGAACTAACTGACCGTACGCTCATGAAATTTGACGTCACGAATGCGATAACGGTGAACCTAAACGACAATGATGACTTACACGTTTCACTATTAGATTTTAGTATTTCTTAGCAATTTTCTTCAAAGTTTGAACACGCTTTTCTCGATTATTACTGGGCACAGAACGGTGAAAAAAATCAACGATTACAGAAAAAAAACTCTTTCAAGTGATTGGCGTAAAAAGTTTGGTTTAATAGAACGTTAAACAGTATAATCCAATTTTTCAACAGAAGTTTCAAAAAAATAAAAAAGTAGAACTATCATTTTAAAAGCAACATAGTTTCGAATATTGTGTCCAAATTTCGAGACATTTTGTCGGTAAATAACAGTTCCTAGGTTTTTGTTCACCGATAAAATAGCCTTAAGGTCAGAAGCGTTACGTAACAATAAAAATATGCGAAGAAATCCTACTATGCCACTACCAAAGCTCTGTCCCAACACTACGAAAAAGATTGCTACAACCAGGTTTAAGATGTCAGCGACCAGTAAAAACACTGAGTTCGCAACATTATATTCACTAAATTGTTAACCACATCGTGGCTAGTTTGTGTACAAATTTAGGGCAACATGTCTAACCTAACTGCTTAATAACTGTAGGTTATATTTCGTTGAGGTAGTCGAATGGTCTCTGAATTATTCATGTTAATCCCTAACATGCATGGAAAATCGTAAATAAAATTCAAGTTTTTATCGATAACAGCGTGGAAATTTGGAATAACATTGTTGATTTGGTCTCTATACATCGTACTGGTCATATTCCTATTCTAAATGCATACATTTTTTGGAAAGGTTCATGATTCCCATGATGATAGGCACTGACTGATTGGTCCAAATACGTACACGTGTTCTTCTCTTCTTCTTGTATGTAGACTTTAAAGCCTGTTTCTTCTTTAATATTAGCCTCCTGAATTGTTTAAATTATCGCACCGTCTTTTTCTTCGACTGCCAACACTTCCTCGTTCATTTGGTGACTTAACTCGTGCTATTCTCGTGCTATTCATCTCTTCAATCCTCTGCCATTCTACTGATGTGTTCGTTCCATTCCTGTTTTCGTTTTGTCACCCATCCATTTATGTCTTCTATATTGCATGCTCTTCTTATGTTTTCGCTTTTCTCCCTATCCAACAGATTTTCCCTGATATTCTTCGGAGTATTTTCACCTCTGTTGTTTCTAGTAGTCGTCTCGTTTTAGATGTGTCAGGTCTTGTCTCCGCCGTGTATGTTAATATAGGTCTAATTGCTGTTTTGTAGATTCTTGTTTTTGTGTCTTGTCTTAGCTGTTTGTTCTTCCAGATTGTGTCATTAAGAGATCGCGCCGCCTTAATTGCTTTTAAACTTTGTTGTCGTACTTCTTCTTCAACATATCCGTAACTAGTTATATCCATTTTCCAGATATCTGAACCTTACTTCCTCGTTTATTATTTTCCCATCAATTTCGATTTTACACCGTAGTGGTTATTTAGATGTCATACATTTGGTTTTCTCTGCTGATATTATCATATTGTATTTCTTAGCTGTTGTATTGAAGATATGTGTTAATCTTTGGAGCTTGTCTTCTGTCTCGGCGATTAATGCGGCGGCGTCGTCTGCATAACATAATATTCGGGTTTCTTTGTTCCCTATTTTGTAGCTATGACCTTTACGTACTGCTTGTATTATTTCAGCCATTATTATATTAAACTGTCTAACACCCTGTGTAACTCCGCTTTGTACTGGTATACACTGTGTTACTTTTCCATTTATCTTTGCCTGTATTCGATTGTGGAGGTAGATGTTTTCGATGGTTTGTATAATATTAATTGGTATGTTTCTTTTATACGGTAGGTGTAAGACGTCTTCGACTTGGATGCGACCGAAAGCCTTTCTTCTTCTTCATGTACCATGTCCTTTCAGAACGTTGGTTACCATCATAGCTATTTTAATTTTATTCACTGCCACCCTAAATAGCATGCTTGTATCTACACCATACCAATCTCGCAAGTTCTTCAACCATGAGGTTCTTCTTCGTCCTGGACTGCGTTTGCCTGCTATTTTTCCTTGCATGATATTTTGTAGCAATCTATATTTGGGACCTCTCATTACATGTCCGAAATATTCCAGCTTTCTCTGCTTGATGCTTTTTATGATCTCAGTAGTCTTGCTGAGACGTTCTAGTAATGTGGAGTTACGAATCTTCTCCACCCAGGAAACTTTTGAAGAAAGCCTTTGTCAGGTCCTTGTTGTTCATCTGATAAAGTTGTTAGTTTATTGATTTTGTTGGTTAGAACTTTTGTGGTAAGCTTAAGTGCGGTGTTCAGTAGATTTATACTTCCATAATTCTTGGGGTCTTCTTTATCTCCTTTCTTGAACATTGGTATCATTATGCTGTTTCTCCATACGTCTGGTATCTTGCAGTGCAATATTAGTTTTTATATAAGTTTTGTCATCTCTAGGGTTATACTTTCTCCTCCGTGTTTTAGAAGCTCGTTGGTTATTCCGTCTGGTCCTGGTAACTTTCTATTTTTGAGTGAACTTATGGCTATTTCTACTTCCTGAAAACTGATTTTTATTTCATGTCTTAATTCAGGTACGTTATTGTGTTGATTATTATTTTTCTTTGCTTACAGTTCCGTCAGGTTTGCTGGTATGTTATTGTATTCTTTCAATTCTGCCATTTCTTTCCGTTGGTTTCTTATGAATCTTCATATTTGTTTTTGTGTGCGATAGTCTCTTTCCATTCTTTTGTAAACTGTGTTATTTTTGTAAAACGTACACGTCGAATATCAAAATTCCTTTTAAATGGAGTCGTGTCATACATGTTTCATATTTCTTCCTAATTTCGACATTCCAGAGTTTTTTGCGTTTGTGTTCTGTGTTGAATGGAATCCTTAAAACAACATTAAACAATGGGAGCAGGCACTTTTTAATTGTCAGTTGATGTTTCTCATAGAGGTGTCGATATTCGGAGTATATACAGTTCTTCATGACTCACCCTTTATATATATATATATATATATATATATATATATATATATATATATATATATATATATACAGTGCGTTAAGTTTTGGATTAGGTATACACTCTATAAATGGCAACACTGCGCGTCATCAACTTGCACTACATATCTGCTTCGTTGTCAAATTTGTCCTATTGTCATTATACCGTGGTTGTTTAAAGGTATAACAGCGTAGAGTTTTAATTTATTTTTGTAAACATGTCTGTTTATATGGCCGCGGAAAAAGCTCAAATAATAAAATGGTTTTATAGTGGCAATTCTGCGCAACAGTGTGTAGATTTATTTTCTGTGTTTTTTGAGGGAAGACCAATTCCTTGTGTACAGTCAATTTATAATATTGTTAAAAATTTTGAGAGTTGTTATTGCCTCAAAAATTGCAGAAAATGTCACGCTCGAGAAGTGTTACCAGAAAAAGTTGAGGAAAGAGAATACCGGGATACACAAATTTGTGCAACAATCGAGGTAGATTCAACACGTTCAAGTAGAAGCGTTGCTAGAGAGTTAGATGTTAGCAATGTTACTGTAACGAAAGTATGGAAAAAGCACGGTTACAAGAATTTTAAATATTCGAAAACGCAGCAGCTTTATCCAGACGATTACTTTCGAAGAATGGAGTTTTGTGAAACTCTAATAACGAAGGCTAATAGTGAACCAAATTTTATTAAAAACATTTTATTCACTGATGAATCTTCTGTTTCGTTAGTAGGGAGACACAATCCTTCCATTACGAGGTATTGGGCGCGGGAAAACCAGCACAGAAGTGTTGTTTACCGAACTCAACGTCCTCAAAAAGTTAACGTCTGGACTGGCATTTTAGGAGACCACATAATAGGTCCATTTTTTATTGAGGGCAACTTGAATAGTAGAGTATACCTCGATTTGTTACAGAATCATGTTCTTCCCGCTATTCTCAATCTTCCTGATGTAAATCTGGAGAATGTTTGGTTTCATCAAGACGGCTGTTCAGTTCACAACGCTCGAATTATTAGGGAGTATTTAAACAATACTTTCCCGAATCGAGTTATCAGTGGAACAGGCGATATTAAGTGGCCTGCGCGATCTCCAGATCTTACACCCATGGACTTCTTTTTTTGGGGACATTTAAAAAGCATTATCTACGCTCATCCTGAGGCTAGAGCCCAAAATTTGGATGAATTAAAAAATCGAATAAGAGAAGTCTCCAATTCTGTTACAGCAGAAACTCTTTCATCTGTTCGCAGAAGTTTTTATGACAGATTGGGGTACTGTTCAGCCGTAGAAGGTCACCTATTTGAACCATTTCTGTAGGTCATAAAGAATTATTTTTTATTTTATTAGGAATAATATTTTAATTTTCAATAAGAGTATATTTTTTATTTTATCTTTTTAAAGAAATACGCTTTTATTTTTAATTCAACCACAAAAAAATTTTCACATTAATAAAAATCGATAACAATGCATCTAATCGATTAGGTCAGTGCATTTTTATCGAATTTCCTACTATTAAAATCGGCTTTACGTAATGAAACATGAAATCGGACGACAGAGAAGTACATCCCTAACGTTGTTGTGAGTTACTAAACTAAAATAAATGATTTTCTGTCGGTGTAGATTTTCGGGTCGGAGAACGAACATTTGCAACGTTGCCGATTTTAGCGCTCCGTATAGTGTGCAATACCTAATCAAAAACTTAACGCACTGTATATATATATATATATATATATATATATATATATATATATATATATTTGTTTTTGTCAAGCTCTTGTAGAACTATAGAGTTCTAGATTAGATTGAAACTTAATTCGACCTGTTGTCTTTCTTCACTACATACACAACGATTTAAGTTTGAATACCTCAAAATATTTCAGTCACCGATTATTAACATTAGATAAATAATTGCTAGATTTTGTATTGTTAACAATGCAAGTTAAATAATTGATAATTAAACTCATGTACTTGTTAATAATTTATTGTTGATGAAATATAATGGGAACATCTAGTCCCTTTCGAGTTCTTTCCAACAGTATATAAAAAGGTATGATCCCATCTAATGAACAAATCGAGACCGTCTATTTTTTAATGTGTACGTCATTGATTTTTCATTAAAAACTGTGAACATGTACACATGTTGTTGTCGTTCCTTTCTTCTCGGAAACTGTGACATAATTCTTGCAGTATTCGCATCTTCAAAAGGATTCTCTTCTAATCTCTTCAAAAGCGTACGATCTTCATCAGCGGTAGATATTTTTGGTCTTCCTGAACCTTGCTTTCTTTCGAAAGTTTCTTGTTCTCTCCATCTTTTACTAAATTTAAAAACTGTTGTTCTGCTTACGTTAAAATGGTTCACTAGTTTCAGATAGTGACCAATCATCTTCTAATTTCGTAACGATTTTTGCTTTTAGTTCTTTGCTAGCATATGGACCCATTTTTTGAGGTTGAACAGAATAAGTTATCTGACAAATTTTAAGATTTAGCAGTGACAGTATGTAAATAATAAATATTTATCCTTCAAAATACACTACTCAATTTTCTGCAAAATACGCTTTAATAATCGTATCAGGTTTTTTAGGAACCAGCTGTACATTAGTGCAATAAATCGCGGCATGTATCTATAATTGTTGCAGTTAATATTTTAAGGTTTTTGTGCTGAAATTTATAACTGAAAAGAACTCTAAACCAACTTTCAAATGAGGTATTACTTGCCAAGGATCCCGTTAAAAAAATTTCTCAAATTTAATAATTTAAGCTTCAAGGTTTAGAAAAATATTGAGAGAGGGAATACTTAAGATACTTATTGTAATTATATGTACTGTTGGCTGAAAATCTGTTTTTTGAACGCGAAGTTTATTGAAAACTACCAGAATTATATTTTTAACTGTTATCGTATAGGAAATAATAGTTATTATTTGAAACAGATTTCTTGTATTGGTTTCTCTGGAAAAAAATAAATAATTTATGTTGTAACTTCGGAAATCTTTTTTGGATGGTGCTAGAAAGGTCATCCATGGAGACACCACGAACGGCAGCTAGATGTTTGGTGGAGAGCGAGTCGGTGGTTCGAAACTAGCTTTTGGAACCGGGAATGGATCCAACAGAAAAAAATAATAAAGATAAGATAGATTAGAAAAAACAGAGAAATAGATAACAACAAAGATAGTCAAAATTACCAAAGATAAGAGACGATAAGAAAAAGGGCGCCACTTAACTTTTTGGGATTACAAGGGGGAAATTAAGAAACCTTGGAAACGAAAAATACAAGAAAAGATATTAACAGTTAATTATTAAATAAAGGTGGTCAACACACTACATAAGCAAATAATAAATAATATGTTCGGTGGAATTCGTCCACCTACTTACCTACAAACATATACAGCCTAATCTTTCTCCTGGTCGAAGATATCGAGATAGTTAAATATTTTTATTAGCAATTATTCAGACATACTCTATTATCAGGTAACTTATTAGGAGTAGATAAATAAAATTCAGTAGGTAAACAAAACAAAATATATTCAATAACTGAATCACCAGACGGATGAATTCCAAAAAACAAGAAATACAAATAAATCTACCGTAACGTAAAAAATGCAAAATCTTTCAATATAATAGACATAGACACGTGCACTTATAAATATAAATAAAATATACCATTAAGCAGAACTTGATGTTTTAAAAAAAATCCAAAAGAGTAGATCATATAAATATCTCTCCTTAATGTTTTAGGCTTATCTCGAGATAATTGGTTTTAAAAGTAATAATTTATAGCAAGTACAAAATATACTAAATTAATTCACGATAAAGTTGCAGAAATACAGAGACAAGTTTGTAATTAATATATAATAAAGATATGAAAGTTAATGAAAGTTCTGATAAGTGCAATTGGTGAAATCATTGTTCCTTAGAGGAATTGATTTCATCGGTAGTTAGCTTTAACCACCGATCAGGAAAATGTTGTCGACAATAGCCCGTAGATTACTATACTTTAGAGATAATTGGACCTAATATTACTAGTAAGACCACTTACAGTAACTCTAGATGATGTTGCCTCTTAAATCGCACTGAATTTAAACTGTACTCAACTTTAGTATTGAAACACTCAAGCTAATTTATAATGTATATTTGATTTACTCAAAAGTCCGTCTAATCTCTTAGACTATCCAACGAAAAGTGATCTTCTCTTTTCAAATTGTCCACTTGAAGAATTTCCCCCCTTACAAACCCTAATAGCACATGTACGTCCAGTGGACGTCCATAGTACGTCCCTCGCGGACTTTAGGGACGTCCCTCGAACGTCCGCTTTGGTCCTATTTACGTCCGTTTTACGTCCTATATTGGTCCGAATGTCGCTGCGCCAAACGTCCTATGGACGTCCATTTTACGTCCCGAGCGGACGTAAAATGGACGTACCGGGACGTTAATTGGACCTTAATCGCACGTCCATAATACGTCCAGAGAACTTACTTGACGGACTTTTGTGATATTTTCGGACATCTATTTTAGCGCTCAGGATGTAAATTAGACGTCAACGCCATTGCATAAAGTACTAAAAGTGGTGTCATCCTGTGCATATTAAGAATGTATTTTGGGAAATAAAACTTAAATGTTTAAAGAAACTTACATTTATTATTACATTTATTTATATTTATTTATTATTAACAAACGGGACAAATTCACTGTCAAAATTATGCAAAAATGCAACATTATAGAAAAATAGACAAAATTACAGATAAAATAAAATATACATGAATAAAATAAATAAGTACACATTTTATAATAAGTTTCATTTAGCATTTAAGTGCTTCAAATAGTACCTAAAGCTATTGATATGAAAGTTTTAGACCATCTCTATGTGTGAAACATAATTAGTTCTGTGGTAAGGAACATGGAAATATAAATTCTGACACAGTGAATGGGAAGGAATATGAAAACAAACTAGCTGAAGCAATTCAGTAGATTGGTTATTTTATAAACAAGTTGAAAAATAAAGATTAAAAGGTAACACTTTTAATAAGAGAATCCAGATTCAAGAAATTGATCATATCAGAATAAGAATATGGTCTACACAATTTACAAGAACAGTTGATGCTTGTAGATGAGTCAGTATAAATCTAATCAACATAAAAATGGTTTTTAATGCAATTATAACATAATCAGTATAAATTAGTTGAAGTTGAACGACTAGACAGTAAGTAAACCACGCTGACCAGTATGAAGCTGATTCTTCAAATTTACTGTCAAAAAATCAGTCAGTAAAGCCTCGACAATTTTAGGAATAGCAGAAAGAATTATAATGGAACGATAATTACGAATCAATGAGTTAAGGATAAAATCAATAAATAAATTGTGATGAAAAGTGACCCTCAGTCAGAGATTTATAAAAAATAAGCCATAGATGCCTACATAAAAAGAATGCACAATTCCCTAAAAATAAGTTAAGATATTATGTCTGGACCAAGACCTTTATTATAACCTAAACCTAAACCTTAACCTAAATCAAAGCCAAATAGATTACAGGTACACGACACTAATCAAAAAGATCTATCAGAACGCTACATCAAGTATACGACTGCACGAAGACACAGAAAAATTCAGCTTAGGTCGAGGAGTTAGACAAGGAGACAATATTTCACCAAAATTGTTCACGGCAGCTCTAGAGTCAATATTTAAGGGTACTCAATGGCAAAATATGGGCATCAATATAGATGGAGAAAGATTAAATCACCTAAGGTTTGCAGATGATGTTGTATTAATCGCAGATAACTTACAAGATACAGTTTCTATGATGCATTCGCTTAAAAGTCTGTTTGAAAGAGCAGGATTAAAGATAAACTTTGAGAAAACTAAAATTATAACAAATCTCGTAATGAGTGGAAATATAACTATTGACAATAATACCATACAACAAACAGACACTTACAAATATCTGGGACACGAAATCAAAATAAGCAGAGACAATCAAACACATGAAATACAGAGGCGAATAGGTCTAACATGGGCAGCATTTGGCAAATTAAGCCATATTCTAAAAAGTTCAATTCCCATGTGTCTCAAGCGAAAGGTTTATAACCGATGTGTTTTACCTGTACAAACTTATGGAGCAGAGACTTTAACACTCACGCAAAAATCTGCGAATAAACTTAGAGTTACACAACGAGCCATGGAACGTGCAATGCTGAACGTGAGCCTTCGAGACCACATAACAAACCAACAAATCAGGCGAAGATCAGGAGTTCAAGACGTCATCGAAAAAACCACGACGCTTAAGTGGAACTGGGCAGGGTACTTAGTCAGAACACAAGATGGACGGTGGACAAGACGTATTATGGAAGCCAGAATCAGCCAATCGCGTCCAGCAGTGGACGCGATTGGCTGATTGATGATGATGAAGACCTTTATTGGTATTCAGACACTGTAAGCATGCGTCACAAATTTTAACAGTTAAAAGAGTGAATATGGCTGTTACTGATATGGGATCTTTGACTACACTTGTCTACACAAGAGAAAGAAGGATTGTGAATACTGCTAAAGAAATTGACAAAATTGTTGAAATTGTGGTTCTTAAAAACAGAACCATTCAACTTCCCTTATCCCTTCCCATTCTGATTTCCCTTAAAATTGTGTGGTCAGCAATTAAAAGCAGACAAGTCAATTGTTGAGTTTTAAAGTTGAAATCATAAGTATGAAAAAGATCAATACCTAATATGGAACTTTGTCTGTTTTCTTTCAACAGTAGATTAATTTTTAGGTATTTATTTTTAATATATAAAACAGTCTCAAAAATTGGACTGTTCCTTTGTGTCCATGAACTACACAATTTAATCATTACAAAATTAATCATATTTGCTAATGCAACATGCAAGTTAAATTTTATCTGCCCTCTCTTTAAATATTTCCTCAGATATTTCATTATCAAGTTTCAACTTCCTTCCCCATGGCAACGCTGGTTTTGGAGTTTTTCCAAGCAACATCTGAAAACAAAATTAATGTACATTCATAAATTGAATAAACTAATTTCAGATTTAGTTCATTATACTTTGCTTCTTGTGAATAAATCATAATTCAAAGTAAAATTAAACACACGAATTTCAAGTGCTGTAGTTTTAATGAATCTCACCTGAATTAGAAGAATACCAACCCAACCATTGGTATTTATTTCTAATGACCAAATGAGCAGTAATTACACTTTTATACGTAAAAAATAAAAATAACTGTATAAATAAAATATATGGCCAACAACAAACCTTTATCTCATAAGCTAGCTGTAGTTCTTAAAGCAATCTCATAGCCAGACCTGAACATTTATGAATTGGTAAAATTTGCCATCTAAATTACATATAAGACACAGTTAACAATATGTTTAATCAGCTGTATGTGGCCACTTAAGTGATAGTGTAAATTCTTAAATGCACCTTAAATTGATTTATGTTTACAAGTTACAAACCTTTTAAAATCAGAGCTATATGTGTGTCCTCAAAAACTTTATATTGCTTTTTCCCTAGCTAACTATCTTTTCCTTGAATTTTATTCCAGATCAGCTTCTTATGGCTTCTCCTAACAAATTCATTTATGGTCTCCTCACAAATTTTGGAAAGCTCATTATCCTAAAATATAAATCAACATGTAACAGTAATCTAACTACCCCACAAACTTGATCATCCATGCTTAATTATTTTAGCTTAAACTATCTAATAAAAAAACAGCCTCTGTTACAAAATCAATCAAACATTCATTTGCAAATTTTGGTTTCTCATAACCATGGTAAATGCCTATTAAATCTACAATTTTAGGATATATAAACAAGATAGGATATGACTGACTACTAAATCTCTTTTTTTAGTGGGATTCCATCAAAATGTACACAAATTCATTGAAAGAAGAGCTTTGTAAAGGATCACCGGAATGGTCGTCCACGTGGTAATTTGCATTATTTTAGGCACTTAACATGTTAATAAAAGTTTAAATCGGAAGTATTGTAACCTGAACTATTTGAAATGAATGATCAGTCAGGGATTCCGAATAAAAGTTTGAAGGAGATGGAATATCGAGGTTATTAATATTTTCAACAATATTCTCTACGTTTTTCGTAACCTTCCTCTGTTGATGACGCTTAGAAACAAATCGTTTTCTTTTAAACATAATTAATAAGTAAAAATTACACTTACCTTTAAAATAAAACCAATTTCTAAAGTATAACCTAACACGTGGTACCAAACCTTTAACAATATACAATAACCACAACACAACGCCAAGCATCAAAAAACCAATGCACTGTATACTGCTTAAATAGAATTCTTTTATTTCATTTATTAAAGCATTAATAATATAAATATAATTAAACTGTGCCATTTGTTTAAATAGGTATGATATGATATGACAGACAATGACATTATCATCATTATTTTGTTCAGCCAGAGTATATACTACCACTTGTTCATCTTTGAAAAATGATTTCAAGATTCATCTTGTTGATAAAAATCATATTTTTACTTATTAGAATTAGCAAACATATATCATCGTGATAACTAGAATAATAAAACAATTGTAACGAATTATCTAGAAATAAAATATTTTTACACTTTACCTTAAACAAAAACATGTTTTGGATATATTAAACTATACAATTTTTAATTAATCATGATTTAACCTTTTCGCTTTTAATTATTTTATTAACGCAAATAATTTTTTATTTTATTAAAATATTTGCTATTTGATCCCATAATTGGTAAATGTCAGATGTCCAGAAAACGTCCGAGTTCGGACGTCCAGGGGACGTCCGAGTATGGACGTCCATGGAACGTCCGGGTACGGACGTCCAGAGAACGTCCATATTTAGTCCACCCAAAGTACGTCCCACTTCGTACGTCCATAGTACGTCCATTTTACGTCCAGGGACGTCCGGACCAAAACTGGACGTATATTGGACGTCCATAGGACGTCGTGTGTTACTAGGGAAAACCGACTTATTTTCTTTTCCGGCGTAAACATATAAACATAATGGTATTTTTTAAAAAAGAAGGCAAAAAAAATATTTCCGTATTGAGGGAAGGGTCCTCTTTGAATTAAATATATTTGTAAGAAGTTTAACAAATTTTATTACTCTCTTCCTAGCGCTATAAAAAAGGGCCTAAATGTTCTGTGTTCAAAAAAAAATTACGATTGCTCTTAAATTTGTAACAAAGCAGCCATCAAGTAATCTGTATGTTCCAGTACTTCTTTTAAGAAATAAAAAATATGAAAGATATCGAAGAATTAGGTCTATAAAAATACAAAATCCAATATCGGCACCTTTCATATTAAACAGATTACAATAATAAGACCTATATAAAATTTTACATTCTAGGTCTACTTTTAAAACACCGTTATTTGTTTCGGCGAGGAACAAAAGGAAGATTTTTGGATACAGCCATTGGCGTAGCTGCGGTAATGGCAAAGGGTTTTTAAAATTAATTTTAAATATATAATAATTAGTTACTAGTCTAATTATAAAAAAAATGTTACAACGTTATAACTTTTATATTTGTCTATTTTATGAAAAGTATTTACACTAGTACTAAATAAGTTTTATTTTCACAGCATCAAGAGAAGGTTCTCCAATTAGGTTTGGTTCTAAAAGTCCCAGTGCAGGATCAACTCCTTCTGTTGCTCCCAGTACTCCAGATGACTCAGATCACAGTGATGATGAATATATTGACACGATAGAGGTATTTGTAAGTTGATCATTGTGTATTGTTTTATATATATGTTACGATATAATTTATACCGGGTCCATAATCAATTTAAAAACTTAGATATAGCTTCAGGAAAAGGTAATATTATTTATATTATTTTGAGTATCTTGAAATTTTAAATATTTCCAAGTATTCAATAGTAAAATTATCGACAATAAAAGAAAAATGGCAGTTATGTAAACACCAACAAAAATATGAATAGGACAATGATAGTAACACAGATGCAATTTGAAAACAATATAATAGACAAAACAATATAAAAACTACTACTCTATCTATAACGATATGTAAGGGACCGGGAATTTTCATCGTTATAAGGAGAGATCGTTATACAGAGAGAAACAAAAATCGTTACTGCAATCATAATACTGTGCTAAATGACCTATTGTAATTTAAATAATTGATCAAAATGATTATAAATGAATTAACACTGTATATAATATACACAACATAGATTTATTAAAGCGTGATATAAGCAATACAGTATAAAAAAATGACTGCACAATTAAAAAATGTATACTGTACAGTAACAAAATAATATGGTAAAAAAAATTTTACTGTGCATTTTTCATCAAGGTATGAAAAAAAAGTTTATATCCTATATTTAGCCTACATTAACGAAAAAGGTCTGTCACCTTGGTCTATTTCCTTTTACCTTTTCACAGAACTGACCTGACCTTGTCCTGAAGACGCATAGCATCTTCCACACCACTCATATCGTCTTCCTGGTTCATGAAATACTTTTGCCGTATCCAATTCCTGCTAAGGGATTGGAGCTGGTTTTGGCTCTGCTTCCACTTCCGGGTCACTATTTTCTTCTTCTATACGAACTGCTTGTAAGATGTCTTCGTCAGAAAATTCAGGGGTTGTAGCTACGTTTTTATCAAGTTAGCTCTTCCAGTCCGTAGGTGATAGGAAGTTCAAACTGTCTGGCCCAAACAGCTAACGGCAGGTTATCTTCATTCTCAGTAAATTCTTGAACTTCCAGCCATCCTGCGTGTTTGAAGGAATGTGTTAACGTATTGCTTGTCACCTCGTCCCAGGATTAACTAATCATTAGGATGGCGTCAAGAACGTTTAGTTTTAAATCGCCATTGTTCTCAACCGATTCCATCAAATGGCTTTTCAAACTCTTGATGACACTTGGTCCATGGGCTGAAGGACACTCATTGTGTTTGCTGACAGGAAACAAAGTTCAATATTTTGAAGGTAGTACAGTACAGGATGAGCAGGAAAATTGTCTACAAGCAGGGCTCGACATCTCATTTACTTTTTCAAAAATTTCCGAAGGAATCCAATCACTCTTTTTTGGTTTGTAGGTCGCGGGTAGATTTTTGATGTCAAAAGCAACGTGGTTTTTTCGACTTCACTATCACTAACAAGTTTCTCTTCACTGAACCTGTCATCTTAGCGTCCACTAAAACCGTAGAGAGCTTTTCACCAACGCACTTTTCCGATTTAAATTATTAAGTTCTGTTTGGTGTCATTTTAAAAAAACACTCCAGTCTCATCAGCATTGAAAACGTCGTCTGACGCATATCGTGCCTTCAGTCCAAGCCATACGTTTTCTAGCTTATCACCCGTTACGTTTTTGTTAACATCGCGAGCCTATCTGCTGATCTACTCGTAGTTGATCTTGTGCTGCAGCTTCCACTTGCTCAGCCAACCCTCAGATGCCTTAAAATTCTCAATTTTAAGCTTCTGTAGCTTTTCAAGTTCAAAAACAATCTTAGTGGCTACCAGCATATCATTTGATTTTTCTGTTCCGCAATATATTTTAGAATGGTAAGTATATCCTCCAGGAGACATAGTTTGAAGAGCTTAATTCCGAATTTATGCCGTTTTCCTTTGACATATTGTCGAAAAATTAAGCGTCCTCGGAAGGGTATCATTGTTTCGTCTACACAGACATTTTCGCCAGGAAGGATAACTTGCTTGAATTTCTTATTTATGGAGTCAACCAGGAATCTAATTTTGCTGAGTCGGTCTCCTTCTTCGGATTGTTCATTGTTAGCGAAATGCCACATTCTTAGAATATTTTCAAAGCGATTTCGAGACATTCGATTTGCCGCTTCAGACCAATAAATTTCAGAATGTTTCCAATAATCTGTGATTTTCGGTTTTTTGTCTAAACCCATCCATAGCAGAAAACCCAAAAAACAATACATTTCTTCGCGAGTCACTTCGGTCCATTTACTTAGTTTAGAAGAGGGCATGAGGGTCTCTTTCGTAATGGCTTTTATTATGGTTTGTTTCGCATACAAATTGGTTTCGTTTACTATAGTATTTATTAGCTTCTCATCAAGAAATAATTTATAGTAAGCAAATATATCTTCACCTTTCATATCTTGTACTTCTTTGACCAAACCAATGTCCCCATGAATATCGAAGTCTTTGGGATCTCCAACAACTACGCCCCAATCCGACACAACATCTTGCTCAATACTTGAAGAACCATTTGTTTCGGAATCCCCAGATTTTGAAAAAAATAAAAGGTTAGGAAAGTTTAGGAAAAGGTTAGTTCATATTCCTAGTGTTCTTGTTAGTCAGAAAAAAATTGCAGAAATCTTTGACGATTCATTCATACTAAAATCATTATAAGATTTTTTTTACTTTTTGATATAAAATTTTTATTACCTATTGAAAAACAATCTTGGGTTTTCTTTTTGGTGTACTAACTTTGGTAAATAATAAAATTCCCTGGGCGATGATTTGAAACACTCGGTAAATAAAATCTCAAATTTTATACAATATGCAAAAGAAACTACTAAAAGAAAAAAAATTACTAACCTTCAAGGTTCAGCTCCTCAATCCTACGTCTTTTTACCCTGGGTTCACTGGAAGTCCATACACTACTGCCAGCACTCGAGCTATCTTGTTTGTACACAGGATCATTATCTGAGTCATTGTGATATGGATCCTCGGTATCATCGCTCATATTTTCATCCCATAAACTCTGCAATCTCCGTTGTTCTTTCTCATAAGACATTATGCACAATAATAATTAACGTAAAGCACGTTGCGAATATTTCTTTACAACTGACCTTCTCGAGCTTACTGATAATCAATGTTTTCGTCAAGTCTAGACGTGATAACTCCCCTCTTAAATGTGTATATAAAAATATACACGTGGCGCACAGATGCATTTTTCATTATCTGGGCCGCGTGTATACTTTTGGCACACACACCATACACACATGCGCAATAATATTTTTTGTCAAAAATGGTGTTTACTATTTTAAGTACGTAATTTAGAAATAGTTTGAAGGAAAAAAAGTCGTGGCCCAACGGAACTCTGCACTGATTTGGCGTGGCAGCCAAAGTGTTAACTGAACAATAGTTTTTGTTTCGATTTTGGACCATTTTTTATTTGTTATATCTATCTTTATTAATTTTAAGCCATTTATGTTAAATAAGTTATTATTTTTAGAATCCTGATCCCCAAAGAATGAACATATCACACGACGTTATTCCAAATGGATACATACAAACAGCACAAAATCAACATACGTCAAGATCAAAAATTAAATCCACTACAAATGTAGATGTGTCACAGGAAATATCTTTGGCTGTACAAAGCCTGCGAGCGGATATCGAAAATATATCGAAGAAAGTTAATTCGTTGGAAAATGCAAATAGGTTGGTAGCGAAACGACAAAAGAGATTATTTCCAGGAGTCCCGAATAATTTCTTAGTTTTTGTCATAGCATGGCCTTTTATAGCCACATTTATCATGAATCGATATTTGTATCGAAGGAATCTTTAGGAAAATTTGAACAAATGTGAAGTTTAGATACCTGATACTGTAGAAAAAAACTAGTCTTTTAATATCAAATTGTTTTTTCGAAGTAGACTGTCGAGGATAGCGATTTATAAGAACTTAACATTGACAAAAGGCCTGCTACCAGTAGACAAAAAATAAATAATCCTATATTTCATCCAAGGAAACAAAAAAATAAATTTAATTTAATAGCTGTCTATAAAATAACGTGATTCATGTTGTAAAACACTTTTTCTTTTCATATATTAGCGACAAGTACATAATTGAATTATCCATCTCATGATAATAAGTAATTATACCTTTACTGTAACTAATATGTAACATATAACCAAAACTGGTACGTAATACTTTATGCATTAATTTTAGAGACATTTTTTTCAGCATAATGTTCATTACACTTCAAGTGATATGTTCAGATTCAATTTAAACGATATTTTGTATTGGTATTTTTGTTTCTTGAAGAATATTTTTCTTGTTTGACAGACCATGCAAGCACTGAGAAACTTAAGTGCGATTAATTACTTAGAAATGTCTAGTTGTTTTTATTTTCGAAGGACTTGTGTTTCTGCTTCTCTAGATATTCTGCAAAATCCTGCTCGAAGGACCAAATACGATGATTGCATTTTACGCTAGATACCACACAGTTCAATGTTTAGAGTCAACAAGGTTTTTCCATTTAAAATGTTGTGGAGTGCTGATTCATGTATATTTTGCATCTGCTATCTGGTGCTACTTATAATTAAACTGTATCAAATAAAAAAATGACTATAGCGTAAACTTTGAACTACCACAGTTTGATATTTTGTTCTTCTTAAAGGTACATTTTTACATTGGAAGAGAATAAAGGGCACATGCTATTATGTTTTGGTGTCAACACTTCCAGTTTGAGCGGGCGAACAAATACAAATATTGGAATGAGTAATAGTGAACAATTGTTAGAATCAAAAACAGAAGAAAGAATAAGAAAGAAAACATTCCAAATCTGAAACATTTCATGTTTCATTGGTTTCTCTGAAAGTTAACAGCAATTGTATAATTTTTCATAAATAGATTTTATACAATTTTAGATCAAATTGAGATCAATTTGTCGACAGACACGGGAATGATAAAAAAATAGAATTGTACATACTATTAATATTAATACAATTCTGTAATATTATTAGTTGGTTGCATCTACACGCCACACCTTGTAGATGGTAGTCGATAGAAATTAATATTAAGCGTTTAAGACATACAGAAAAAATTGTCATAACCCAATTTAGTGTATCAAACATCTTTGGTAATTTTAGTTAAAAAATAAACTCTTGTTTTACGTTTTTGTTTCCAGATCAGAAGCAGTTTTGTTATGTTGTATATAGTTTTGTTTCAAAACTTAACAAAATAGGATAGTTTCTTTCATTAAAGCATTCTACTTTCAAAACGCTTACAGTATGGAATCTTAAACATCAAGTAAATAATTTATTTGATATTTGTAACAAGATATTTCATAATAACGGACAGACCACAAAAAGAAAAATATTTACAGCATCTAATTCATGATTTTTCACATATGTATGAAAACTTTTCACACTTTAAGTAAATCTTGAATATAAGATCCAGTAATCATTGTAAAGCCCATCTCTAATTTAAATATCTAGCGGTATAACAATATTATGGCCTTTAATGTAACACTAAGTAGTAAGTATTTTGTCAATGTTTCTTAAATGTTGTGGTTATAGCTAAACCAACTCAAATGGACGTTAAAAATTATTCTGGTATCTAAATTCTTCATAATTAAATGGTAATGTCTTAAATATAATCAAGCTGGTTCAATTTTAGGGGATTTTTAATTGTAGGTGGTCTCAGCCAATATCCATATTGATATATAAAGGTTGTAAGATTATTTTATTTTCTATTGTTGGTGATATTTAAGTAAACTTATACAATGTCATATTTTAATTGTTATGTATATATGAAGTTTTATATTATTTTGGTTTAAAATAAACGATTGAAAGTGTTTGATAGTATTTTGATACGACAATGCACAAAATAATCTTTGAGTATATTAATTTTGACCTCAAAACAATTAAACAATATTTTATGTTGCCAACATTATTATAAAAAGCTTTTTAATAATTCAAAGAAGACTAGTCAAAAAACTTTTTTTAATAAAAGTTTTAAAATGCTATTAATCAGTTTCATCTTTTTATTCTGGTGTTGTCAATGTTGTATTTTTTTCCATATCCTCTCCCTAATATTAAATCTGAAATGACAGTAAACGACGCCGTTTGAATAGCGTATTTTTATACAGGACGCTTCACTAATAATAGGACATTGATCAGCTGTAGAACAAATATAAACACACATTTCGAGTGCAATGGCGAAAAATTCAAAGCACGATTCTGTAATAGTTTGAAATTTAAAAGGACATGGTTAGAACCTACATAGTGTTTGAGGGCCGCCCATACCTATTTAATATTATTAACCTTCCGAACACATACACACATATAATATACATTATATATATATATATATATATATATATATATATATAATGTATATTATATATATATATATATATATATATATATATATATATATATATATATATAATGTATATTATATGTGTGTATGTGTTCGGAAGGTAATAATATTAAATAGGTATGGGCGGCCCTCAAACACTATGTAGGTTCTAACTATATATATATATATATATATATATATATATATATATATATATATATATATATATATATTTCTTGTACACCAAACATACACTGGGGTGTCATACCCCGCACGTTATGTTTCTAATTTTTAAACAACTTTAAAATATTTTATGGGTTAATTTTATTCAAAATCAAGTTCTACACAAACAAAAATAATTCGACTGGTCCAACGAAGACTGTAGTAACTCATTTTTTATGTAATTGAGATAATTATAAAAATGTATTTACACTGTTACCAAAATTCATTAATCTATTAAATGGATGTTTTTATAGCATTAAGTGATACTTTTAATAATGATCTTACAAGGGTAAAACAGATTTAAGACAGAAATGGTCATAAGTGACTTTTGAATGAGTTACTATAGTTTTCGATGGAGATATTTTTAAAGTAATAAATACCAGAATTATTTGTTTCTTAACTTTATTTATATAAAATGCTACATTTTGAAGAAGCTACTGATATAATTTGCAGTTTTATATTTTAATTCAATTTTCCTCATCCGACTCTTCTTCGCTCTCAACTGAATCAACTTCGAGCTCGACTTTAGGAGGTACATAACTCTTTGAATTAAGATTTTTATAAAATCCATGGTACATTGTGGGTATTTTGCCGGTATTACACAGCCACAGTAATCCTTTTAGCTTTTTTTCTTCAATTGGTAATGGTGCATCATACAGTTTCGGTGGAAATTTGATAGTAGTGGAAGGCCGTCCTCTGCATTTTCGATTTAATTTTATGTCACAACCTCTAAAACCATCATCGAATTCGTATTTAAACATTATAGAATTTTGGTGTTTCATGCGAAAATTTTATTTCTCGTATTTTGCTAACTTTTATTGATTTCTTTTCGTTGTCAAGTTTCCAATTCTCGGTATCAGTCAGTTTTTTAAAATTAAAAAAATTATCTTGGGACATTTCCGTAACATCATAAACTCTTCCTGTAGTTTTAGCCATTCTAATTAATGTAACCCACTGTTCTGGCACATATACAACCGATTGCCTTTTCTTTGCATTTTCGATAACAGCATGCATACTGTCACCCTCGTTCTGAATGTGGCCTTTTTCCAGAAATCTGTGAACAATATCAATATGAAAATGAGCAGCAGCAAAAGCAAACATCGAAAACACAAAACGATTCCTATTTTGTCCCCCACAGTTGTCTGAGTAGAATATTATCGTTTTAACACTTTGTTGTGCCTTGAGATCTAAAAATTTCCAGAGGCAACTGGCAATTTCATTAGGACCTCTTTTAGCCACCTGCTCGTGCCATACATAGCAGTAACCCTGATTATTTCCAACATCATAAACTGTAAAGTTATATGTAGAGTATTTGCTTTTGTAGTAAAAATCACTTACGTTAGACAAAGGGGTAGCTAAAACCTTTTGAAGGTCAAAGCAAGCCACACACAAGCTCTTATCATCTAGTGCAAGCTGTTTGTCTATGTCTTTTAAGTTTCTGATAACTTCTTTGTTTTTCATATGGGACTCATATTGTTCGAGCAATTTTGCTTTTTCAGCATCACTAGCCATATTAAAAACAGAACAAACAGTACACTGGTCCTTTTTTGGTTTAAAGAACCCAATATTGAACTGTTCATTGAAAATATCTCTATACTGGCGTGACGTGGCAGCTGTAGTGATGTTATTTTTTTCGCAATGCTCGTTGTACAATCGGTACATTTTCTGGATAGTTAGCCCTTCTTCAAGGTACATCTTCATCGTATTCTTACGGGTATAATGGGAAGGTACTACAGGAAACTGATTTATGTGATTTTTTACGTTGTCTATAAGTTCTGGTGATAGTTTATGTGGTCTGTTAGTGTGCTTTCCACGTTTATCTTCCTCTAATGATCCACCATCTTTCAGTTTCCTTAATGCTGTAGTGATCCAAGTTTCTGAAACGTTAAGGTTTTCCAAAAACATAGTTTTGCAAACACGTTGTTTTTCATTGCGAATGTAGAAGTAATATTCTCGAGAGTAATTTCTTCGAGACCGTTGTTCTGCAGTAATAGTTACTTGTTTTTTGGCAACCTGTCTCACATGACGAGCAATAAAATCCCACTTTCTCGTATGATCTTTTAACTTCCAAAATTCATTGAAAAAAAGGTCTCTATCTTCTTTAGCTATTTTGGTAGCACATTTTAGTCTACATGTGTTTGCGCATGGTGCACCCATCTGTCTTCCTTTAATTTGAATACCTTTTCGATTTTCATGTTCAAGTCCCAGGTTTAGACTTGTTTTAGATTTTTCATCCGCCCACTTACTAACGTCTCTAATTCTTTTCCTACTTACTCTCTCTATATTGCCTCTGCTTCTTCTCTTTCTATTTGTGGTTGCTTCAGTTATATTCTTATTAGGTTCAATTATTACTTCAGGGATGTTTTTGTCTTCTGTCGGAATGTAATCTGGGTCGGTATCAGAGTCTGCATGAAATGGTTCCTCATCGCTTTCCTTCCCAATTATTTCATTTTCATTCCTATTGGCTTCATTCTCTTCTAAGCTTACTAAAATTAAACAAAAATGAGGTAAATGCCTACGTAATATTTTTTCATGCGGAATTTAAACCAACCTGTAGAACATTCAGGATTAATATCAGTCTCGTGGTCACCAGGATCCTCATTCGCCTTTTTGTATTTGCTTTCTTCTACAATACTTTCAGCAATATGTTTACCTCAAAAAAATAAGTAGGTTTTTACTTTGCTGTTATTATTTTAAATAAAGTTTATTATAAATTTACCTCCAAAAGAACGATAGGAAATATCCGTTTCAGTGTTTTTATACGCTTTCTCAGCTAATTCCAATATTAACTCACTTCTGGAACACATTATGGCAATTATAACAAAACTAAACTTTTGAACATAACCTTAAACTAACGCAGAATACCGTAATAACTCATGTTACGATACCTATGCTATCGCCTCAGATAACAACGAAGACTATTGTAACTCAAGATACGATGATTTTCTACGGTTGTTTTTCATAAATCGGAGATACTATAAAATTCTTACACGTAATATTGGTTGCATAACTACGTTTACTGAGATACGATTCTTTCCTGGGGAAGATATCATTGTTTTGCGCTCGTAACTCAAAAAGTGGAAAATTTGAGTTACTACAGTCTTCGTTGGACCAGTCGAATTGTACTAATAAAAAATTAAATTTTATCGAAAAATCCCATTTTATACTAAAAACTTGCTTCAGTCAAAACTTAACATTATGTCAATAAGAATGAAAGTCTTCATGTAACCCTTGGTTAATCAATGTTTTTGTTTGATCTACCCAACGGCTTGGAGATATTCCCCTAGGTCTTTTTCCTTCAACTCTACCCTAGACTATCAGTTTTTCCATCGTGCCTGCTCTTCTAGCAATGTGTCCAAAATACTGCAAATATCACTGTTGTATTTGTTTAAGCAATCTATCCTGTACTTGTAAGTTGTTCTAGTATCGATACGTTAGTGCGATGATCAATCCAGGATATTCTCAACATGCGGCGGTATACCAACATTTCAAAAGCGTCCAGTTTATTTTTATCCGCTTTCTTTTAAGTCCGCGTTTCGGATGCATATGTGGCTATGGGAAAAATGAGCGCCCTTACCAGCCCAACTAGAATATAACTGCCAATAATTAGGAAATGTGTATAATGTCTAAAATAACCTATTATTGCATTATTTTCCTTAATATTTATAATAAAACGACATTTATTTTGTGTTGAGTAATAATAGTAAATTATAAAAAAAACTCTTTTCCCTAAAGTGTCAATAACTAGGTGGTCTACCCTAAATGATTAGAAATGAGTAATACAATGAGATTTCTAAATTATTCTTTATTAAAAATAGAGTTACGTAACAGAAAAACTTTTGTCAATGATTGCAATATTTAAAATGTAAAACAAAATATAAATAAAAGTTTCAATTGGAAGTTGAATTTTCTTTGCATTTCAAATCAATAATTTCTCTCACGAGTTGCCTATTGTTTGCTTCTAGCTGATTAATTGTGGTTTTATAAATTTCCTCATTTCTTTTGTACTTTCCAATAAATCGCAGCATTACTTCATCTTTTGAGTGTGGCTTTACTTCTGTATTAGATTCTATTAATTTTTTATTT
Source organism: Diabrotica balteata (assembly GCA_918026665.1). NCBI lineage: Eukaryota > Metazoa > Arthropoda > Insecta > Coleoptera > Chrysomelidae > Diabrotica > Diabrotica balteata. The sequence continues at coordinate 88,936,613 of OU898282.1, forward strand.
TCTTCTGAAAGTTTTTTAAATTGTCTTACGAAGTCGTTATTTTGTTCCACTTGATACCTTTTAATTTTGTCCATTTCATGTTTTGCATCTATTTCTCTCTTTTTATATTCTAATATTTTTTCTTCCAAAACATTAATGCGATTGCTTAATCCTGCATTTTTATTTTCATAAGCGTTTATTTTAGACTGGCAGCATTCTATGACTTTATATAAGTGATTGTTTTTATTATTATTTCTTTGGCTGGCGATATTGGTGTCTTTCATTTGTGCTGAAAGAGTAAATTTACATTAGATTAAACAAGAACCTAACTTATAATTAAGTAAGCACTCACAACTATTGACATGTCACTTTTAATGGTTGATGTCAGTGGTCAAATAAAAATTTAACAAAAATATTTGCCTTGGTCGTCAAAATTATAAGATAAGACAAAAGTACTACAAATAATGTGACACCAAAGAGTACGAAAAAGAGAAAACGAAGCATAGTGTCATGAAAACAAAGAAATACTACAAGAAAAGGATCTAGGCAAGCGTGGCAATTATGTTGATAGCTTATTTATTTTGCAGAGTTTGACATGTAAATAGACATTCACGTCAATGATACCAGATATTTCTGGAGAAATATAAAAGTTTTAGAAGAACCATGAATAATTTGTTTTAAAGTTTGTGAAATACAATTATGGTCGTAGGTCAATAGCTGTATTATTGGAGAAGGAATATTTTGATAGAAAAGTTTGTACAGGACAAACAACAAAGAAATATAAGAAATTAGACCTATAATAATAATGTTTATTTATGTTAATTGCTTAATTATTCTTATTAATATCATTACAGAAAGCAGGCAGCGAGTTTAGTATCCTTCTAATAGCCTTGACCCCTGTTACCTCAACTCCATCCATATGGTTGGAGCAAGCACCCATAGCATAAACAAAATTAATGTGTTTTTTTGTAAAGTGACTTAGTGTGTCTTTTGGATGTTTTTTCAAAACTTTCGAATTGTTTTTTTAACTTTTAAAGAAATTTTGTATTTTCTCACCAATGGGATCCCTCACTTTTAACCCTAGATTACCAGACATTCGTAAATTTTACGATCCGCATACTTCTTTAAGTATTTTCGGCTAATTACGGTTACCGCTCAGCCTTGGGCCGCTCGTTACCTTCTAATTTAGTCGTTAGCTAGGTAGTGTCGTATGTAGTTATACCATTTCAAATTTATACAACATAGTTTTCACATCTTCGTCGTCAATTTTACGAAGCTCCGGTATCTACGATAGTTTTATTAGTAGGTGTTTATTTTTTTTGGCAGCGACTGGGAAGAAGATAATCTGGAGATAGAATCTTCACACTCGGATAATGAAGCTGTCGAAGATTTGATTGTATCTCCTTGTTCTAATGAACCAATCGGGCAAGATGCCATTTCGGACATTGAAAAAGTTTCTACGTCGATATCTAGAAAATCAAAGTATGTAGTGGTCCCAACAAAAAAAGTTTTAACACGCTATTTGAAATTATTTTGCAACATAAAAATGCAGAAATTGTAAGATAAGCTGAGAAACATAATAATCATGAAAATGTGTCTCAAATATCAATTGAAGAATTAAGAGCCTTACTTGTAATTCTTGTCCTTTCTGTCGCAAAAAAAAGATAACCATGTATCTGCAAAATATATGTTTAACACCTCTATTTCAGGAACGTTTTACAGAGCCTGTATGAGTTGTAATTGCCTTACATTTCTACTAAATTGTATAAGATTTGACGAAAAGCAAACAAGGCAAGAGAGACAAGTAAATGATCCTTTCACTCATATCCGCGAAATATGGGATATTTTCATTGAAATATGCCGCACACCATATACTCCATCATCATATCTTACAATTGATGAGTAACTGCTAGGATTCCGGGAAAGATGCCCTATTAAGATGTACATCCCCAATAAAACTTCAAAGTACGGAATTAAGATTGTTATGTTATGTGATTCCTCCAGTAAATATATGTTGGATGCAAGCCCCTATTTGGGAAAGAAAACTAATACCAATGGTTTGCCACTAGCAGAGCATTATGTCAAAGAACTAACAAAATCTGTCCATGGATCAAATCGGAACGTAACCATGGACAACTTGTTTACGTCAGTGAAACTAGTCGTTGAACTGTTACAAGAGCCATATAAATTAACAGCATTAGGTACTCTTCAGTATCAGTATTAATTCCTATGTAATTTACACATACAACACATTAAAACGAGGTAAAAAGCCATGTCTCTCGGTAGCAGTATATGGTTGATTTAAGCCAGTATTTTGCCGAACCATGAACGAGACTACGATTCGCAACCGCTACTTTGCGTCGAAATATTTGTCACGATATAGCCCATATTTTAAAGATACCTGCTGCAGAAGAAGTTCCCACATATCAAGAAAGAAAAAGAAAAATTTGATTTTATTGTACAAGCCAAATACGGCGAATGACAACTACATATTGCCAAGTATGCAAGCATGCGATATGCGGTGGACAAATTTGCACCGAGTGTTTAAAACATTAACCAATTTTATTTTTTCTTCGTTTAAAATGTTATTATAGTGATAAAAACTCTCCTGTTCAGATTTTGAATCTACTTTTTGTAATTACAAGGCATTTTTTATAGGTAGTAAAATTTACGATAGTCCGGTAATATAGGGTTAAAATACTTTTCTTTTTTTTTTTTGGGTAATAATTTGATGACAATATATAATTTTTTACTATATTGTAAATGTAGTTATTTTCAGTTTTAACCTTTGATCCGGCACATACTTGGTTCTGCGTAGAAAATGAGAAAATGAAAATAGTTTAAAATCACAGCATCTACAAAATTAAGGCACAATATAGTAAAGAAACTATCCAATAAAAAATTTATTAAATAGTATTTGAGAACTAGTAATAGATTTACAAATTGCAATAACTTGTATTTTATAATCTCTAACTAAAATATACAAAATGCGAGTAAAATGAACAATATGTACTTATTGGTGGTTAAAACAAACAAGATCCTTTAAATAACAGAATAAGCAAGTTTATCATATTACTACTTATATACTTTCATAGATAGGGGAAGGACGGGGAAGATGACGCAGCGTCTAAGATGACGCACCTCTGTATTTTATCAAGTACTTCACTAAATTCAGTTTTTATACCCGTGGCGCCCTCCTTTAGAAACTACTATTACTTTAAAACTTCATCGGTCAGCTTTCGTACTGTTTAGTATCTGTGAGGCAGAGTAACGCGATACACGTTGATTTCTTGTTATTTTTGACACTGCGAATATTAATGGTAAGTTGTTTAAAAATGGTTCCATTGGATTTTCTTCATATTCATGGGAGTAGGTGATATTTATTTTCAGTTAGCGAGGATTTATCTGTTAAATATTTGATGATGGATAATTTTGATAACCATTTTTTGTAGGTTATGCTGAACAGGCTAAGTTGACGCAGACTGCGTCATCTTTGCTGTTATAGTGCGTCGTCTTTGCCTTTTCAGTTCATTACCTTAAATAACAATGGAGTATAGAATATTTATTATTTAGTGTCTATTTTGCATTTTGAGGCATCTTTTTCTTTTTTAGAAATGGGAAAATATATACGAAAAACACAGAGAGGATCATTTTCTGCAGCAGCTCTTAATGCAGCATTGAATGCAATTTGTAGAGATGGTCGTAAAATTCGGGAAGTGGCAAGGGCATTTTCAATACCAGAAGCTACATTGAGGAGAAAACTTAAGGTTAAAAATTTATTAAAGGAAGTCAAATCAGAGTCTCTTGGTAGAGCCCCATTGTTTTCGGCACATCATGAAAAGGAGATACTAAATCATGTTCTCAAGCTGGCCAATTTATTTTTTGGTATCACTTGCATAGAGCTGAGAACCATGGCATTTGCTTATGCAGAACGCAATGAAATTAAACACAATTTTAATAAGAATAAACAAATGCTGGAAAAGACTGGTATCTAGGATTTATAAAACGAAATCCTCAAATTTCCTTGAGAAAGCCAGAAGCTACAAGCATTAATAGAATAACAGCCTTCAATAAAATAGAAGTAGACCGCTTTTTTAAAAATTTGGAAACAGTGCAAGAAAAATATAAATTTCTGCCAGATCGCATTTACAATGTTGATGAAACCGGTATATCTACGGTTCCTAAAGAATCATGTAAAAGACTTGGACCCAAAGGAGTAAAGCAGTTTGGAATCATTTCTTCGTGGGAACGAGGGAAGAATATCACGGTAATAATGGCGTTCAGTGCCTCCGGTAACTACATACCTCCATTATTTATATTTCCCAGGAAGAGGATGAGCCCACAGCTTCAGAAAAATGGACCAAGCGGTGCGATTTACAACTGCACGGATAATGGATGGAGTAATACGTCTATGTTTTTATTATGGCTGAAGCATTTCCAAAAAAAAGTCCTGTCTAGTCCAGATAATCCCGTGCTGTTAGTATTAGATAATCACTCGAGCCATATTTCACTGGATATTTATAATTACTGCAAAGAGAATGGGATTATAATGGTTAGTATTCCACCCCACACATCCCACAAATTACAACCTCTTGATGTGTCATTTTTTTCTGCATTAAAATATGCGTATGGTCGCCATTGCAATTCCTTTCTAAAATCTAAGATCAGCAACTCAGAGTTTGAAGATAAAATTACTCCATATGATGTCGCCGAGATTTTTAAGTTAGCATATGATCAGGTGGCAAATATTGATAAGGCCGTTTCTGGTTTCGGAACGTGCGGAATTTTTCCGTTAAACTCTGATAAGTTCACAGAAGATGACTCTTTTCCTGCTTGATGTGATATTAACCTCCTTGGTATTGCCTGGCTGTAGACTTCTAATATTGTAGGCAACTTTATGCTGTCAGTGTTTGACAGAAGTCACTGTCACTGCAATGCTAATTTTATTGTTTTGTTAATATTATGTGTACAATTTTATGTTGATTAAAACCTTATATCCTAGGTTTTGCTTATCATTTCAATTTAATCAACATCAATGGAGAAGTATCTAAGACCCGAGAGGTTCGACGGGGATCCATCTGTGAAATCAACAGCAAAGGAATGGGACCATTGGAAAAGAACTTTTATGAACTTTTTAGCTGCCCATATTGTCACTCCCGCTGTTTCTGCTGATGGTGCTGCTGTACCACCCCTAGATATTAATGATACTAAGCTACAACTATTAATAAATCATATTTCTCCACGAGTTTATACATATATAAGCGATTGTAACACTTACAACGAATCCATTCAAACTCTTGACAAAATATACATCAAACCAAACAATACTATTCATGCTCGTCACATACTAACCACTAGACGACAACAGACAGATGAGTCTATCGATTCTTACATGCAATCTTTAAAACAGTTAGCAAAAGACTGCAATTTTACTGCTGTAGATGCTGATACTAATAAAAATGATACAATCCGTGGAGCTTTTATCGCTGGAATGTCATCCACAAAGATACGATCGAGATTGTTAGAGAGTTTAACACTAACTTTAGAAGAAACTTACAATATAGCTATTTCAATGGAAATGGCAGAACTCAACTCTCAGGTTTATTCAAATCAACATTCAACACTTAGTGCTCTACCTGGTACCTATCAATTTGAGTCACAGAGCTCTCCAACAAATTCTGAATGTGTCACTGTGACAGCTGCTACCAACTCTACTAACTCTTCTAGGTCAGGACACAAATGTTTTTTCTGTGGTGGGCCAATACATTCAAAAAAGAACTGTCCTGCTCGATAATCCATCTGCAAATCCTGTAATAAAAAGGGACACTTTGCAAAAGTTTGCCGCTCCAAGAGCACTAGTGCATCTGCCAACATATTTGAAGGCTATGATAACTGCACAGCCTGCATTATTGCTGCTACTCCTGCTTCATTGAAGAAAGCTATAGTGCCTGCATCTATAAAAGGCCTTCGTGCTGATGCTCTTATAGATACTGGTAGCTCTGTCAGTTTTATTAATGAAGACTTTGCTAATCTGTGCAAACTCCCTAGGAAGCCTTGTACTCAGACTGTTTCTATGGCCTCATTATCACACACCTCGGAAGTTAAAGGTGTGACTACTCAAAATATTACAATTGGTGACCACTCGTACGACAACATTAATTTACTTATAGTTAAAAATCTCTGTGCTGATATAATAATTGGTCATGATGTTCTATCTAACCACTCAAGTCTAGAATTTGAATTTGGAGGACCTAAAGAAGTATTCAAGGTATGTAGTGTAGTTGAAGCCTCAGTACCTGCAGTTCCTTTATTTTGTAACCTGACTTCAAATTGTAAACCTATCGCAGTAAAATCGCGCAGGTATAGTGCTGAAGATCAGATTTTTATTAAAAATGAGATAAAGAAGCTTTTAAATGATGGAATTATTGAAGAAAGTCAGTCCCCTTGGAGAGCACAGGTGCTTATCACCAAAAACGAAACTCACAAGAAGCGACTTGTCATTGATTATTCTCAAACAATTAATCGATTCACTCAACTTGATGCCTATCCACTGCCAAATATCGAGGAAATGGTGTCCAATGTATCACAATTCACTGTCTTTAGTGCAATAGATTTCCAAAGTGCATACCATCAGGTTCCAATACTTCCACATGAAAAGATGTACACAGCTTTTGAAGCCACTGGGAAACTGTATCAATTTTGTCGCATTCCGTTTGGTGTTACCAATGGTGTAGCCAGTTTCCAAAGAACAATCGACTGGCTTATACGTACAGAAAACCTTGAAGGTATATATGCCTACCTTGATGACATAACTGTTTGTGGTAAGACGAAGGTAGAACATGACAAAAATCTTGAGAACTTTCTGAAGGCCACAGACAAATATGGCTTGACACTAAACAAAACCAAGAGCAAATTCAATCAAACAGTAATAAACTTACTTGGTTATACTATAGGACCAAACCATGTCATAAAGCCCGATGCTATCAGACTACAACCCTTATTAAAAATGCCTCCACCGAACGACACTGCATCTCTCAGAAGGGTATTAGGTATGTTTGCCCATTATTCAAAATGGATTCCCAAATTTTCCGAAAGGGTCCACACATTAGCTCATGTCAACAATTTTCCGTTGAACGAAGATGCTTTATCTTGTTTTGAAAATCTGAAATCTATAGTTGCAAAGTCATCTGTTCACGCTATCAACGAAAATATGCCATTTGTTGTTGAAACTGATGCTTCAGAACACTCAATTGCTGCTACCTTGAGTCAGGATTCCAGACCCGTTGCTTTCTTTTCAAGATCACTTAACTCTAGTGAGCTGAACCATTCTGCTGTGGAGAAAGAAGCATACGCTATTGTTGAATCTCTAAAGAAGTGGCGCCATTTTCTTATAGGAAAGCCTTTCACAATTATTACTGATCAAAAGTCTGTAACATTTATGTTTAACACGAAGCATTCCAGCAAGATTAAAAATGAGAAAATACAAAGATGGCGACTTGAATTGGCACCTTATAAATATGACATTGTGTATCGACCAGGAAAAGACAACCAAGCAGCGGATGCTTTATCGCGCATCTGTTCTTGTGCTACTACCACGGCGGCAGGTGCATCAAAACTCAAGTCACTTCACAATGCACTTTGTCATCCAGGGGTAACACGTATGTTTCATTGGATAAAATCGAAGAATTTGCCTTTCTCTCTCAATGAAGTCAAGACTATGACTCGTGACTGTGGGGTATGTGCTAAAATCAAGCCGAGGTACTTTAAGAATGAGGGGTTTTTTCCAAAGCTTATAAAAGCCACATCTCCCTTCGAACGCCTTAGTATTGACTTTAAAGGACCAGTGCCTTCAAATACCAATAATCGTTATATTCTTACGGTAATAGATGAGTATTCCAGATTCCCATTTGCTTTCCCATGCAGTGACATTAGTGCCAAAACAGTAATCAAGAATTTAAATAACTTATTCATGATGTTTGGAATGCCTGCATACATTCATTCGGATAGAGGGACTCAATTTCTATCAGCTGAAGTCAAAGAGTTTCTCAACTCCAGAGGAATCGCAACAAGTAGAACCACTGCTTATAATCCTCAAGGAAATGGTCAAGTGGAAAAGTTGAATTCTACTGTCTGGAAAGCTATTCAACTGGCCTGTGAATCACATGAAGCACCTATTGAGACTTGGGAACAATACCTACCTGTCGTGCTGCATTCCATTCGTTCACTGTTGTGTACCGCAACTAACTGTACGCCGCATGAAAGGATGTTCGTGCACACACGTCGATCTCCAAATGAGAATACAATACCGTCATGGCTAGCAAAATCTGGGCATGTCTTGATGAAAAGGTTCGATCGGAAAAACAAGTACCAGCCTATCGTAGAGGAAGTGGAGGTAATAGAGGCAAATCCTGAATACTCTTTTGTTAAACTGAAAGACGGACGGGAAACCACAGTGTCTAATCGTCATCTGGCTCCGAGTGGACGAGGTGAAGGGGAAATACTAGATATACCAGGTCAAGAATCAGTGTTCGTAGAAGACCCACGTGAGTTACATTCGAATCTTAATGATTCCTCATCCAATACAACCACGCAAAACATGCAGCCCCTGGCAGATACATCTACATCTCCCCCTCCACTGGATTCAGTACTTCTTGAAGAACCCCCAATGAGTTCTGAACAGAGCTTATCGCCTTCTTCAGCACTACCTAGAAGATCTGAAAGAATTCGTCATTTACCACGGTATCTGGAAGATTATAGTGTGGGAGAATGATGTGATATTAACCTCCTTGGTATTGCCTGGCTGTAGACTTCTAATATTGTAGGCAACTTTATGCTGTCAGTGTTTGACAGAAGTCACTGTCACTGCAATGCTAATTTTATTGTTTTGTTAATATTATGTGTACAATTTTATGTTGATTAAAACCTTATATCCTAGGTTTTGCTTATCATTTCACTGCTGATAATTTAAACAATGATAGCTTGGATAGAGATGTTTCTCCTGAACCTGCACCTCAGGGAACACCTCCACTAATAACAACACCATCTATAAGAGAACCAGAATTACCAAGTCCATCAACCAGCCGACAGTCTCCTGAAAGTCGTCACACAACATCCACAAAACAAAATGAAATAACCAAACGTCCACATATTTCTCTTTCACTTATTTCTCCAGTTCCTTTGCCCAATAAAAAAATTAAAAGAAAATATGGATGACAAAAGCAACATTCTGAAATTCTAACAAGCACCCCTTTAAAAGAATTCTTAGAAGAAAAAGAGAATAAAAACAAAGAAAAACTGGCGAAGTCGGAAGAAGGAAAGAAAAAAGTAACCAGACAAGTTTTGGTTAATGATGCAGGATTAAAACTAAATAAAAATAAAGGGAAAGCCAAAGTACAAAAAATAATCAAACAAAAAATAAACAAAAAAATCTTGGAGGATAGCGATACTGAAGAAAGCGATTTTGATGAAGAAGGTCTTTGCAATGACGATGAGTTGGATGACATAATCAACGAGGGAGGTGAAACTGATATCTGTATATTATGTGGAGACTTCGGCAAAAAGACGGAAACATGGTTCAGATGCACAAGTTGTGGACAATGGGTGCATAAAGAATGCAGTGGAGCCAAAAGTCCCGAAAACTACATTTGTGACTTTTGTTAATATGTTAAAAAAGCTTTGTTTACATTTTCTTACTTTCAGTATTAAAAAATAAATTTTCTTTTCATATCACTTGCGCTTTTAATATAGATACCTACATGCGCCATCTTTACCATCACTGTGCGTCATCTTTCCCTCGGTGGAAGGTAAGATGGCGCAAAAGCGTTTTTTAAAAAAGCCGCATAAAAAATACTTCCTTTTATTGAATTTAAAAATAATCCTAGAAATTGGTTATGGAAATGTCCAAATTACAGGCTCGTAGCATTCAAAGTTAGCTTAAATAGTTTTTACCCTTAAATAAAATGTATTTTGCTTAGGTGCGTCATCTTCGACGTCCTTCCCCTATGTACAGTGTCACTGTTTGCGACTAGGTCTGGAGCAGTGTCGTTTGTAATTAGGCTATTCCAAAATTCTAATCTATTTTTAGGCATCAAATTTCCTAGAACTTTTATTATATATTCTTTTTTCGATGTCGATACACCACGTTCCGATAAAACTTCGGGTTTATTTGCATAACTGAATTTCTTTTGTAAAAAATCCACTGAGTTGTATTGTAGTTGATCAAAATCATTTTTATATTCAAGGCATTTTGACCCCTTCTTGAACCTTACTTCAACTATATTTCTTATCAGAAAACCATTTAAAGGGTCTTCACATTTTTCATTTTTTCGAACTTGTCTCTTTTTTTCTCCCACTTACGAAAGACAGTTACATCCAGAACTACAACTCCTCTCTTAGAGGAGCTTACTGCGGCCTGTAAGTCGTTATAATCGTAGAGACCACGAATCTTTGCGATTTTTCGTTAAATGTTGCCATGCAGTCCATCGGCACTCATATGATATGTATGTCCCTTTTTAAGATAACGTAAAGTTATTTGTTCTGGTCCGATTTCTTGATTTACTATATAGATTAGGAAAGTGTACAGGATTAAATTTTTGTTTTGTCCTGTACAAATATCAGTCCAAGTAATAAATTCGTTTATATCTCGTTCTTCCTCAATAACTCTAACAATAACATCCACAATATTGTGACCGTCACGTCCCCCTACACCCTCGTGCCACATAGAACAATAACTTTTGCATAAAGACTTCAGTTTTATAGGACAAAATGTCAAATTAAATGCTACAATACGACTTAAAAGTGGCTGTCTTTACGGCTGGCATATTACGAAGTAAGATAACTTTTTGCAAATCCATTGACTATATTCTAACGTTTGGATTATCGACACTGAGACTATCTGGATTATCGACACTGATATTTTGCTGTTGCTTTCAAAGCCTTAGATCTTACAATATTACAAAAAAAGTTAAATTTAATGCTCGAGGTAATAGATGTCTTGATAATGTTTTCGCAAATATTGATGGTACCACAAAACCTGTGGATAATTGATGTGTTATTAAATTCCATAAATATCTCTTTTCCAGAAAAATCTAAATTGCTAAATAAAAATATTCCAGGTAAAAAAGTAAACTGGTTCAATGACACTTTGAGAAAAATGCGTGAGAGACTTAAATTTATTATAGCATTAAATAGAAACGATCCCATTGCTGCACCTAGCAGTACCATTATCAAACTTAGAAAAGAGTACAGGGAAGCCATCAAGCTTGCAAAAATTAATGCAAATGATAGGTTTATAAAAAATTCTGGCAACTCTCAACAAGTTATGTGGAAACTTATTAATGGTAACAAACATAAAAATGTTTTCTTCACTGATAATTCTAAATTCAATGCAGATAGTTTTAATAGCCACTTCTGCTCAACTGCTGAGAGAGTAATAAATGAACTTGAGGTTCCTCAGCTAACTCTTGATGACTATTTAAAGTATATACCACAAAAAAATATTCCATGTTTTAGTTTTCAGCCAGTGAACTTTAGTGAAGTTGACTTAGCTATTACAGAAATAAAAAATAGTAACAGCAAAGATCCTGATGGGTTTAACAAAAAAATTATTAAAACAATTAAAGATATAATTGTTCAACCTCTAACAACTTTAATAAATCAATCAATATTTTGTAATACCTACTTATCCTCAAGTTTTCAAAACTGCAAAGGTAGTACCTCTGTTTAAGAATAAAGGCTCTATTGATGATTATAACAATTATCGACCCATTTCTTTGTTGCCCGTCTTATCAAAAGTTTATGAACGAATTTAAAAAAATCAAATTAATCTACATTTTGAATCTAAAACTGTTTGCCATAAACCAGTACGGATTCCGAAAAAATAAAACAACAACTTTAGCTATTGATAATTTCACTAAAAAAAAGCAAAGCAAAGCAAAAAAAAAAAATTTAGCAATGTTTTGGAAGGGTTTGAGAAATATCTTGATACTCTTGCATCGCTTTTAGATCTTACTAAGGCTTTCGATTGTGTCACACATAGTATTCTACTTAGAAAACTTCCTTATTATAATTTTCATAGTGATGCTATTCAACTAATTGATTCATATCTATCAAATCGTGATCAATATGTTCACTTCAACCAGTGTGATTCTCAAAAACAATCTTTGTTGTTTGGTGTCCCTCAAGGCTCGGTTTTGGGTCCAGTATTATTTTTTATCTATATTAATGATCTAGTGTACTCTCAAAATGAAACAGTCAACACTGTTTTATTTACTGATGACACTACTTTCTATGCAAGCTATCATCCTTTTGAATTCGACACCCTTGATTACCAAACATCTGAAAAAAACTTATTCAATTGGTTTTTAACTAACCGTCTCTCTTTGAACAACTCTAAATCACAAAGTGTTAATTTTACTCTAAGAAATAACACTTGTATCGAAAACGTTGCTCTACCACAATGTGTAACCGGAGCGAAGTTTCTGGGGATATATTTGGATGCAGGATTAACCTGGGAACAACATATAGTTAATCTATCGAAAAAGATTTCCTGACAACTTTTTCTCTTCAGGAACCTTATACAAGTGACTTTCAGGGAAACTATTTTAACAGCTTATCATAGTAATTTTCATTCTCATCTGACATATGCTATTCTCTCCTGGGGGCACTCTTGTCATATCGTTATAGTGTTTGCACAACAAAGAAAGTGTGTTCGTATTATCTCTGGGCTCTCTTATAGAGCAGACTATAGAAACTTTAGAGTTTTAAAAATTTTACCTTTACCTTGTGTATACATTATGCAGTGTCTGTTGCACATTAAACAAAATCTTAGCCAATACAATGCGCATGTAGATTTTCACAATTATCCCACCAGATTTAACAATAATCTTATACCAGAATTTAGCCGTCTTGAGAGATCCAGAAATGGTTCAAGGTATTTATTTTATTTATTTATTTATATACGGCATCCATTTACTTACAATTTTTACAAAGTTACATCTTAAAAACAATATATTATTAAAATAACAATCACAAGTTTTAAAAAGTTACACCTTAACAACAATAAATTATTAAAATAACAAACACCTCAGAATAATACAAACATATAAGAATAATACAGATGTACAACCAACTTATTGTAAGATATTTTTTAGTTGTTTTTTGAACAAACTAATTGTGGAGTCAAAAATATCTATTTGTCTTGGCAAGCTATTAGCACTCCGGACCAATCGTGTAGTTGGTTCATTGGTACCATAATTAGTGTGGTGAAATGGCACCGAAAAGATTTCTGATTGTCTGTTGCTTCTACTAGGAACTTTAAGACTAACAAGCGATAAGAGTTGAGGACAATCTATAAAAGCATTGATAACTTTGTGTAAGAAACATAAATCCAACAATGTCCTCCTTGACTCAAGAGTTGGTAAGTTAAGACTATCTCTTACCCACTGATAGTCGTATTCCTCTCTCCTGTATCCACTCTTATAGGCTGCTACCCTCAAAAATTTATTCTGGACTCTTTCAATCTGTTGAATGTAACAGTGGTATGATGGGGACCATACAACTGATCCAAACTCAAGAATGGGCCTAACGAGACCACAATAAAGTCTTTTAAATGTAAATAAAGACAGATCCACAGATGTGCGTTGGATAAATCCCAGCACTTTCATCGCTCTGTTTGTTACTTGGTTAATGTGGCTTGAGAATGACAGTTTGGTGTCTAACCAAATTCCCAAATCTAATACTTCATTTTTCGAGGCTAATGGCAAGTTATTTATGTAGTAAACAAATGTAATTGGATTTCTTTGCCTCGAGAATGTCATTTTATGACATTTGTTTATATTGAGTGACATTTTGTTTAAAGTGCACCAATCATAAAACGATTTAAGATCTTCCTGTAATATAACAGCATCATTCCAGGATTGAATTTTTCTAAACAGTTTTACATCGTCAGCAAACATAAGAACACTACAATTTTTGATTTGTTGTACTAAATCAACCAGAAACAAGCAAAACAAAACAGGGCCACAATGGGAGCCTTGTGGCACGCCTGATGGAACTGTTATTTCAATTGAAGTGTCACTTCCCAAGTTAACTGTCTGCGTACGGCCACTAACAAATTCTGTAATCCACTGAAGAAGGGGATCTAAAATACCCAAAGCTCTTAGTTTTTGTAAGAGGACCCCATGGTTTACCCGATCAAATGCTTTGGAAAAGTCAGTATAGATTGAGTCAACCTGGCACCCCTCTTCAAAGCTGTTATATATATGATTGACATACAAAACCAGGTTGGTATCTGTTGACCTCCCTCTCATAAAGCCAAATTGTTCAGGATTAAAAATGCCTCTATAACTCCATGTCAGTTTCTTACTAACCAAACAATCAAGCAACTTGGGCAGCTCCGACTGATTACAGACAGCTCGATAGTTTGATATATCGTTCCTTGCACCCGATTTAAAAATCGGCTTTAAAAAACTTTTCTTCCAGAGACTGGGAAAGCTACCAGTACCAAGTGATCTGTTAAAAATAAACAAAATTGGTTTTGTAAGTACACATATACATTTTTTCAGAAAATAGGCTGGGATTCCATCCGGCCCTGCACATAATCTGTTTTTACAACTTGCAATAGTATCATACACCTCAGTTGCTGTAAGTATTATAGAACTCAAACAAATAGAACTGTCCAAATTAAAAAAAGGTAAAGTATCTTTTTGTTCATCTGAGTAGACTGATGAGAAATATTCTGCGAACATATTGGCAGAGTCCTTCATATTTAAGCCAACCCTATCCTTATAGACCATTCTGGATGGTATATTATACCCATTTCTTTTGCTTTTAATATAAGACCAAAAATATTTTGGATTATCGGAAATGTTATTTTGTATCTCATCTAAATACTGTTTCTGACAGTCTGCTCTTAAAATTTCACACTGGTTTCTTAAATCCACAAAACGGTCATAATCATCTTGCCTACCACTAATTTTAAATTGTTTGTGTGCCTGTTTTTTACATATAATTAGGTTACGCAGCTCTGACGAGAACCAAGAGGGAAAGGTAGAGGTTTTATATTTCTTTAGTGGAACAAAGTGTTCTATCAGTGAGTAAATTATATCATAAAAAATGACCACCATACTATCAACTGTACCATTAAGAAACAGTACCTCCCAATTTATACTTGCTAAATAATTATTTATTGAAAAGTAGTCACCATTTTTGAAATCATAAAAGTATTCCTCGTAATTCATAACATCAAAATTTTCTTCACACACTAGTTCAAAACTGATAGCTGTATGATTTAAACTATTCTCAAAAATTTTATCTACTGCTGGAGTAACATTAATAGATTCCAAATTGCTAAAAACCAGGTCCAATGGGACTCCTTTGCTGTTCAAAATATCATTCTTTTGAAAGAAGTTATAGAAACTAAAGCAATTTGCTACAATACTTACAGAGTCATTTCCAGTGCCCGTCACTGTCAATCCCAACTCATCATTGCCCCATTTAGCTTGTGGTAGGTTGTAATCACCTGCCAAGACAAACAAACTATCTGAAAAATTAGTGTAAACATATTCAACAGTTTCACAATGACTTAAATAAGACTGAGAAGGTGATGGAGAAGGTATATATACACAGCCAATAACAAAATTTTGAGATTTGATTTTAAATGATAGGTATAACTGATATATGTCAGAGTCAACAAGAGGAACTACGATTTTTTGAGTAGAAAGGCTCTTTCTAGCTGCGATTAATACACCACCTCCACGTGTCTTTAGAGTGTTTAACCCCAATTCACGATCACATCTATAAATGTCATACTCTGGAACTCCCACTTCAGCATCAGAATAATCTGAATTTAACCAAGTCTCTGCAATCATTACTATATCATAGCAGGAACAACTCAAAGCTTGCTGGAAATTCTGTATTTTTGTTCGCATGCCCCCAGTGTTGAGATAGTAAACACATACATTTGATTTTGATTTCAAGGAGTCATTTTTAGTTATATCCTGGTCTGATCTCCTCGATCTTGTTGAAAATTTTCGGATTGGCGTTTATTGGAAATCCAAAACTTTCTTAAAATGATGCCTTTAGGCCAAATATCCGGCCTCGAAAAATCTTCCTTGTCATCTGGATGGATGCTTATTTTGAAAGAGATATTTTCACCTTTAACTGGTAACGGTTCAACCTTAAAATCCCTAATATTTGGACACTGCTTTAGCCTTTAGTATTTAGCCATAAAATTCTACAACTTAGTGCCAGCTAGAATAAAGGCTCTTAATTTTCATCAGTTTAAGGCACAAATTAAGAGTTACCTTATAGTGAATGCTTTTTTTACATATGAGGAGTATTTTACTTCCAATTTTAATTTGTTGTAATTGTTAACAGTATAATTTAAAACAATGTATCTATGTTTTGTGTTTATATTTATGTGTGCATATTAACTATATTGACACTTACTTTACTTTATTTGACTTGTAAAAATACTTATGTATTAATTTATTACCAATAAACCATCTATCTATCTATTTGTGAAGATTCCATTCGTCTTCATTTGCAAAAACTTGCTGACTATCATCTTCTGTTTTTGACATTTTGTATGTTTCCCCTATGAATGTAGATGTTTTGTATGTTTTGTCTACACAGACATCTGACTTTGGCATACACAAGAAAATATGCATTGATTTTAACATTTGTCTGTACAATTCAAATTTACAGTATTCAGGATGTTCACGCTTAAAATCTTCAAACATAGATTTTATTGTTAGTTCTCTAGGTAAATACTTAATGTTTGGTGCATTGTGTCGTCGGTAGTGACTGACACAAGGCTTGCATTTATTTATATGATCTACAATGATAGCTCGTTCACGCTTTCTTGCGTAATTACCAGTAGTGCCTCTATTTTTCTTTAAAGCAGATAACATAGGGTCTTTTTTCATGCTGTAGTATCAGTGGAATAGCCTAATGTATTTAACAAAAACTTATGGCAAACAGAGACACTCTTATTGTCTTTTGGCAAACAAAACTTACGGCTTTAGCCTTTTACAAAAATGTTATTGATTACTGCTGCAGTTCTTCTTTTTACAGGTACTATCTGAACACATTTTGCCAACCATTTACGTCGCAAAAAATACTGTAGGGACCAATATCCGTCCCATATTCTAAAGCGTTCTTCGTTAGTAACCGCGGAACTATGTGCTCTTTTACACATTTTCGAACACGGTGGTTTTATAGGATGTGCTCCTTTATCAGGTACAACTTTTTCTTGGTTAGATAAACGCTTGTATGTTAACCTCTTGCTTAAGTCGTCTTTTAATCAGAGTAGGAAAACTGTCCACAATAACAGTAGTGGTAGCAGCTGCTGAAGACCCTGTAATATTATCCAGTAGATTTTCTTCTGTTGTAGCAACTACTTCTTCAAAATCAGAATTAGTTAGAATAGCTGCAGATTAGCAGAATTCTGCTACTTAGGGTCACTAGTTGACTGCAATACAACACATCCAAAGAAAAATATAAAAAAGAATATGCGTGGTTATTCGCTATTATTTTGGTCTAGGTCCTCAACTAAGGGCGAGAAATATGTCAAGTGCAAACAAAGTGCAACTTTATAAAACAATAATATGCTCAGTGCTCACTTACGGAATGGAAAGATGGACAATGACGACCGAAGATGAAGAGTTACTACAAATCTTTGAAAGAAAAGTATTGGAGACCATATAAGGCGGAGTTAACGAACAGGGTCTGTGGAGAAGGTGATATAATTTTGAACTCTATAGATATCTGGACAATGTGCAAGACAATTTAAGGAGACTAGAGTAAGGGGACGGAGAAGACATAAAATCGACAGGGATGGATGGAAGAATGTTTTGAGGCAGGTTAGGACTCATGAAGGGCTGTATTGTCAACTGATGATGATTGAAGTGATGAAAGAGGCCAGTTTTAGTTTACATTAAATTTCATGTAGAGTGGAAGCTAAGCCATTAACAGTATTACGATTTGGAGGAGGAGGTCTATGATGAGACTTATCAGCATCATGGAGAGTCGGATATCCTAGAATATTACAAGGCAGTGATTTATGCCATCTTAGACTTCTTGCTCTCAGAAATAAAAGGGTCAGTGACAATCAAGTAACAGATGATTTAGTTACAGTTACAGAAAGGGTAGTCTCAAGAAGAACAGTTAATTAAAGCTTACTTCGAATGGGACTGAGAGGTTACTGTTTGCTTTTGGTGTTACCTTTGACATCACAGCAAAGGCTCGACCCTTAGAATGGTGTAGAGCTCAGCAAAAGTACGAGGTGGGAGACAAAATATAGACTTGACTGTTAAATGTCATCTATCAAGACAAACAAACATTATGGCTATAGTGTGCTATATGTTTGGGAAGCAGATCAACTCTAGTTCTTATTAACAACACTCTGACAGCTCAACAATATATTGGTGAAGTACCTACTGCAACCGGTTTTATATCCCCACCTACAAGCCATTCTAAATTTGATCTTTCAATAGAATAACGCAAGACCTCATATTGCTTGTGAAACAATGGAGTTCATACAAGAATCTGGTATAGAGAATCTGAAGTGGCCATCAAGATCAGCTGATTTGTCACCAATTGAACATGTGGGATATGGTAGGTGGAAAACCTAAATTGATTGCCCATGACCTCCAGCAAACTTAGAATACCTATGGCATATCATAAAAAATCTGGATGAGTATTCCGCAATATGATATAGACCACTTCAACCATTAGATCAATGCTCCACAGAGTAACTTAGTGTAGATAAAATCAAGGAAGAGCCAGTCATTCATTTTTTTATGAAAATATTGTTGCATATTTGTTTATAATGTTATCAAATAATAAGACTATTGTAATGTATATTTCCATAAGTATTAAAAAAATGTTTTTCCTTCTAGGTGTTACATTTTTTTGGCCATCAGTATATTTTTTTACTTGGTAATTACCTATAATATTTATAAAGTCTTACCCACTGATTTTCTGTGTATTTGAACTAAACTTCTAGTACTAGAGATAAGTTCTTTAAAAATATTCACAGGAGCTTGTGATAAATTCAGTGCTGGTATACCAATGGAATCTAATTCTTTGGATAATACAATTAAACTTTCTTCTATCTCATTATTGGCATTGATATTTTTTACTGGAGAATATTTATTTTCTATTTGTGACAATACTTTATCTACATCTTCAAGAGTAATTTCTGGTTCATCATCAGTATCACACATCTAAAAAATAGGTTTAGAATTAGAATTACTTTCAAAAATAAAAATCAAACCTTAACTGTCCAATTGTACATATACAATAAACAAATTCCCTTCAAGATCTTGAGTCCTACATTACACATAAAAAAAATTTATTTCTCTTATTTCCATTATATAACTAGTTATACCATCAACACAGCTATATTTCAAAACTTAAAAAACAGCTGTAAACTCACACACAGTTTTAAATTTCCCACAAGAATTTCATGAGTTTACCATGTTATCTAAGCATCCATCAAATATAAGTGATCTGATTGCAGTAGTGGTAAAAAATGAAGATATTATACATTCAGTCTTCACTGAAAGTATAATCTTGTACTTTCAAATTAAAAAAAATTTACAAGGTAAAACAAGCCAAATAGCTATAAGTAATCTAATTGCAGAATTACTATTTTGGGGGATAGGTTCACTACCCTTATTTTAAAATAAATGTGAAAAAATTTTTACATTTTATTACAGTACTATAACCTACCTTATTTTTAATTACAAAAGGGTAATAATTAGATCCAAATTCTTGTATTACGTCGTACTTGTACTAAATTAAAACTGTACTGAGATTTTACTTTTTTTCCAACTAACAATGTCGTAAGTTTTATCAATATCGAAAGGGATACAATGTATTGCTTGATTTTAGATCCGGTATTACTTCTAAACGGCAACTTCATGAAACTTGTGCATTAACTAATAAAATTAGCAAATTATTTTTATTTTACAAAAAATAAATTGTTTCAAACATTGAAAAATTCAACTGATATTATTTGTAGGAAAGAGGGAGCTGCTGGCGTTTTTCATATTCAAGGTCATGATAGTGAAGGTAAGCGCACACGATACGATAAATTTTGTATGAAGTTTTCAGAGTTTTAGATCACATTATTTAGATTATTTTTAACTTTCATCAGTATTATAAAGTTAGAGTGTCCGTCAGCAAAAAAGTTTATGATAGATACCTACTTTCTCCAAACTTTGAGTATCGCTTCATTATTCCGAGTCTGAGAAAATTCCCTTCTGCGACTTTTTTGGTTCTGGGGCGTTTTTCCTCTACTTTTCCGAAATTAACAATAAAAATAAAAGAAATGTTACGATGTTATATATATATATATATATATATATATATATATATATATATTTATTTATTATTTATATAAAAAAACAATAAAAATGAAAATAAGTAACCAAAATATTTAGGCATTTACTAACACACTAAAATTATTGTATCCCAATTGAACATGTATATAATATTAATATGTTTATAATGTAAACAATAAAAATGGATGATAGAACTATGAGAAAACATGACTGGCCTTTCGGCTTTGCCAGTGCCATTAACCTAGGAAAAAAAAGAAAATTTTCACCCGTCAGACTGGACAATAAAGCTTGTAAGCTTTATTAAGACATATACTTTAAACTTCAAATACATTTAAATATAAAACAATTAGGACTCCTAGACCAAAATTCAGAAATAAAGTGTTTATTGTTTTCACCTAAAGTGGACGGGGCTGTAAATGATATTAACCATCTCTCAGAGAAAATTAAAAAACATAGTATTAGCTCTAAACATATCCATTATTGTATGAAATACCAATTATTAAGGTCAGTTAATATACAATCACAGTTAGATTCAGCTTTTAGAGGATCAATAAAGGAACATAACGAGATAGCAACCAAAAATAGGTATGTTTTAAATAGAATCGAGTGCATTAAATTTTGCGGAGCTTTTGAATTAGCTTTACGAGGTCACGATGAGAGGTTGACATCTACAAATCCTGGAGTAGTTTAGGAAAAATATTCAAAACGAACTGCTTGGATTCAATGTTATATGTCACTCGTGGATTACTAAGCAAAGAGGTAGAAATGGCTCCTTTTGTGACAATCGAGGCTGATGAGATTACGGACGCTTCCGTTCAAGATGAAATGGTTTTAATTTAGAGATATTCCCTTGGCTACCAAATCTTTGAACTATTTTTGGGGATATTTTTTACCTGATTTGCATAATGCACATGACATTAGTAAGTTAATTGGCCAAAGTTTTGTTGTCACCGCTGTCATGTCTGGCGAAATAAATGGAATTCCATTTATTTTGCCTGACATGACAGCACGACATCCATTATTTATCCAAATATTCCATTTATCCATTGTAATGCACATAAATTCAATTTAATTATCTCGAAGGCATCTTCTGAGTATAAAATAGTATGTCTTTTTTGCTAACTTGAGTTTTCGTCCTTCTTTTCTCGTATGATTCTCCGAAATGTATGAATGTACTGAACAACATTGTAAAGAAGCTACTCCCCCGGGGATCGAAGACTCGTTGGACATTTAACAGCTGAGCTGTAATCACCATCTTGAGTCACAAAGTCGATTTCATGCAATGTTTGAAGAAATCATTCAGAAAACTAACGAGATACTCAAAGCATTCAACCAGCTTCGGAATTATTGATATTATTGAACGACGAAACGGCTTTAGACTGGCTAAATTTTTTTAATGACATTATGCCGCTCGTCAAAATTCTTTATAATCAACTGCAAATAAGCGCAATAGATCCTGCAGGAATTCAGATATTTATAAAATAATTTAAAAATAAAATTCCAATTATCATACATAAGATCATACTTGACGACAATAGTACAAGCTTTTCGACTGGATAAAAATACGAACCCAGGAAAATAACAACTTAATGGCGAAGGAAATTTGTGATCCAATAAGGGTCATTATTAAGGATCGACTTTCATTCACGGCCCATTTAACTCTTGCGGCACTATTCGATCCCAGATTATTTCCTGAATACAACCTAACTTTTCCCGAAGAAAAACTGAAGATGGCTTTGCAACATTATCCATTTGTAGATGCCACCAAATTAAAATACAAATTACGGTGCAGTAACCCCGGAGGTCAGCAAACTCATTCAACACTTTGTCAGCATTTAATTTTTATATAAAAGCAATTGTATTATAATTAAATTCAGTTATTTTCAATCAATAAAGCAGTGCAGTATAGTTGTAAAAGTGAATAAAGGGTCTTTTTAAAAAGTACCTTCGTGAGTTAAAACCTTTAAGTGGCACAGTGCAGTAAGATAGTGGGAGAGTCTACAGAAGATCCTCGTCGTTCTTAAACGTTTACCCGCTACGAACCTACCAACTTCAAGGGAAAACTACGGCTGTTCAACCCCAGAAGTCAACGAAAAACCAGTGTTAAGGTGTAGAAATCAATTTATATGACGAAAGACGATAAAAAGAAAGCGAAAGAAGAAAAGAAACCAGTTCCTTCGAAAAGAAATGCACCCAAGCATCATCATTTATCTGTAAGCAAATTTAATCTTTTTTCTAATCATAATTTAATCGCTTCACAAGCTTCATCTCTTAGAATTAGTAATTCTCTTTCAACTATTAGTGAATCGATTATCGAACCTGGTGCTGCTTCTATTTCGGAAAATAACTCAGCTTCTCAATTTAGTTTAAAAACCAACGTTAGTTCTTTAAATAATACTTTAAATAGCTTAGATATACCATCTATAATTATTACCCCCGCTAGTCAATTAAATACTATGGCCGTGGCACCCGCTCCCGCTTTAGTTTTCGACGTCAATAAAGATCTTTCCATCGTGCCCGATTACGATGGCAACCCTAACGAACTTCATAACTTCATTGAAGTTACTACAATGCTTCTTAATCATTTCTGGGACCACAATAATGCCGATAACTTCCAAAATCACATGATAACTCGAGGTGTAATGAATAAAATTAAAGGAAGAGCTCGAGAAATCATTTCCGTATATGGGTGTAAAGATTGGCCCACAATAAGGACCATACTTATTCAAAACTTTGCCGATCAACGTAATGAAAATTCACTTACAAGAGACATGGTAAACTTAAGGCAAGGACCCAACGAAACTCCTCAACAATTTCACGAGAAAGTAATGTCACTTTTAAACACAATTTCTAATCACATCGAACTACATACCGATAATGCAGATGTAAAGAGGAGCAAAAAGGAATTCTTTCAACAGCAGGCCCTAACTACGTTCTTAGCAGGATTACGAGAACCAATGGGATCAACCATACGATCAATGAGGCCTACAAACCTTGCTTTCGCTCTTCAATTTATCCAAGAAGAAAACAATATTAGATATTTGCAGAAAACAAATTTTTCATTGCCAAATAAGAATTCTACCCACATACAACCCCAGAGACAACCGCAGTTCACAACACCACCACAGTGGCAACAACCCATGCCCAGGCCACAGTTACATCAACCATTTTTCGGAAGTAATCCAGCACCGTCCCGACCAACATTTACTCCAAGATGGCCGATACAACCCGCTCGATTCCAACCACCAAGGCAACAATTCACGGCAAACACTCAACCTCCAAGACCTAACCCATGGGCAAGCAGACCACCACAACAGTACAAACCAACACCCATGTCTATAAGTACACGCCAAACGGGACATAACAGAGGTTCAAGCTTCAGAAACTTTAGGCCGCAGCAACAGCAACCACACACCCCAAAGTTCACCGTAGAGGAGCTGTTCAATATTGAACAACAAGACGAAAACGATACCGATGCCTACTATGGAGAACAGACATACTACTATCCAAATCAAGACGCATATTCAGATGACTACCACGTAGAAGATTACCAAAATGCCCAATACGAAGAAGAGGATATAAATTTTCCAAAACTCCAAGAGGAAAACGAAGAAACGTAGTCGAACTCAATTCTTACTCAGATAAAAAAGAACTTCCATATATCGAAATTAAAAATCCTCCCCTTAAACTTCTTCTTGATACAGGGGCAACCAAATCATTTCTTAACCCGAAATTGCATCCAAATTTTATAAAAATTTTATCAAACATGAACCGTTTGTAGTCAGTTCAATATTTCAAAACCATTCACAGGAATATTGTGCTGAAATTCCAATCTTCCCAGAATTTAACTCTAATATTAATTTAAAATTCTACCTTTTTAAATTCCATAAAACATTTGATGGTCTTATCGGCCTCGATAACTTAAAACTTCTACAAGCACATCTTAATTTCCCAGCATCCACACTAACTACAGCACACTCAGTTCTCCCTATCTTTTATTATGAAACCAACAAAACACAATTTTATACAATTCAATTGGAACCCAGAACAATCACACAAGTACGACTTCCAGTAAAACAAACAAGAGGCACCATACTTATACCAAAACAGGAAATACAAGGGGCAACTCTAAGAGAAACTCTCAGTGAAGCTTGCAATCATCTAGCCTGGACCGAAATGATCAACAATACTGATGAACCTATTCAAGTAGCACTCACCGATCCTGTTAGAAGCAACCCAATAGATCTTCATGAATATTACCTGTATACCTCGGACATCATTCCAATGGAAACAGAAACAATAGTAGACAGCGATCCTCTCATCAGAACAGATCATCTAAATCCAGAAGAAGAGATGCACATCAGACGTTTATGTAGAAAATTTGCAGATATATTCCATAATCCTGATGATACTTTAACATTTACAAATCAAATAAAACACCACATACGAACAACAGATGAAGTCCCAGTTTTCACAAAATCATATCGATATCCACACGTACATCGAGAAGAGGTCCAAAAACAAATCACATCAATGCTGGACCAAGGCATCATCAGACCAAGTCAATCACCCTGGTCATCTCCAATTTGGGTCGTACCAAAAAAACCAGACGCCTCTGGAAAAATTAAATGGAGAATCGTAGTCGATTACAGAAAGATAAATGAGAAAACTATAGACGATAGGTATCCAATTCCAAATATCACTGACATCCTTGATAAACTCGGACGTTGTCAATACTTTTCCACCCTCGATCTAGCCAGTGGATTTCACCAAATAGAAATGGCAGCGGAAGATATACAGAAAACAGCATTTAACGTGGAAAATGGCCATTATGAATACCTTAGAATGCCTTTTGGTTTAAAGAATGCACCCTCTACATTCCAGAGAATAATGGACAATGTGCTTAAAGGACTCATAGGAGAAATCTGCCTAGTATACATGGATGACATAATCGTATACTCAACTTCACTTCAGGAACACATGGTCAACCTTAAGAAAATCTTTGAAAGACTACGAGAAACTAGGTTCAAGATACAGATAGACAAATGCGAATTTTTAAAGAAAGAAGTTGAATTTTTGGGCCACGTCGTAACCCCGAAGGAATAAAACCAAATCCAAGCAAAATTAAAGCCATCATAGACTATCCCATACCAAATACTACCAAGCAGATTAGAGGATTTCTAGGACTACTTGGATATTACAGAAAGTTCATTAAGGATTTCGCAAAAATAACAAAACCGCTCACCTCATGCTTAAAGAAGGACGCCAAGATAGAACACACAGAACAATTCCTAAACTGTATCAAAATCTGCAAAAACCTGTTAACCAACGAACCACTTCTACAATACCCGGATTTTACGAAGCCTTTCAATCTCACCACAGATGCAAGCAACTTTGCTATAGGTGCTATCCTGTCACAGGGTCCTGTAGGACAAGACAAACCCATTGCATATGCATCAAGAACACTGAACGAGACCGAGCTTAAATATTCTACCATCGAAAAGGAAATGCTTGCAATCGTATGGGCTACTAAATATTTTCGACCTTATTTATTTGGAAGGAAGTTTAAAATTCTCTCTGATCACCGACCACTTCAATGGCTATTCTCTTTAAAAGATCCAAACTCGAAACTTGTTAGATGGAGACTAAAACTCGAAGAATTCGATTATGAAGTCATATACAAAAAAGGAAAATCCAATACGAACGCTGATGCATTATCCCGTGTCGAAATCCACACTAAAGAAGTAAATACCATTGACGAACACGTAGAAGAAATAATCAGTCTATTATCCAGAAAAGAAGATGACAACATATCTATGATCAACCATCCAAACTCAGTATGCGATCCAGATGAAGAAGATCCTATGGTTAACTTAGACGAAATTATCACAGAAAAACAAACATCCGGCCTAACTGCAGAAGAAATGAAAGTAATAGACGAACTTTTACAAGAAGAAAACCAAAAGATTGACAGTCAGCCAACAAAATCGCTATACCAACAAGACAATAACACAGATGGTACCCAACATTCTACAGAAGAAAATCCAATACTCGGAATTCCAATCAGCGAAAGACCATTGAACTGTTACAACAACCAAATCATATTCAAATTGGTAAATTACAATCCTGCAAAACCTATAACAGAACAGTGCTTCCTAACAAAGAAAAGAATGCACGTCCAACTAGATAACAACGACCTGAAAAACGATATTTTTAATTTCTTTAAGAACTACGTCGATACAAAAAAGAAATATGCTATCCTATTCGAAACTGATGAACTCTACCAGTCTGTCTGCAACATACTTCGGGAAACATTCAAAAACTCTGCATTTGATCTTGTAAAATGTAACAATTTACTAGAAGATATAAACAGTCCAGAAAGACAGAAAACCATCGTAAAAGACTATCACCAAGGAAAGACAAATCATAGAGGAATTAATGAAACAGAAATTCAAATCAGAAAACACTATTACTGGCCAACGTTGAAAAAGGATATAGAAGATTATATTAATCTCTGCGATACTTGTCAAACAAACAAATACGACAGAAATCCAGAAAAACCGAAGTTTATGTTAACTCCAACACCAACGAAAC
Organism: Diabrotica balteata; assembly: GCA_918026665.1. Classification (NCBI taxonomy): domain Eukaryota; kingdom Metazoa; phylum Arthropoda; class Insecta; order Coleoptera; family Chrysomelidae; genus Diabrotica; species Diabrotica balteata. The sequence goes on from OU898282.1 coordinate 88,963,537, forward strand.
CACTAGAAATTGTTCACATAGACACATTTCAAGCAGCAGGACAAAAATTCCTTACCATCATCGACGCATTTTCAAAATATGGTCAAGCGTACCCAATAGAAGGATCAAACGCGATTAACATCTTAAACGCATTCCTGTTATTCATCACCCACCATGGACTTCCACATATGATAATTTCTGACAGTGGAACTGAATTTAAAAATGGACTTGTTCAAGAATTCGTGGACACTCACAAGATCTTAATCCACTACACAACACCTGATAACCCGCAATCCAATGGAATGATCGAACGCTTTCACTCCACAATCATCGAGCATCTTCGAATATTAAAAGAAAAAAAGAAAACACTTAACATCAAAGACCAGATGCTATACGCCATTATGGCATACAACAATTCTATTCACTCAGCTACCAAACAGAAGCCCATCAACGTCCTTAATGGTCACATAGATGCTCAAGACCCATTCGATATTGACATTAATAGAACACTGATAAATAATTACACACAGGAGCACAGATTGAAAACAAAAGAGATGTATAAAGAAATAAATAAGAAATTACAAGAGAGCAAACAGAAAAATATTGAAAAGATAAACGAAAAACGACACTCTCCGATAACATATAAACCCAGCACGAAAATATACACTCGAAAAACAGTAAAACGAAACAAACTGCTCCCCAGATTTGCACCTAAAATAGTTCAAAACAACAATCCTGTTACTGTTGATACCCAAGATACTACGGTGCATAAGAAAAATATTAAACATCAACCACCAATAAAAACTAACCGCAAAAATACTTTACAGATGTATCTCAGTAACAGCCCAAGAAGTGAAAATCCAGGACCTTCGCGACAATCCAGGGATCCTCCCAGTTAAGCTTGGAGAAGCCAGAATTCAAACTAGCACCCACGACTTCATCCACTATTTCCAATTGGAACCAATAGCACAGGAAATCGAAACATTGGCATATCAATATCAAACTACAACTACAGCTATAGAAAATGGACTAAGTCAGCCGTACTTCGACAGTCTACAGAACTTCGACAAGACATTGCAGTATCTTCTTAAAACAGCCCAAGAGAAACTCGACTCAGTTTATCCAGCAACCAGAAATAAAAGAGGTCTTATCAATGGACTAGGAAATATTATAAAATCCATCTCAGGAAACTTAGATCAAGAAGACGCAGAAAGATACGATGCAGCGATTCAGTCACTTGAACTCAATCAACAAAATATTATTAACAACGTTAATAACCAATTAAGCCTTAATAAGAAAATAATGAACAACTATAACGAGACAGTGACACTACTAACCCACAATCAAGAGATAATAGCCGCAGAAACCAACAAAATCCGAACAGACTTAAACCAATTTGTCTTTGATTTCAACCATTACATGCAAGTTCGAAACGTTTTAGACCAGATGAATTTAGCCTTACAAACCATTATACAAATATTAGATGACCTACAGACAGCAATCACATTCGCAAAAATCAAAACTCTTCATAATGGACTCATAAAACCAGACGAAATAAGATGGACCATCCAGAAAATGCTAGAACATCATCCAGCTTCTCAGCTACCATACCTCGAAGAAGAAGACCTGATGAGATATTACGAGATAGTAGAAGTAGATGGTTACTACTCCAACCACTCCCTAGTCTTTATCTTACATTTTCCCATTCTTTATTCCAAAGTATTCACATATTTTCATCTATATTCACTTCCAACCATAAATAACACAATAATTATTCCCCTGGACCATATTTAGCCTCTAACTCAGAACTTTTTCAATACATGGACCTACCATGCAGAAAGAGTGAACCAAAGAAATTCATTTGTCCAGAGAAGTTCCCGCAAGAAAATACAGAAACCGACGACTGCATCAATCAAATCCTAAAATTATCCAATGATGCCGCCCAATGTCAAAACGTGCCGATCACAATTAGCACAACAATTATCCAAAAAGTATCGGAAGCTCACTATATCGCTGTTTTCTCAAAAGCTACTAAAATCTCCACCCACTGTTCTACTTCCAAAATTGAAGTACTCAGAGGAACATTTCTAATAGAACTACCCCCAGGATGTGAGTTCAGAACCAACAACGAATCTTATATCAACTCCAAAGCAACAATAAAAGAAGAACCGTTAACCCTGCCAAAAATAAAAATTAATCTTCAAGGCGAAAATCCAACAGTAAAGCCCCTAAAATTAGATAGAATCCAGTTAGATGAACTACATAAACTCTCAACAGAAGAAGAAAGACTCCAACCCGTGTCTTTAAAAACAATGGATCATTACCACCTATGGACACCACCAATATATATCCTGGCAACAGCCCTTATCATCATTTTGGTTTACAAATTACGAGAGATATGGAAAAAGAGGACAACAGAAGAAGAAGAGGAAGATACAGCCGATCCAGAGTCCATACCTTCAGTTTTGTTCATCCCTCACAAAACTTCCCAAGGGGATGGAGAAATTACGGTGCAGTAACCCCGGAGGTCAGCAAACTCATTCAACACTTTGTCAGCATTTAATTTTTATATAAAAGCAATTGTATTATAATTAAATTCAGTTATTTTCAATCAATAAAGCAGTGCAGTATAGTTGTAAAAGTGAATAAAGGGTCTTTTTAAAAAGTACCTTCGTGAGTTAAAACCTTTAAGTTACACGTTATGTGTACTATTCGCTAGGACTGATTTTGAAGCGGCGAGTGGTCTTGTGCCATTGCTTGAGGTCTAGGTTGAGAACAATCTTACAAATTTGTTTTCAGAGTTCATAAAATTCGAAAAACAAATAATATCCAACTTCCACAAATTTAATGAACTTGTCATTTACCATTTTGCAAGCCAGAAAACACGTCGCACACGTCTAAAATACAATAGTGCTAATTAGAAACTGTTTAGGGTATAAGACAATTTTTTATATTGGTGTGGTGATGTGTTTGGAAGTATTGTGTAATTATATCTCCCAATAAACCAGGACAATTCAGTAAAATCGTCAGGTATATGGGTAAGTGTGCTGTGAAAATGTAGCTAGCAATATTTATCTTTTACTAACATTTTTTTGGTTGCTCATAATTTGGTATTTGCCGCTCGAAATAATAGTCATCATCATCATCATTAGTGGCATTACAGCTCGTTATGAGCCAAAGCCTTCTTCAGAACTATCTTCCATTCGCCCCTGTCTCTGGCAACTCTTCTCCATGCTTTAACTCCGATGGATTTTAGATCATCCTCTATGTTATCTTGATACCTAAGTTTTGGTCTTCCTCTGGATCGTCTTCCCACTGGTCCTCTTCGGTCGAAAATTTTTCTGATCGTTGCATTTTCATCTCGCCTAATTACATGTCCTATCCATCGAAGGCGTGCTAATTTAATAAATTTTACATCAAGTTCCCCAAAAATTCTGTATAATTCAAAGTTGTAGCGCTTACGCCACAAACCCTGTTCTTGGACTCCTCCATATCGAAATAATAGTGCCCCACCGATAATTTTACTCACGAGCCGCCACTGTTAACCACAAGTTTCAAATTATGTATGGAGAACAAAAAGGTAAAACATCATGTCTATGGCTTGCCGCCAGTCTTGTTCGCGCGAGGTGTGTTCCATTTGAAAATGGCCGAATTTATCCAAGTGACGTACACCCCGCTTGACATGGTCTGCTGATAAACAAAAACAAGTGGATTTTGAATTTAAAGTGTGATCAGTGATTTATTAACATGAGTGAATCAAATTTTAGTAAAATATGCACTTATTTTACACCATTTTACAATGATGACCGAGCTAAGTGCTAGCTGTGTAACAAAGAATATTCAAGAAAAGGAAGAACTACAACTGCTATGAAAAATAATTTGTGAGAAACGAAAACACATTGCATCTAAATCACTTAAGCTGCACCATGTTTCCATCAAAGTACAAAATCGGCTGTGAAATAAATATTGCTTCAAGAATATGTCGATAAAACGAAAAAGTGGGATAATAATTCTTTGAAGTCATTGTCAGTGGATAATTCAATATGTAAAATGGTTGCGTGTATCTCTTATGTATCTCTTATAAGAATAGGAAGATTAAGATGGGCAGGACATCTAGCAAGATCACAGCAGAACAACCCTCCTAGAAGAATCCTTATGTCACAACCCGTGGGAAGCAGAAAAAGGGGTAGGCCAAAACTCAGATGGAAGGATGGTGTAGATGAGGATGGTAGAAAGATAGGCGCAGAAAACTGGCAACGGTTGGCAATGGATAAGACTGCCTGGCGTAATAGACTTGGGAAGGTCGAGGCTCTTTCATAGGGCTGTATCACCATTGATGGTGATGAAATGGTTGCGTTGGAGGACTTGCCATTTAGTTTTGTGAAAAGTGTCGGATTCGTAAGACTTATTAAGCATTTGTGTCCATCTTATAATTTAAAGTCTCTTTAGTATTTTACTTTATTTGTCCGCCATAAAGTAATTCAGAAAACAATCTAATTACTGAAATTCTTCGAAAAATTGTCATTTTCCTATCGACATTTGGTCTGAAAATTATTCTGCAGGTTTCCTGTGAGTTTAACTTGTCATTTAATCACGAAAGAATTTGAAAGAAAAATAACATAGGGTTGAAAGCAAAATTATTCAATAAAGACCGCCACACCGGAGACAATACTATTTACAAACTAAAAGGCATCTTGTTGTTACGGAAGATACCTAAAGAAAAAGTAAGATGCGGGTGCTACATATTGACTGTGCCTCACACGAGATTTAAAACATGTTAAAAGTAGGAATGAAACCTCAAGAGACTGTCGTAGCTACCATAACAAAATACAAAAAGATAGCTACCCATTTTCATCATTTAACTACTGCTCGAATGAAATATTAGATCACGATAACATCTAGGAAAGCCGGGAAAAACTTAAAAAAACATAATTAACGTATCAACAGATTCACTTGGAGAGAGGAAAGTAACAAACACCAACATATCAAAAAAGAAAACACCATGGTATAGAGAGGAGGTGAAGATGAAGAAAATATGAAGAAAAGAAGAAAGCCTTTTTACGATACAGAAAACAACAAAAAGAACAGGCATATAACCATTATAAACAAATGAGAAATGAAACGAATACTTTAGTTAGACAAATAAAAAGGAAACACTGGCAGCGCTTCCGCAAACAGATGAAATATGACTTCTAGGGAACACAAAAAGAAATATGGAGAATGATCAGAAGACAAATAAAAGAGATGAACGAATTATAAAAACGAAGCACATTCAGACGGAAACATGGGTAGACTACTTTCGATCCCTATTTTGCTAAAGGTGATGATAATGAACCACAACACCAGAGGTGACGACAAACGAAGAAATAAATATTAAGGAGGACGAGGTATGGGAAGCATTAGAGAAATTAGAGACTAGAAAATCACCAGGAGAGGACAGAATACCGAACGAACTCCTAAAGTAAATCCAAATGAAAACTAATCCAAAAAATAATAGAACAAAACAGAATTCTTTTAAAATACTTCTCTTTAAAGTGAATATACAGAATACTTCTCTTTATTACAGAGGAATTAATTTATTAAAAACAACAGTAAAATTAACAGCCAAAGTAATAACAAATAAACTGAATGAAACTATAACACTAGCAAAGGAACAACATGGTTTCAGGTTGGAAAGATCATGCACCGACGCTATATTTATAATGAGGCAAGTGCAAGAGAAATCATTAGAATACAACAAACCGGCATATCTATGTTTCGGGGGCCTTAAAACAAAAAGTGGAAGAAGAACTAACCGACCATATTGAAGCTGGAAATGGGATAAAACAGAGGGATTGTCTGAGTATTCTATTGTTCAACCTGATTATGGATGAGATAATAAAAAAGTAAGAACTATGCAGACGAAGCAACATTACTCTATCAAAGTGAAGACGATTCACAACGTATGCTGTATCAATTTAATATACCCGCCAGAAAATTTAACATGTTATTTTCCCAAAACAGACAAATTTCATGGTTACAACAGCAAATTTACCAAGATGTAAATTTGAGCTGGAAGGTCAGATAATAGAACAAGTGATGGAGTTTAAATATCTAGGCATCACATTATCGACGGAAAGCTCGACACTGAAGTGGAAGATCCAGTGAATAGAGCAAATAGAGCTACCTGAATGAAATAATATGCAGAAATAAAAATATTGAAAAAGAAATGAAAGATAGAATTTACAAAACTGTCACAGAAAGATAGAATTGGTCATCAGACCAATAATGACAAACGCGGCAGAAACACTACCTGACATAGAGAGGACAAAAAGAGTGTTAGAAACAGCAGAGATAAAAACACTTAAAAAAATTGATGGCAAAACACTATGGGACAGAGCTAGAAGTACAGATATACAACGTAAATGCGAGGTGGAGAACATCAAGAACTAGGTAAGAAATATAAGAGAAAAAGGGAACGATCATATAAAGAAAAATCAGTGTGATATTCGAACCCCAAAAGCGAGAAAAAAACACTTGGTCAATAAATCCTTACCATTAGAATGACATGCAGGGACTGATTTGCATCATTTTTCTTTTGGAAGTACACATTATAATATTCTATTCTAATATTCATTATAATATTATTTGGTAAGATTATAAACACATTTGCAACGTTATTTTCATCAAAAAATTAATGAGTGGCTCTTCCTTGATTTTATTATACTCAGTTACTCTGTGGGACATTGATCGAATTAAGTCTCCCTCCTCTATCCTTTATCCTTCGTAAGGATGTGGTGACGTTATGGTATTTGACGAATGGTTGCTATCCATTCTTGTCTCCCCTGGGCGCGGTGTGCTGCCTCAGACAGAGAGTAAACGATAGTGCACTTTATTTGGTCTGACCATCGGAGTGGCGATCTTATATATTTAGGTTGATTATTGTGGTAAGCCAATAAATAGTAAATATCGAGACGAGTAAGAATGGGATGGGCAGCGTTCGGCAAACTTTCTTACGTTCTAAATAATCAAACAATCCCTCTATACTTACGGAGCAAGGTATATAACTTCTGTATAATACCGGTGCTCACCTACGGAGCACAGACATGGACATTTACACATGCCAATTTGGATAGGATAAGGAACGCACAAAGAGCGATGGGGAGACAAATGTTGGGTGTATCACTTAGAGATAGAAAACGTAACCAGTGGATCAGAACCAAAACAAAGACAGTAGACGCGATAGAACAAGCAGCAAAACTGAAATGGAAATGGGCTGGACACAATGAACGTCTCCAAGACGGACGATGGAACAATGCCATCGGAAAGTGGCGTCCACACAATGCAAAGAGATCAAGAGGCAGACCACAGATGAGGTGGAAAGATGACATCAGGAAACAAGGAGGTCCCACATGGCAGAGAACAGCTCAAGATAGGGAAAGATGGAGAGAACTGGGGGAGACCTATATCCAACAAGTGAAGGATAGAAAATAGGTTCAAAAAAAAATTGTGGTAAGCCTAGTATTGTTGTCGAGTTCTGTCAATATTGAGACATTTGTGGGATGTGCTATCCAGAGTATGTATGCGCATTCTACGATATACCCACATTTCAAAGGCCATTATACGTCGTGAATCGCACCTTTTAATCGTCCAAGTTTCTGACGCATAGCTAGTGATAGGAAAGATAAGCGTCCGTACTAGGCGCAGTTTCGTGTTCCTGGTTATGTCCGTATCTTTCCAGATTTTAGTAAGTGTGACCGTTGTTGATCTGGCCATTGTAAGGTGTCGACGTATCTCTTCTTCGCATCCACCATTGTTTGTGAAAACAGAACCTAAGTTATGAAACGGCTTACTACTTCAAACCCCGCTACGTCTGTTGATGATGCTAGTACTAAAGTGTAATGCATAGCGAAGATTGCTTATTTTTCTGCCTCCCACTGATATTCCTCCTTGCCATTTGTCGAATAGAATGCGCATGATGTGTTCGCTATATACAGTGTAGGTAAAAGTTTATGGTCGGTATGGTAAAATTTAACAGGATATTTAACGCAGATATAAAATCATATTTTCAGCGAATAGACAAAGATAACAATCATATTTCCCCTTGGTCTCCCCTCCACAAATATTTTTAGCACCCATTGGCCATTAGTGAGACGAATAGTTCCGATCAGAGATATTTTACATATTCTCTGGTTCTGATCCTAATATACCTAAAAAACTAGAGGTGGGTCCTCCCGTTTTTTAAATTTTTATCGGAACCGTTTTTCGTAAACTGTAACTAGTTGATTGTTTACCAGTATTCAAATTAGCGAGTACACAAACATATTGGCTATTATCGTTTATGTGTATAAGTATTGAAGTGAAAGAACCTAAGGAAGGATATATTTATTATAACTTGAAAAATAAATTAAACAATACAAATAGTACTTACATTTACATTAAATCGTACTTACATTTACATTACACGTTATTATTAAATCGCGAATCGTCTAAATTGACATTTAAAAACAAGTTTTTCCACTTTTCTTGTTAACTGTGTTCTTCTTTTATTTAAAATTAAACCAGATTTTAAACATGTGTTCACAAGGAAAAGATTTTGTTACAATACTACAATATTTTATGAATATAGTGACTAAGTTAGGATATACATGGCGATGGTTTTTCCACCACGGTAATGGACAGTTCCAATCTCCGTTCGACATTTATTGTGGGTAATATATCATCAGACAAATACATGTCGACTTCTTGTATATCTCTCGATACAGGTGTACGTTTAGATGAGTCATGTCCAATTAATTCATCAAAAATACACCATGGACTTAAGTCATCTTTATCATTTTCTTTTTCTTGTACTGGTTGATTTTCAAGATTTACTAAACTTATGCAAAGACTCGTTTCATCCGTTTTCCATAGGTGAAGAACCAGCTTTTAAAAAGTTTGCAGGGTGGATTCCTGGATATAAACCGCCAACAAGAAAAACTGTTAGATTCATTACTTCAGGAATGTTATGTCAAAACTGATTTGATAATAGATAAAATAAAAAGTCCTTTTTTGACAATTCTGCAAAAAACACATTAAAAAAAGTACCTAATATTCAGAAAGGCTTTTAAAGTATTAATTACAACATAACAAAGTTCCCAAATGGCCAATCCAAGACGTGGAAACTAAGTAGAACTTCACCTATTACAGGTTAAAAAGAATGATTAAGTTAGAAGGGGCAATCCGTTCCACTTCTTCTTCTTTAAGTTCCATCTTCTATCGAAGGTTGGAAATCATCATGGCTATGCGGACTCTGTTGACTGCCGCTCTAAAAAGGTCTGCACTACTGCATTCAAACCATTCCCTTAAGTTCTTAAGCCAGGATATTCTTCGTCTTCCCACATTTCGCTTTCCTCGGATTTTGCCCTGCATAATAAGTTGTAATAATGCGTATTTTTGCCCTCTCATCACATGTCCCAAGTACTCAAGTTTTCGTCTTTTAATAGTTAATATTATTTCCGCCTCATTTCCTATCCTTCTAGTTACTTCCATGTTTGACATTTTTTGAATCCATGATATTCGTAGGATTCTTCTGTAACACCAAAATTCAAAGGCGGCCAACTTATTCAGATGAACTTGTTTTAGTGTCCAAGCTTCCAGACCATAAAGAAGAGTAGAGAACACGTAACATCGAAGCATTATCAGGCGTAGTTCTAACCTCATATCCCGACAACAAAGAAACTTTTTAAGTTTAATAAATGATGTACGTGCTATTTCAATACGTGTCTTAATTTCTTTGGTTTGGTCTACATCTGATGTTATCCATGTTCCTAAGTATTTATAGTTATTAAGTCTCTCAATTGCAGTATCTTCAATAGTCAATTGGATATTTGCATGTGCAGATTTAGTCATGATCATGCATTTAGTTTTCTTTAAATTTATCTTCCGTAGTCCGTACTCATGACAGCGTTCATTAAGGCGTTGCATTAGGTTCTGTAAATCATTGTTGTTATCCGTAATTATTACTGTATCGTCTGCAAAACGTTAGTTATTCAAAACTTCTCCATTGATAGATATACCTTCTATTGAGGCTGAGAGCGCTTCTTGAAATACCGCTTCACTGTAGACATTGAAAAGTAGTGGGGACAGCACGCAACTCTGGCGGACTCCTCTCTGTATTTTGATATTTTCGGTGTACTGGCGTGTATTGCCGTTCCACATCGGTATTAAATAATACAGACTTAGACTTAGACCAAATCTAAATAAAGAACACTGGATTATTTGTTCTCAGCTTTCCCAAATTTTACGGCCGTTTAAAGAAATAACAAGTACAATGAGTGACCAAAAATACTTGAAGGGTAGTTCAGTGATTGTTATGGTACGCTGCCTGCAAGGATCTTGCAAGAAAATTTTAGCAAACGGTAATATCAATAGCATATCGGGTTTAGCAAAAAGATTTAAAGGGATAGAACAGCGTGGCATATTGTCATTATGTACATTTATGGATTCACCATTTAAAGTGCAGGGTTTTTCTGATAAAAATGAAGATAAAAAAATAAAAGAAAAAGTTAAGAAGCTGGTTACTTCTATAATTAACGAACAAGAAGATTGTACTATTGAAAATCAACCAGTACAAGAAAAAGAAACCAATAAAGATGACTTAAATCCATGGTGTATTTTTGATCAATTAATTGGAGATGGCTCACCTACACGTACACCTGTATCGAGAGTCCATTACAACGGACTTTAAACAATCATAGGTACTTGTTTACAAAAATTTAAATTTTTAAATGCATTCATTTTTTTTGGAATCCTGAGAAAACTAACAAGTATTTTTGAAAAATTTAAATGGAGAATAAAAGATTACATTATTACCGAGGGCCGAAAGTCCCTTAGAATAAACAAAAAGTTTTTTGAATGAGATATTTGAAATTAAAAATCACACTAATTTTTTTTTTCACCCTTATAACTTATTAAAATAAACATTATAGAAGTTTTCAGGGACTTTCGGTCCTCGGTAATAATGTATTGTTTCATTCTGCGTTTAAATTTTTCAAGAATATTTATTAGTTTTATAAGGATTCGAAAAAAATGAATGCATTTAAAAAATATTAATCCGAAATTTTGTGCACGCTCTTAACAATAAAATTACCATGACCCACCTCTACTACTCGTTACTCGGTGTTCTGACCAGACGGACGACGTTGCCAAATAATTATTGTGTATGAATATTTTTTAATGTGGTGTTATTGTATGCAGTTTATTATTTCATATTGGGAATAAGGTACAATGTGACTTTAAAATAAGCTTATTTTGATGTTTAGATTTTTAATTCGGAAATCGTACTTAAAATACGAAACATTAATAAATTTTATTTATATAAAACGATTTCCGAAGTGGAAATCAAAATGTTATATTACACTTATTGTAAAGTAAACTTGTGGCATATTCCCAATAAAAAAAACAGTAAGCTGTCATTTAAATCAATGTCGCCCAAATATGATTATCTTAGAACATTGTTCAAATGCTAAAAAGTCAACAGGTCAAATAAAACCAATAAGTTTGGCAACGTTGAACTTCCCCTTTTTTATTATTTGAACGCATGCATGTTTGGCGATATAAAGGGGGGACCTAATATATCTCTCTCTTTCTAAATAGCTGTTTCTCACTCCATCTCACGTAAGGTCCATACCGACCATAAACTTTTTCCTATACTGTATATTGAATAACGTGGGAGAAATAATACATCCTTGACAAACACCGGTTTTTAGTTTAAAATTATCGGAGTATATGTTGTTGACTCTTACGTTTGCTATGTTGTTGATATACAGTTGTTTCAGTAAGTATATTAGATGTTCGGGGATACTCATTTCTCTCAGTATTCTCCACGTTTTATGCGACTTTACATTATCGAACGCTTTCGAGTAGTCGATGAAGCACAAAGATGTTTTTAGATAAAATTCTCTAGATTTTTCTATAATTTGTCTGAGATTGAGAATTCGTTCTCGTGTGCCTCTTCCAGGGAAAAATCCATATTGTTCTTGTGAGATCTGTGGTAGAAGTATTGATTTTAATCTTTCGTTATTTATAGTTAGCAGAACTTTACTTGCGTGGGAGATCAGGGTATAGTGTCGTAGTTATTACAGTCAATTGGTCAGTCTTTCTTATAAATGGGCATGAAAATGAGCTTACACCAATTATCTGGCCAATGTCCTGTGTTCCAGATTTCATTACACAGTTTGAACATTATGTATTTTAATTCCTATATCTCCCATTTCTTTAAGTGCTTTCGCCATGATTCCGTCTTCTCCTTGAGATTTCTCCAAAGTTTACTTTTTTTATTGCGGTTTCTATTTCCGATTTTAAAATATGTGGTTCCCTTTCGTCATTTATTTCTTCTGGATTCACGTCTTTATGGTCACTATGAAACAAAATTTCACAATATTTTCCATGTCGCTGCTATGCCCTCTGGATTGGTGATGATCGTCCCTAAGTTATCTTTAATTATCTGCGTTTGTGGTTTGAACTCTTTAGTTAGGTATTTTACCTTGGCAAAAAGTTCTCTATATTCTTGACTGTCAGTGTGTTCTTGTAGTTGTTTGCATATTTTTTTAATATGATTATTTTTGTCTCTTCTACTTGATGATTTTATACGTCTGTTTACATTTGCTATTTTGTTTTCAGATTCTGTTGGATTTGAATCATTGTTTCTAATTTTTCTTCGTTCTTCTACTAGGTTCAATGTCCCTAGACAATAGAATCAATACTAGGCTCAATAGAATCAATATTCTAGTGTTTTTCTTTCCTTGGGGTTTCTTTGGGGTTTGTAATATTTATTGCGTCTATAATCCACGTCTTTGTCTGTTCTTATGTTTGATTGGGATCGCCAGTAATTTTTGGTGTGTTACTATATCTTAGTGTTTCTTTCTATTTTCCAGGCTGTTTAGGTATATATTTTATTATTTTATTTGTTCCAGTTTTTTACGAAATTTGATACGGAATTCAGATTGTAACAGTTTATGGTCTGTTCCGCAATCAGCCGCTGGTTTTGCCTTTTCATTGACTACTGAACTTTTCCATCGTTTGATGACAAGAATATAATCTATTTAATTTTTATATCTTTCCCCGGTAAAGTCCAAGTTGATAGTCGAATTAAGTAGTCTATATCGTATTGCGGAGTACTCAGCCAGATTCTTCTTATGGCATGTCATGGTCTGCTAACTTTACTGGAGGACGTAGCAATCGATTTAGGTTTCGACCTACTATATCCCACATTATGTTCGATAGGTGACAAATTAGCTAATCTTGATGGCCACTCCAAAGTCTCTATACCAGGTTCTTGTATGAATTCCATGGTTTTACGGGCAATATGAGGTCTTCCGTTATCCTGTTGAAGGATCGCATTTGGAATAGTTTGTAGGTAGGCAAGAAAAACCGGTTGCAGTACTTCACCAATATATTGTCAAGCTGTCAGAATGCAGTTAAAAAACTAGATAAACACTAGAGATGATCTGCTTCCCAAGAAAATAGCAGTCCATACCATAATGCTTGGTGGTCTTGCTGTACGACGTTCAATGGCCAAGTCTATATTTTGTCTCTTACTTCGAAAACGTCCTACCCTCATACACCCTTAAAAAAACGCAAACAAAACCTATATTCATAACTGAAATTCTCTATGAAAATTCCCGTCAACCAAAACCGGCCTCTTTCATGCCTACAATGCGTTCTTTTTCGAAGTCGCTTAATGACAAAATTGCCGACGACTGCAAACTCTTGGCATTTTAATTTTTTTTTTGTAAATCAAAAACAAGTCAAAATCACTAAACATTTTTTATATTATGAGAAAAGGCAGCAAATATTTGATTTCACGCAAACAAATCCTATGTATCTCTTGATACGTATTTCGACCTAATAGGTCTCGTCAGAAGAGCTATTCATAGGGGTTCTCAACGTGAAAAATCAATATTTTCTGCCTTTTAAGAAGCAACAATAACATGGCTTCAATACGGACGCAGTAGCGACATCTAATTAAAAAATCGTAAAATAGTTCGAATAGTTTCGAGTTCAATAATTTTATTTACCTTACATTAAGCATTATTTTTTTCACAATTTTCTCAGCATAATAACTTAAAATTGTTCATTAAATATTGTTAAAACAAACTCTTCTTCACAATAAACCACTTAAAATAGAAAATACCAACATAGTCGATATTTTTGTAAATCATCTTCATTGCTTCTACTACTTTTTTTTTTTTTTTTTTTTTCTGAAAAATGGCTTTGGCGGAGCCAATTAGCCAGACTTGTTTGTGTTGATTGTTAAAATCGACTGAATTTTAATTATTATAGATTGCAGATTCATAGTCAAAATTTTCTTATCAGTTATCAATGTTATTACTACATATACCTAATATTTTTATAGATACATAAATTTTGTTTTGATATATTTTTATTTTGTTTTTTTTTTATTCTTTTGTTTTCTAGTTTTTTTTTTGTTTTTGTTTTCTCTTTTTTTTTTTTTTTTTTTTTGTTTAATTTTTTTGTTTTGGTTTTTTTTTTTGTTTTTTGTATTGTTTTTTTCTTTTTTTTTGTTATTTTTTTTTTGTATTTATCTTTTGTTTTTGTTCTATTTCTATTTTCTTAATTCTTTTTTTTTTTTATTAATTTGTGGTAACGTTTTTTTTTTGTTTTTTTTTTTGTTTTTTTTTTTGTTTTTATTTTTTCAAACCATATTAACAGATTATGACTATATACTATTTACAACTTGTATTTACATATTTTAACATGTTTGTAAATGCAATGAAGAATTTCCATATTATTTGAAAATAATAAAATATTAAGGTTTATTGGAAAACAACACTTAGAATTTATTAGTTCCTTATAAAGTTCGTTTATATTATTCATTTGTAAATCACATTCTAATATAATATGTGTTAGATCGCCTATTTTGCCGCAAGTACAATTGGGAGTATTTGATAAGCCGATTCCATTCATGTAAGATGGCGTAAGAGCATGATTTGCTCTCAGCCGATTAATGGTCTTTATAAAATGTCGATTAGATTCTGTGTAAAACCATCTTCTTGAGGGTATCCTAGTGTTACAATGATAAAAGTTTAAGCCCGTCTTACATTCTCTGTAATGTAAATGCCAATTATTTTTAAGTTTTTGTCTACTAACGGTGTCAATATCTGTCGCTGGAATTAAATTTTTGTTTACTTTTTCTCCAAGCATATATGCTGATTTAGCTAAATTGTCAACGATCTCATTGCCTTTTATTCCTGAATGGCCCTTGATCCATGTAATTATTACATTTAGTCCTAATTGTATAGTTTCAGAAAGAATTTTTAGAATTTTCAGTTCAATGTGGTTTATATGTTTGGCTGTTTGAATGTTGTTGAATCTGTCGACCACACTTTTACTGTCAGTAAATATAACATAGTTGCTAGACGGCTTCAGTACTACACACTGAAGAGCAAACATTATTGCCATCATTTCTGCTGTGTATATTGAGCATTCACTGGGTAAGCTATACTGGTGATGGTAATTTTTATTTTCGTGGAACATTGCACAGCCCGTTCCATTTGCATCTTTTGACCCATCAGTAAAAATGTACTGATAGTTTGTCCATTTTTCTTTAATAATTATATCAAACATATTTGGGAGTAAATGTGAGTTTAAGTAACATATTTTAACCTTTTTAGAAAATAGTGTTTTTGCCATTTCACCGTAGTAGGGCGGAATTTGGCTTGTATAGAGAATATCGTTATATTTAATCGTACTTAGATAGCTTTCTACCAAAGGTATAGATTTTTTAGTTCTCCAGTATCTATGAGTGAGGTCTAAAACTGATAGCTCATTAAGATCTTGCAGGTATTTACAATTTTTGGACATAATTCGGACTGTAAATTTGTCGCTAAGGAATTGGCGGCGTAAATGCAATGGAGGTTCCACCGCTTCAATTTCCATTATTTGGACTGGAGTGGATTTTAAATAACCTAGGCATAATCTCAGGCATTTATTTTTTTGAACTTCAAGTTTGTTTAGATGTGTATTGGTCGCTGATCCAAATAAATGACAGTTATAGTCGAAAATTGGCCTGATCATGTTACGGTAAAACATCAAAGCAATATTTGGGTCTGCTCCCCAATTTGTTTTACAGAAAGCTCTTAAAATGTTTAATGAGCTTTCTGATTTTTTAACAATTTGATGAATGTGATCTTTCCATAATAATTTTCTGTCTAGATAGGTACCAAGATACTTAATACAGTTTTTTATAGGAAAATTAAATTTTCCCACATTAAGATTGCCTTGTGGAACTCTATGTTTTTGTGAAAAGTAACACACCTCAGTTTTTGTGTCAGAAATTGATAATCCTATTTCTTCATAGTACTGATTTACGATTTCTAATGTGGCTTTCAAATTATCCTCACAGGTACTTAACAATTTTTCTGCTGTATATAAAACAACATCATCAGCATATTGAAGAATTTTTGTATGGTTGGGTATACTAACTTCAAGATCTATGTTGTACAGGATATATAAAATCGGGCTTAAAATACTCCCCTGCGGCAATCCAATATTGGTTAGTCGGGGGTATGAAAATTCCTCATTATTAATTTTTAAAAAAGTTAGTCTGTTAGAATATAAAGATTTTAAAAAGAGGGCAAATGATCTAGGGATTCCAATATACAACATTTTTCGGTAAAGAATGTCTAAATTGACATTATCAAAAGCAGCAGAAATGTCAAGGAACGCAGCTGCTGTAGACTTATTTGACGTAAAATTAAGCTGAATTGAAGTAACTAGAGCTGTAGTTGCATCTTGAGTGGACCTAGACTTGCGAAAACCATATTGGGAACTTGGAAGTATACCATCGTGTTCTAGCCAATGTTCAAATCTATTTTTAATTATTCTCTCAAATGTTTTTAAAAGACATGAAGATAAGGAGATAGGTCGGTAAGAACTTGGATCACGTTCTCGTCTGCCAGGTTTTTTAATCGGAATTATCAGGTACTCTTTCCAACTATTCGGTACTGGTGTCTTATTTGTCCAAATATTGTTGAAAATGTGTACTAGTGAATTTTTATATTCTATAGGTAAGTTGTATAACAGTGAGTATGACACATTGTCAATACCTGGAGAAGTATTATTTCTTTGTTCAAGGGCTCGATGCAATTCCCATAAATGAAAATTTTCGTCAAAATTGTGATTTTGTCTGGGTACCGTTTGGATATATTCTTGTTCAGTGTCGTCATTTGGAACCCATGCAGGGGCAATTTTTCTATGGAATTCCTGCAACCATCTATCTTCTGGATCAATGGGTACTTTGTTGGCTTGTTTGCGGTTTTTAAAACAATTAACTTTTCGCCAGACATCTTTTATTGGTGTTCTTGAGTTTAGACTTTCGCAAAATTCAATCCAATTCTTCTTTTTCTTCTGTTTGAAGATTTTCTTTGCAATAGCATCTAGTCGTTTATACTCCATTAGGTTTTGTAGTGTTGGATTCTGTTTATAATTTATAAATGCATGTTTTCTATTTTCAGCTGCTAACTGACAATGATTGTTCCACCATGGTTTCGGAATATGACCGTTGTTTTTTTCTTTATTGGAAGAATGTTTTGGGATAGCGACGTTGGCTGCCTGGTTTATATTTGTTAATAATTCTTCGTAGATTAATGGTATTTTCATTGCTTCCAAAGCACTGGTATATATCACCCAATTGGCTCTGCTAAGGTTCCATATTCTATGTTTTCTACTGGAGGTGGCTTTTGCTGCGGAGAAGTTTTGTGATGACAAAATAATTGGGACATGATTGGATCCATAAGGTTCTTGTAGAGTATTCCAACGAAAATGAGAGGCAATATCTCGGGAACAAATGGTTAAGTCTACAGCAGAAGGTTTATTGGAAATAGCAAGAGTGGGGGACCCGTCGTTTAAATATTCTAAATTACAGTATTCTATAGCATCTAGAAGATCTTTACCTAATCTATCATCAACTTCGCAGCCCCATGCCAAATTGTGTGCGTTAAAATCGCCTCCAATTATAAATGGTTTTGGTATATTTTCTAAAAAACTGATCCATTGCTGAATTAAAATTTTGTTCCTGGGTTCATTATATAGAGAAATTATATGTAAAGGTTTCTTGAAATGTGCAATTTTTATTGAAATACACTTATATGTAAACGAATACGTATTTTGAAAATTTATTTCTTCATATATTATGTTGGATTTCAAAAGAATGGCACAACCGCCATATCCATCAGGGCGATCAGCTCGAACACAATTAAATTCTTTAAAATTATAATATTTTCCTGGTTTGAACCAGGTTTCAGATAATAGAGCTATAGTAATGTGGTTCTGATGAAGTAAGTATTCTAAATTCTCTTTATTAGCAACTGCTGAACGACAGTTCCACTGTAAAATATTTATTTTATTTAAGTCTGCGAATTTGATGTTAGATTTTGGTTAAAATGGTTACTAATTATCTGAATTACATCAGCTTTTGAAATATTAAAATTATTATTTTGTTTAATTGAATTAACAATTGTAAGAACCGATTCTAAAATGACATTTATTACAGAAGAATTTAATTCTTCTGACCGTGAATCTGCAATGTTTAAGTTTTTTTGGTAGAATTGACTTTTAACTATTCCCTCAGGATGTTTTGGAGGGGAAACTGTAGATATTATTTCTTTTCTAGCTATATCAGTTGGGTCTGAATTATTTGGTTTCTGCCTTTTATTTGGCCTACTGGTATTTGTGTGAGGATTAAATATAAATTTAGCAAAATTATTTCCCTGGGAGGAAGTAGAAGGTTGTGAATTTTGTGGAAAATTTGTATCATTGTTGACTGTATTGGTCCTAAGAATACTAGCATATGATTTTTTAGGCACTTGTTTATTTGCATCGTAAAAATTAATGTTTGTTAAACCCATCGTCTCTTTTATTAACTTTTGTCGTGAGAATTCTGGGCATGCGCTTAGATTTGTGGTCAAATGTTTCCCCTTACAACTAAAACATACGTGTTCGAAATCAACTTTTGTACAATCTTTTGAATTATGCGTTTCTTGGCATCTGTTACATCTTGGCTGACTCCTACATTGATTTCCCAAGTGGCCGTATCTAAGACAGTTAAAGCATAACAAAACTTTCTGTTTATATATTTCAACTTCTTTAATAACCTTATTGATTACTATATATTTTGGTAAATTTTGCGATTTAAAGGTCACAATACAAGACTTAGTAGGGACATATTCGACAATTTTTTCCTCATTAACATTTTTTTCTACTTTACGCGTAATTCTTTTAACATTTGCAATTTCAAATATGCAATGACTATCATACTGTTTAATTCTATTTTTAATATACTCTTCCGATAAATCTGCGTCTATATCCCTAATAACTCCTTGTCTGTGTAAAATAAATTTTGGAATATACAAATCTAAATTATTTAAACGAAATATTTCTAGAGTTTTGTTTTTAATGAGGTTATTAGCAGTTTTATAATCTTTGCATTTGACTCTAATTCTATTTCGGCCAATGGCGTCTATACTTGAAATCATATTGTCTGCTTCAGGAAAGTTAGACAAAATAATTTCACCAATCTTTAGAGGATTTAATTTACCTTTAAACTCCATAGAGCTATTCTCGATATATACATGATATGGGCCTAGATCATTACTATTAAATAAAAATGCTTGTCTTACCTGTTTTGTTACTTTTTGTTGTGTTTCATTCAGAAGGGTTGTATTTGCATTATTCATCAAATTTATTGGTGTTGGAGTACTTACAGAAAGATCCATTTCGGCATCACTTTGATTATTGAATATGTTTCCAGATATACCTGGTTTTGAGGGTTTTTTGGGGTCAGGGGGTCTCCCCCCGCTATTGACACTCATACGGTAGGTGGTTCAATAAGCGATATTGTTGTTAGCCAACGCCACAAATTTCACAATATAAAGCACAATATTAATTGTAAATTATTGCTCGTCTAATTTCTATGAAAACTACTACGGAACTGTATTTAATACTGATTAAATCTCAAAAAATTTGTAAGGAACTTCAAAAAGCGTCTTATAAGTTTGACAGTTTTTTGACAATTTTGCTTCTACTACTTGTTGTCGCTTATAATTATTTCTTTACAGGTAGTTGGTTCCCTCATTTTTATCTTCAAAGCACATTGAACCCCTACCAGAGAAAAACGAAGTATACAAAGACATTACCTTGGAAGAATAAAAAATTTGAGATATCATTTTTTAATTTTGTTCCACATTTTCATTTCAGCTATATTTTGTAAATAACTTATTAACAAACTGCGCATTTTAGATTGAGATTTAATCAGACATATTTTATTTTTCAAGATTTAATGGCCTTCGAGGGTTTATGCTCATTATAAAAATAACCAAAGGAAGGTAGTCTTTTTATCTTGGTGGTTTAATTTTCGAATCAAAGGCAACGCGAGCGACTCTAAATTTCTAAGGAAATTTCACACATAGGTAGCCGCCAAATAATTTCAGCTTTTCAGAGGACTTTCAATGCTCCCCAGACTGGCAGAATTACTTTTTGCACAGGGCACACTTTCATATAGGGCGTTCCAAGGGGATATCGTCGTAAATGAGAAAAAGATACGGATGAATATTGTATGTACGAATTTACTTTCCCATGATATGTTATGTAAACTCCGTGAATTTATACAGGATGTTTCATTCTGAAATGGGCATATATGTTAATTGAAATTATTAAAAAATTAAATTTTTCTCACTCAATTTAAATAATCAGGACGAAGGGCCTTTATATAGTGAAGTCGTTTTACCCTGTCGTATTTCGGATTAACGCCCGAAAACTAATTTATGACTCTAGTTACAGCCACTCTGTTATGCTTTCCCTTTTCTACCTGCTTTGTGGTACCGAACCTCCTACTGGTCGGCTGTAGTACTTGAGGATAAATAAAGAGAACCGCTGACTACCTGAGGCAAATCTGAACAGACACTTTTATTACTTATGCGACAGGCTAAAACGATCCTACTTTATATATATTTTTATCATTTCTTTATTGTATCATTATTCTCAAACTACTTTGTATACTCTTTTAATGTTTAGTGAACGTGTTCCTCTTAAGTTAATACATGAATTAGGGATGGGAAAAACCTACCGTTTGTTTTTTTGTCCCGTTTATATCCGCTTTTTTATTTTTAAAGTAAAAACCGGTTTTTAGGTTTTTACGGTGATTAGGATTAGGTTAGATATTATTTTGGATCCCAATCATAATTATGATTCTCATGTAATTATTCCAAACAAAACCATAATTCAAATTTTATTTTATTTTATAAATACAGAAGCAAACTGAAAGTGCAAACTCACATCAGCCAGAAACAATTAAGTTTTATTATAATATTTCGTTGAAAAGGTATTTGTAATCATAATATTTACGAGTATTATCGAGTCGAATGAAGTATCGCAAACTAAAGTGCATTGTAAATGTAACTTTGTAACCTATTGGCAAGGAACCGCAAAGTGGGCGACGCCTGGTGGTAGATTTCAAAAGCATCCACTTCGGGAAAACATTGAAATTGTCATTATTTTGTATACATATTAGCGACCGGTTTATATTGTAATATACAATGACTTCGACTTCAAAAAACTATTGCAGTGTTCCTCAATGTTCATCCTATTATAATTCACAAAAAAATTCCATACATAATTTTCCGCTGGACGAGAATATGAAAAAAGTTTGGCAATGCATTTTGATTAATTGTAATTTACTTTATAGTAACACCTGAAACTAAATTAAGAAGACTGAAGAAAAATGCTGTTCCATCAGCTAAATTGCCCAACAGTCTCATGAAGTTATTAGTAGAAAACGTAAGGCGTAATTTACAAAATATAACGTGGCCAGCTCCAAAAACTGCCTCACCCTCAACTAAAGATCTCTGCCGATCTTGCAACCATATAAATAATTAAGATAATGTAAATTTTACTTCCCGTGTTTCAGACATACTGTAGAAAAACAAACATTTAATTTTATTTTTATTCAGGTTTGGGAGTCAATTACCTTATGTATAAACTCGAATCACAAACAAATAAACTTTGAAGAACGTACTCCAACTTTTACTTTGGCAAAACACACGTGTAAATGATTTATATTAAACGTTTTATACCTTAGAGATCAAATGACAAAATGATTTGTTTTCCCGAAGTTATCGTCCATCTTTAAAATCTTCAGCGCCCCCTGTCGGAATTGGCTATCGCGAATTTGATTAAAAAAACTGAAACCGGTTTTTTGGAAAACCTTTTTTAAAAAACACAAATGAAGGCTGTTTTATACTTTTAAAATAATGCTTTTGTTTACTCCTCATGTTCAATCTACATTGTGAGTTTAAAAGCTGGGCATTCACGTTCCGACTTACGGTCTCACTTAGTAGGACTTAGTAGTTGAATATTCGTCTTCACTCACACTCCGACTTGCTATCCAACTAGCGGTCCAACTTCCGTTCTAGTTTGTTTTCACAGCGGTGTACAACACTTAACCAAAAAATGTATCGAGTAAACAATACGCAAAATATAATTAGGAGGAACAAAATGGCAGCATTGTTTTTGTTATCCTTATTATTTAAAGAAAAGAAGAAAAAATGTACGATGAAGAAATTATTTGTTTATCGTGTGAAATATTGTGACACGAAATTGCTCAATGCCATTGATGAGGATGATAACAAAAACTACCTTAGAATGGACAACTTTTCCCTGTTGCAGAAAAAGTTCGTCTACTCATTTCCAAAAAAGATACCGTCATGCGCGAATGTGTTAATAGTGAACAACGCCTTGTAGCAACTTTGCGCTTTCTGGCCACTGGAAGGTCATTTGGGGCGAATAATTTGGCGAAACCACAACAGAATCAATCAATTTGACCGATTTTTGCAACATATGCGATGAAGATACTTTACAGCTCTTAAAAAAAGCCAGAAAAATGGAAACTCTGATAACACTAGCAAAAGTTTCAGGGTACTGCTTAATCTATTCAACATTTTACATTCAAATAATCCAAATAATAAAGAAGACGATAATTCTCAAATTGTAATAGATGAAATGTTTTTGGGAGATATATCTATAGCAGACGAGAGAGTAGCGATGACTTTAACTTATATAAAAGATATAGAAACTGTACCTGTTGTTCTTTTGGAAGAAGTTTATGAACAAAATACAACAATGAAAAATACTCTATAAATAAGAGCAGTAACAAGGAAGATTGTTTGCCTTGCGCCAAAACTCTCGAACGTATGGGAATACGTAATGCTCAAAGATATAGTTTTGTAATTTCTTCTTCAGTTTATAAAAGAGAACTAGAGGAAAAGGAATGCGAAAAAAATGCAAAGGAGCGAACAAAGTTAGAAAATAAAGCAAACCTAGTATTTCAGAGGACTTAAAAGTAAACAAGCTTTTAAATAAAGAAGATGATCGACAGCCCCATGAAAAAATATGGAAATAGGTCAATTCCAAAAGCACGTTAGAAATCTGTCAGTATTAGGATTTGATGCAGAAGTTCCAAAACTCTGCTCACCACCTAAAAATAATAGTTTTATAAATAAAGGTATATGCTTTACATGTATTGGAAATTTTGTCCTGATTAGGTTTGGAGTTAAATGCCAGAAGTATTCCAGAACACTTAACAAGGGATGACGAAAAATATGATTTATATAAAGAATATTGTTTGTAAAACGTATCTTAACCAACTTGTATAAAAAATATTGTTTTTGTAAAATTTGTTTTAAAAAAATATAAATAAATGACACTTTGTTTGTAAGTAAGTATACTTTATCTAATTTACATACCGTTGCACGTCATTATCTACGTCAGAGATCGAAGTTGACATAGTTGCCAAAGTATAAAAAAATCCTGAATCCATTTTAAATCAAATAGGTCACATAATTATTGCAAAAGTATTGCCATCTCTTTACAACGACTATTTAAATTCTTATGTGACATTTTTGAAATAAAACACACTAATTTTGTTCTAAAAAGAACAGATTTTATTAAATAGGTAAAAATATAAAACAAGAGGTATTCACTTTAAAATTCAAAATAATAAAGTACAAAAAGTGTCAACACCGCAACTGTCAAATAAGTGTTACCAATTTATGCCAAAATTTCACCTTCGTTCGATTACAGTTACAGTGTGTTCCGAACAAATGTTCTTCATAAAAACGCTTTATAATGCATTTATACAAATTAAATGAAACATATTATTGTTTATTTCTTTAAGTTAACATTATAATAAAATATGTCTAGTGGCTGTAATGCCAGTGTACTCGGCAAAGTGATTCTAAAAAAGAACACACCTACCGCCTAAATATTTCGTGTTGGTATCATGTGACGTCACGGGCTATGACGCCGATGACGTGCATCGGTATGTAAATTAGATGAAGTATACTTATGTTTTAGTTTTCTTTTCAATGCTCAATCAATATTTTGATATAAAAATTATGCCAATTACTGGGTGCCAATAATTGAGTATACTGCCAATTACTACATGCCAATAACTAGAATATCTTCTTCACGTGCCATCTCCGCGACGGAGGTTGGCAATCATCATGGCTATTCTGATCTTAGATGCTGCTGCTCTGAATCGTTCAATTGATGTGCATCCGTATCATCCCATCAAGTTACGCAACGATGAGATTCTTCTTCTTACTACACTTCTCTTGCCCTGGATTTTTCCTTGTATAATCAATTGAAGTAGGTTGTACCTCTCATTATTGTATTCTCAACTAGAATATAACTGCCAATAATTAGGAAATGTGTATAATGTCTAAAATACCCTATTTTTGCATTATTTTCCTCAATATTTATAATAAAATGACATTTAATTTGTGTTCAGTAATAATAGTGAATTATAAAAAAGTTCAAAATATCACCGTATGATGTTACCTATATTAGCAAATCTAATGTTTAAACAACTCTTTTCCTTAAAGTGATAATAACTGGGTGGTTTACCATATATTATCTTCGCTGAAGTTAAAATAATACATTTATATGGCTGTGACTCTTACAATAATAACTTTGACGTTTCAATAAATAAGTATTGTTGGTGTCACAGATAAATATTATAATAGTAGAAATATATATAAAAACATCTCAATGTATAAATTTCGTTCATTAGGACCCCTTGCGGCTGAGGTCAATACTAATCATCTTTTGGCGGCAAATTCGAATGGACACGCCTTACATATATACCCTTTAGCGCCTCTTGCGGGTTATTTCGTTATTAATTAAAATTTACTGGAAAATAAGGATATATATGTATATATATATATATATATATATATATATATATATATATATATATATATATATATATATAAAAGATGCACGATTTTTTCTAGATATACGTATATTTCTTTGTTGATTAAGATAAAACAGTTATAAACTAATTACATAATATTTATTACACATATTTTCAGAAACAAATGTTAAATACTATTATTGTTTGCTTCCTGACAACTTACTATCATCATCCTTTTTGTAATTTTTCCATGATTTGTACACAACGGAACAATACAATACTTCACCATGTTTAGTTTTTTTACTAGCACAACACAAAAATTCTTTGCTACAATAGGTAACTCAAACTAAACTTTAAAAACTAAGTAACCAACTTAAATTAAAATTACTAAGAATAAATGCAAACGAAAGTTAAAGATAATAAAATAAAATTGAAAACTTGTAAACAAACGGAAGATCTGTCATTACTTTTGACAGAATTGACATTGCGGAATTAAGCTTCGTTTGATTATTTTATTGACACCCCGAGACTGTGTTAAAATAAATGATTGGTTAAAGTCTTCGTGAGAGAGATAGGCTGTCATTTCTCTTTATTAACTCGCTGGGGTTAAAGTGATGGGGAATGAACCAAGGTCATTCATATAAGTTTCCAGGTCATGGATTGTAAATCTGAAACAGGATGAAATAAGATTTTGTTGATATTACGATATTGGCGACGTGCAAGTACTTGGATGTGATACGAGAAACGATCGTGCGCGAGTAGCGGAGAAATCTTGCATTTTTTACTGCAAATTTCATAGATTTCATAAATTCATATTGTCAATTGTCATATTTCATATTCGTTTGTTTATTTACACCTTCTGTCACTGAAGAAAATGGGATTTAGGAAATGCTGTGTTATAAATTGTAAAAATACAACAAAAAATTGTCAATTTAAGTTTTATTCGTTTCCAACTTCGAAGCACAAATTACTACAAAGAGAAAAGTGGATTTATATCATAAAAAAGCATAAGTAACATAACCTAAATTATGCATTATTCTTGCGCCCGATTTTAAAGTCAGTTTGAAATAAATAATAAATAAAAGTTCACTTTTAAGTGTAAATTTTAGTTTCATAACACTCACTTAGAGTTCATTTTAACCCAAAAATCAAGTTTAATGTTTAAATTTTATTTTTTTGAAGTTTACAAAAATGCATCAAGTTCAAGTTTTTCTGAAGATGCATTAAGATATATTCGCTGTCCAAAAGTTTACAGGGAAAGAATTAATTGTTCAAACCAATATGATGATATCATGGGCTTAACCTGCTAATTTATGCATTTATGCATTAGCATTATTTATGGTAATTTATTTTTCTTAATTCTTCCACATAATTCTTCCATTCTTTTTTGACATTTGCCACTACTAAAGCTTTTCCATTTGACTCAGTGCTTGGTTGAAAAGTTATTTGGTGATTTACTTTCTCAAATCCAGTTTTTATTATTGCATCCATATTAACAGTAATGCTGTAATTTAATAATATATTTATTTGTATTTACACTACATACAACGTTTACCTTTTAATAACATACCGACATAACCTCAATCTTACTTTTTCTTCTTATTCTTTTTTGGGGCTACGTCCTTGACAGTTATCCGGTAACCTCGATCTAACATGAAAGCGCAGTAAATTTTGCTGATTTACGACACCAGGTGTCGCTGTTCCGAACTTGCACGGTCCCAATAATGATATGCGTAGAAGCCAATAAGAAACGTGTAATTAGTAATTAATATCCTAACCAAAATCACATACCAAGATCTACTATCAGTAAATCAGTAAAAGAATTTAGTTGGTTTAGTAAAAGATTGAGTTGATTGAGTTGAGTTCAAACTATAAAGTTTGAATACGTTTTAGCTGACAAGTTGTTAAAAATTTAATATTGAATAGCTCGTAAAGCATTATAATTATAATTAAAATAAATTTGTTCGCAATTAAATTTCTTATTTCTTAAACAACAAAAAATTGCTTGTGCAATTAGTGAAAACCAGTTTCAGCGCGTAAAATGAAATTAACATTAGCGAAAAGAATTGGTAAAAACAACGGTTAGAAAACTGCTTATGGGAAATTGGAAAAATTTTTAAAGTTTTTAAAGATTTGGCATAAAAAGTTAACAGTTATGTACCAAAGCAAAGATTTTTCTTTGCACAATAATTTTGCAAACCTGTTCTGTCCTTAAAATTAGTTAATTTTTAAAATTTCGATGCGTGGGAATTCTTCGTTTATATAAATCGCTGATTGCCTATATTAAGTATTATAGAGAAGGAAACAGAAACTTTTAAACTCAAGTTAACCAA
Organism: Diabrotica balteata; assembly: GCA_918026665.1. Lineage (NCBI taxonomy): Eukaryota > Metazoa > Arthropoda > Insecta > Coleoptera > Chrysomelidae > Diabrotica > Diabrotica balteata. Next base: position 88,991,080 of record OU898282.1, read on the forward strand.
TTGAAATCGGTTAATTGAGTGATACTGTTAAATTTTTTAAAACGGCTATAAAAGTCGTACCTTTTCTTTATTTAAATTTGTTTATATGATATAAATATCTATTATTATTATAGTTGGATTATATAAATATTAATTTTAAATTTTCAAGTTTTTAAAAGTTGTTTAAAAAATACTTATGATACCTTTAAAATGTGTCCATAGTTCTAAAAACTTTTTACATACATGTATTTACACTACTTATACTAGAAAATATCCATAGATAGGTGGTCTCCTATATTAACATACGGACAAGATTCAAGGAACTAAATTATGGAGTTGTGGCGATGAAGAACCATTATTACATTAATCTATAGGGTACGTAACTCATTCAGTTTAAAAAACTTACATATACGTAAAGACTTCTTGTGTTAGGGTTTCAAAACTTCATAACGTTTTTGTAAAATTTACTTTTGTAAGATATTTTTATAACTATAATCCATACATATTTAAACCTCCATCACACGCACCTCAAAAAATTACGCCATCACTCGCGTGTTAAATTTTATCATAATATGGGCATAAGTCAAATAAATGAGTCATTCGTACTTATTGGTTAAGTTTATTGGCTATTAACTCACAAAAAACGATAAACAGATATTTTTTTAAAACAAAACTGCAAAAAAACTGCTAGGTAAACTAAAAAAATATACACATTACTCTAGAACAAAACAAATAAGGAGATTTATTAAAACAAAAAATGTACGCATTACGCATAAAATCTTTCTCTTCTAGGTAGTGGTGACAAGTAAAATTTGTTAAACCAGTGTGCTCTTTACATATCTGCAACTTAAAGTTAGTACAATAATGTTGGGTAAACCTGTTTTCCTTACAGGACAAAAAGAACATCTTGGTTTTGCATTGTTTGAAGTATTGAGTTGCCCTTGAGAAACTGATGATTTTTCTCCGGTTATATTTCGGATCCTGAGTCTCAACTGTAAAGGCAGATTTTGAGATATTGGAACGTCGTTGAAGATGGGACATTGAAAGTTGCTTGCCAAGCTCCACAATGTAGCTTCTTCAAGATGTTACAATATTAGTGTTATTGTTGTAAAAATTTTGGCTGTTTATATTTGAAATATTTAGCAGTCTGCAAAAAACAGTAAACGGCCAGCGATTGCTAAATCGCGTCACCGAGTATTCTGCCTTCGTTTTATCAACAACATGCACTCCGCCTTTTGTGAGATTGTAGTTGTAATCAGTAATAATCTCTGGCTTCATGGTATGCTGTTTGGTGTTTTCATCAATGAAACCATCGCTGTGTAGTGTTGAAAGTAGTAGTACATTTTTAACTTTTTTGGCACATATGATATCGCACATCAGCAACAACACTGTCACAAGTCGAAATTCAGTATTTTTTATTTTTGTTGTATTAAATGGGTATTTTGTTAAACTTTTGTCAGCATCACTGTCGAAAAGATATTTTGTCATATAAGCGCTAGATGGCGACTTATGTCTGTTATAGCTATAACTACTTTTGTAGAACTCTATTCAGCAATAGTGTAACAGCTCACTTATGACAGTGTTGAAGTAATCTTTAGATATATTTTTTTCAAATTAAGTGTGCTATACTACTATTATTTACTAATAGCGATAGGTCTTGACAACAACACTGTCACATTATTCTGAAAGCCACATTGTGGTGTGTTTTCTGTTTATTAAAAATGTGTTTTTTGTGAATTTATCATAGAAGAATGACTGATCAGTCAAAATACATCTATAGAGACAGCTATCAGCAAATAGCTGACATCTATAGAGATGATAAAACAATTTGTATGGAAGAAAATAAAAGTTATGAGAATGTCACCATGTTCTCAAGAATTTTTAGGAATGAATTTAATCTCATTTTTCCAACCTAAGAAAGATCAGTGCGGTATGTGTGCAGAGTATAAAAATGCAAAGAGTAAGGTCAATTTACAGAAAAATTGTGATCGTCATTTAAAAGAAGAAGATCTATCACATATTAAAAAAGATAAAGATAAGCAAAGAAGCAAAGCATGTGAGTGTATTACGGTATGTTTTGATTTACAGGCAGTTCTCCACACACCTTGTAGGGACATCAACTCCTTTAACTGTAAATCAAAGTTAAGTATGTATAACTTTACTATATTTGACTTAGGATTATTGAATGGTTTCTGCTACGTTTGGCACTAAGGAGAAGGTAACTATGGATCTAATGAGATAGGATAATGTTTATACTCATTTCTTAAAAATGAATGCCCTAAAGCCCTTCCTGTTGTATTTTACTGCGACAATTGCTATGGTGAGAACAAAAACAAATTTATAACCTTGTTACTTCTTTAAATAGTAAGCAAACTCGATATTCCTTTGATCACTTAAAGTTTTTAATTGTTGGTCATAAGCAAAATAAAGGAAACAACATGCACTCCTTGATTGAAAAACAGAAGAAATATCCTATCACAATTTTGTGGTTTTGGAAGGAAAACACCTTTGGGTTTTCAGCAACATAGACACATTTGTTAATAATTAATATGTTAGTTTCAAATTTCTACAATACAGAATACTAATTGATAAAACAACCTAAATTAATCTTATTGAAGTAAAAATAACAACACTTTCATTCAATTTATAGAAATAATCCAACATTAAATAGTAAGGATAATCTTCATACCCGATTTACTCAAATTGACAATTTTTGACTTATGACAGTGTTGTTGCTGAGGTGCGATATAAGTACATACCTGTTTCCATCGTCACCGTATGCAAACATGCTACTACATAAAGGTCTTCTTTTTACGTTTGTCAACTCAGGGGAATTTGTTGTTTGTTTTTACGCAAAGTACCTATCGTTGTCAAGCAATGATCGTTCAATAAAGAGTTGGCTAAGGGTACAGAGGAAAAGTAATTATCCGTAGTTACATTTCGACCGGTTCCACTTATGGTCGTATAAGTCTTTTTACTACACTAGATGCATCGTTGGGTAGTTGATATGGTCCTTCAGGTTGTTTGCCGGGGTAAATTTCGAGATTTTGTGTGAAAAATGTTCTAGCGTCCACCAAGGCATAAATCTTGATTCCGTATTTCGCTGGCTTATTGGCTATATACTGCCTAAATTTGCATCGACCACGGAACGCTTCCAACATTTCATCTATGGTCACATAGAATCCAGGAGTGTATGCAGATAAACAGTTAGTGACAAACATTTCATATATTTCTCGAATGGGTGCAAGATTATCAAATGCCGAATTTCTTGCCTCTTAGTGGCGTCGTCAAATCTTACAGCTTAAATTATTTGGTGAAATCTTTTCTTGGACATAGTAGCTGCAAAAGTATCTGGAGCTGTGCCATCTAATTTCCAGAGTTCATCAGTATTTAAATGTTGCGCTCCCTTTACTCCAGCAAGGAACAAAAAGTCCGATAAATGCTTGCATTTCTTCGTAGTCACGGAACATTTCATCTATCGTCACATAGAATCCGGGAGTGTATGCAGATAAACAGTAAGTGACAAACATTTCATATATTTCTCGAATGGGTGCAAGATTATCAACTGTCAAATTTCTTGCCTCTTAGTGGCGTCGTTAAATCATACAGCTTGAATTATTTAGTGAAATCTTTTCTTGGACATAGTAGCTGCAAAAATATCTGGAGCTGTGCCATCTAATTTCCAGTGTTGCGCTCTCTTTACTCCAGCAAGGAACAAAAGTCCGATAAATGCTGCATTTCCTTGTAGTCAACAGCAGAACAATCCCTGTATAAAACACTCTCATTATATCCAATTTTTAATTTGTATATTTTACAATATTATTGATTATAGCATCCGAGAAAAACAATTTCCAGTATTCTAATATGGTTTTGGCGCTTTTGCTTTTGCTTTTACCCCAGGTAGGTTCGTAACAATATTACAAGCTTTGGTCTTACCTGTGGCGTGTATTTCTTATGTTTCAACCATGGTGTTTTATCTTTGCTATAAAATATTGGATAACCATCATCTTGGTCGCTTTCTTTCATGGCATCTTCAGGATCACTGGGTAGATCTTATGTGGACTACTCAGAATCTGTATTGTGGATACTGTGTGCATCACGAACATGCAAAACGAACATCACTTCAGTCCTTATCAGAATCTAGTGGTTCCACATCGCTGTCTATCTCTTCATACCATTTTATGATTTTCCATTTTCTTGTCCATAATACCTGCAATAAACCAAAATAGCGCTTATAATAACAGATGTTCAACAATCTATAGGTACTTCACTTAAAAGCATATCTTTTATGATAATATTATAACTTTTTTTAAATGATCTCTCTAAAAATCAACACACGCCAACACTCGCGTAGTTAGATTTTTTCTAACGCTCCGACGAACGCGATCGCTCACGTGTTAGATTTGAACTAACATCAACTGCTGTCGGCTATAAGATAATAGGTACTTCCACCATTATTTAACATAGTCTTATACGAATCTTCATAGGAGTATTCCTGATTGCAGAACACAAAAGAAGCAATATTTCGAAAATTATGGCGAAATATTTAAAAATGTTAGATTTTTTCTAACGGTGCGAGTGATGGAGGGTTAAGTTACCTATCATTGCATAACCTTTTCTACTAATAATACCCAATAAAAGTGAAGAAAATTAAATATGTAGTTATGTTAAATCGTTTTAACAAGTGACTCGGTTAAATAAACAATTCACAAATTAACTACTTGAATTTTTATAATCTATGCACCGAGATACCCCAAATTAAAAAACCATCATTTTTCGTTGATTAGAATAGCAGATATTGCTACTACTACTACTAAGGATTTCCACAGTTTTCACTGTCTTCCTTCACTCAACCGTTTTCTCCAATTTTCCCTGTCATTCCAGTCTCCATCTCGCAGGGTTCTTTTCTCCATAGCCTCGTCGATTTCGTCTCTGAATGACCTTCGGGGTCTTCCTCTCTTTCTTCTTCCGATCGGGCTCCATTCTGTGATTTTGTTTATCCAGCGTCCTCTGTCCGCTCTTCTGACGTGGCCGTACCAGGATAGTCTCTTCTCCTCTATATAGTCGATTATGTCTGATTGCACTCCCATTCTCCGCTTAATCTCTGCGTTTTCAATTCTGTCTCTTTTTGTAAGTCTACAGCTTCTCCTCAGGAACTCCATTTCTACTGCTCTTATTCTACCTCTATTTCTCTTGTTTATTGTCCAGTTTTCGGACCCATATGTCAGGATACTTCTTGTCAGGGTATTATATATTCTCTTTTTTGTCTTTATCGTAATGTTCTTATCCCACAGCACTGAATTTAGTTGTCTTATACAGTTTCTTGTTTGTCTTAGTCTGTTGTTTATATCTTCTTCTGTTGTTCCCTGGTTCGATATTATGGTTCCTAATACTTGATTATTGTATTACTGTCTATCTCTAGGTTTCTCATATCCTTGTTTTCTGTTGTTAGGTATTCGGTTTTCTCTAAGTTTATTTCCATTCCGTTGTTTTTATATTCTTCTTCTAGTTTTCTGAGCATAAAGCTGAGATCTTCTTCATCTTGTGCGATGACTACTTGATCGTCGGCAAAACTTAAGGTGTATAGGTATTCGTCTCTTACTGGTATGCCCATTCCTTCGCACTTTCTCCTCCATGGTTTGAGTGTCTTTTCCAAGAATATTTTAAACAGAGTAGGGGACGTAGCACAGCCTTGTAGAAGTCCTTTTGTCGTCTTAAATGGATTGTAGGCTTTATTTCCACATTTAATAGCTACTTTGTTTTCTTTGTACAGTGCTTTAACTGCTTTTATTAGTGTTTGTCGGATTCCGAGATCATTCATTGCTTCCCATAATTTGACTCTAGGTATTGAGTCGTATGCTTTCTTTAGATCAACAAACGCCAGATGGACCGGTCTACCTTTTGCCATTTTCTTCTCTATCAGTTGTTCTAATGTGTACGTATGATCTAGGCATGATTTTCCTACTGTGAACCCTGCTTGGTCTTCTCCAATTTTTCCTATTATTTCAGTTTCTAGTTTTTCCTTGATAATTTTCCCGTAGTGTCTACCTACCGACGATATTATACTAATTCCTCTGTAGTTTTCACATTTTTTTCTGTTTCCTTTCTTATGTATGGATGTGATGTATGCTTGTGTCCATTCCGCAGGTATTTCCTCTCCATTTAGTCCTCTTTCGAACATTCTGTGTAGCCCTCCGGGTCCTTTGGCTTTTTTGTTCTTCAATGTCTTGATTGCTCTCTTGACTTCTGTCAGACTTATTTCTATCTGGTCGTATGTCCCATTTCCTGCATGTTCTGTATTCTCTTCCTGAAATTGGGGACGGTTTTCTGTAAGTAGTTCTACGTAGTATTCTTGCCACTCGTTTTCACTAATTTTGCTGATCTGGGTTTTCTCTGTCTTATTTCGTTGGAGTGCTTTTAATATTCGCCATGATTCTGAATTTCTTGTTCCTCCGATATGTTACTCTTTTCATTTGTTACTCTTTTCTTTGCCTTTCTGTTTTTCGCTCTATATAGGTCTAAGTCTTCCTGTTTTTTGGTGTTTAGGTATTTTATGGGTAGTTTTTTCTAGTCGCAGATATTGCGACTTTTGTAAATGTGAATTTATGAAATTAGTTTTTGAAATAGTTCAATCAAGAAATAAAAAAAGTCTAGCTCGGGTTTTAAGGGTCTTAGGATGGTCGTAATAGGTCGTAAATACTAAAATTACAATATTTAATTTCAAAAATATTATATAAAATTTAAAAATACAGCAAACATAGTATGAAGCTTCGCGCTAGTCTATAGTACCGCCTGTTATACCACTTTTGTACTTAAATTATAATTAATATTGAATATTAACACTTTCGCTTGATTATATAATAGCTTCCAGCCACCCCAGGTAAAAGTAAAATTGAGTAAACATTTGGTAACAAAAAGTTAATTAATAAAAAATTAAATTAATGTCAAAGATATTTATCAGTTAAAAGAAAAGCGTTTTGAAGATATTTGAATTATACCAATATTAAAGCGCCATCTTTAACGATCTGTAGCTCCCTTAGGAACTATAGATCTTAGGAACTATTTTCGATAAGTGATTTACTTTAAATTTACATAATGGTGAGTTCAAGAATTTATAGTTTTTTGTTGAAAAGAGCGTTTTAAAGCTTGTATTAAACAATAATTTTTAAGTTCTAACGTTAGTTATTAAGGTACTGTACAATAATTTCGATTATGTATTCGTTAGCATTATATTTGAAAATACATAGAAACAAACCAGTTCAAAATTTATTTATATAGATATTTATTTATTATTTTAATTATTTTATTTAATGATTTAGTTTATTTAAATTTATGTTAAATTAAATTTTTGTTGGTCCAGATATTTAGTCATTATGACTGGTATACTGAATTATTTCTATAATCTTATTCCATTTAAGTTTTTCTTTTACTTTTGTCGATTCTATTTAGATAGGTTTTCACTCTTGCTTAAGTAAGACCAGTATAAAATGTTTAAACCTCTTCGCCGAAATAAACAACTTGTTGATAATGATTTCTCCCACTTGAGGAGTTTCACAAAGAGTTGCGGCCTTTGCGTTTATTGTAATGCAATTATTTTGAATAGATATATATATTATATATATATATATATATATATATATATATATATATATATATATATATATAGCGAGTGTTTGCAACTTTAATTTTGTCGCTTCTCGCATCCCAATCGCCATAATTTCTTATCGGCCCAGTCTCCTTCTTCAAGACCTCTATTTTCCATTTCTATATGAATATTGGATATCCATTTCTTTCTTGGCCTTCCCCTTTTATTTCTCTGTGTAGGTCTCCAGTTCCAAACCTTTCGTGGTATCCTTTCTTCGTTCATCCGTCTTAGGTGTCCATACCATTTTAATTGTTTTTCGGCTATCGTATCCATTATTGTGTTCTTTACTTTCATTCTCTCTCTTATGTTTTCATTTCTTATGTGGTCAAACAAAGTTAACCCGGAACATCTTCTCCAGTACATCATTTCCGTTGAGAGGAGTTTTTGTGACATATTATTGTTAAAGACCCACACTTCTGACCCATACGTCAGCACCGGCTGAATCATAGCCTGATATATATTTTTCTTTGTTTTCTTAGTTAAAGTTTTATTCCACAGGATCGGATGTAGTGTTTTTATCATGTTTTTTCCTTTTCCTATTTTTCTTTTTATATCTTTGTCGTCTCTCCCGTCTTCGCTTAGTGTAACTCCGAGATATTCGTACTGATCAACGTTTTTAATTAATCCGCTTTCTGTTTCCATGTCTTGACCGATGCCTCCTATATTCATGTATTGTGTCTTTTCGGTATTAACCTCTAATCCCCATTTTTTGAATTCGTCTATTAGTTTGTTTATCATGTACGTCATATCTTGTAGGTCCTCGGCAAGAACTACCTGGTCGTCTGCGAAGAGGATTGTATATATAGGAGTGTCATTTACCCATATGCCCATTGGGCTGCATTTTCTCATCCAATGTTTTAAAGCATTACCAAGATATATTTTAAATAGGGTTGGGGAGAGGCAAGAGCCCTGTTTGACACCCTTTGTTTGGGTGAAACCCTTGGAAATTTGGTTTCCAACCTTAATATAAGCTTGGTTATCTTGATATAGCTTTTTCACGGCATTTATGTATACTGCATTTATACCTGCGTTTTCCAATGCTGTCCATAGTCTCTGCAGTGGTACGGAGTCAAACGCTTTACGGAGATCTATAAAAGTGGCATGAAGTTCTAGTCCTCTTGCTAATCTCTTTTTCGTTAGGTGTTTGAGAGTAAATACATTGTCGACACAAGATCTCCCTGGTCGGAATCCACTTTGTTCTTCGATCTCTGTGGCTTCTTTTTCTATTCTGGCTTTCAGAACTCTTTCATACAGTTTGCCAGTGGATGACGTAATGCTGATACCTCGGTAATTACTGCAGTCATTCCTGTTTCCCTTTTTGTAGATGGAGTTTATGTACGAGAAAATATATATTAGTTCATATCGTTACCACATTCTACCTGTGAAGAAATGAAATAAATAATGTGGTAATAGCCGAAAAATCTCATTTTTATTCTATTCCTTTAAAATGTTCCAAGTACCATAATCAACAACTTATATAATGCGCTAGTTTACCTAGTTATTATTACGTACTTAAAAAATTCTCAACAAAGTGCGTGTTTGTCAATTGCCACAATGTTACCGGTAAAAAATGTGGTAAGTGCCAATAAATATGACAGTTTCAGTACTGTTTTGATGTTGTATTGGTAAAGTTGTTATTGTTTATCTCGTTCTGTATAATCTTAAAATCATATAAGAATGAATGCTGGTGCTACTTCTAGAAAGGGCAATAAGCAAAAGGAAAAGCAGAAAAAAAGAAATGCTGGAGAAGAGTACTATACAAAGAAAAATAATAAAAAAGTTCCTGCCAAGCAGCCTCCTGAAAATAAGGTTAGTCGAATATTGTTTTTATTTTTGGGCAGTAGTTATTCTGAAATTTTGTTTTAGATATTGTGCAAATGCAACTTCAAGTGTAAAGAGATACAGTATGAACAAAAATTGAGGCTTTTTCACGAATTTTATGTTTGAATGATAATGTACGGCAAAATACGTATGCTATGAATTTTATCCATGTGTGTGCTATCAAGAGGAGAAGGCATGGAAATTATGAGAGACCAGAAGAGAGCAAGAGACAGGTTACGCTTTCCTTCACATTGCCCAACGGAGAAGGCAACATTTTACAGGTGTGTAGGAAGACATTTTGCGCGGTGTTTGGAATAACTCCAAGACAAATTGAAACATTAGCTAAGTTGAAAAAAAAGGAGATTCAGTTTATAAGGAAATGAGAGGTAATAAACTGCAGTTTAGAAAGTTCATGCCGGAAGATAGAGCATTGGTTATCGAGCACATAAACAAATTTCCCAGAGACGTGGGACATTACAACCGTTTAAAAAGTGAGAAACAGTATCTGAGCTCCAATCTCAATATAAATAGACTTTACTTGGCGTTTAAGGAAGCTCATCCTGATTCAGCAGTGAGCTATCGTTTTTACTTTCAAATTTTCAAAAAGAATTTTCCCAATGTAAGCTTTCGTAAGCCTAGAACGGATACCTGTGCTACCTGTGATTTACTGCACATGCAAACAAAAGATCCCACACAGAAAGATGCTCAATTTAAGTTAGAACTTCACCACCGAAAAGCTGAAGCAGCTGTAGAAGCAATGAGAAAAGACCATCAGAATTGTCAGCAACCCACGAGTGACACCATGACAGTTTCTATGGATCTACAGCAGGTCTTATCATTGCCAACTTTAACTCATAGTCAAATGTATTATATGCGACAGCTTTCCAACTACAACCTTTGTGTTCACCTAGGGGACAATAACACTGCCTTCATGTTTTTGTGGCATGAGGGTATAACCACAGACCACTAATAACTAGACGTTTCACGTAGGTAGCTCAAGGTCAAACTAAACTAAATGTCATTTGTAGTACCGATACAAATCTTTTGATGTCGCTATACTCCACATATAGTCTATACTCTGCAATTTAGGTTTAGAACCAAACTAAAAATTATAATTGTCAATCGCTAACTGTCAGTATCAGTAATAATAATTGATTAGCGTCTATATAATCAGATTTCAGATGGTTATTATTCGTCTAAATTGTTTGATTTGATGGTTATTATTGCAAAGAAATCAAACTAAACTTGGTTAAATATCTCTGGGTTATTGTTAGCATTAACATGTGGCTTAGTGTTATAAAAAATCCTAATTTAGATATGATGAATTCCACTACAGTTTTTAAAACAAAACGAATATGAAGATAAGTTTGCTTCTACATGGAGTCATAGCTTGTACCAAAATGCAATTTCCGAGAACAAATAGCTGATTGATTTTGGATTCTTCTTCTAATCTACATCCCAGAAGTATTTCAATGTTGTGCGCGAAAGCAAATGTAATATAAAGTAAGTAACCCTAATATGACATTACATTGTAATTAATAAAAATTATTTTACTTGAAGTGAATCATGGTATAAATTATTATATCAACTTTTTGTTTTAGTTGAAAGTTCTTCAACAAGTAGAGATGCACAATCTACACACACGCTTCAATCATTTGAGTACAATTTTCAGTGGTAATAAAGCATATTTCTATTGTATTTTAAATTAATATACAAAGTTGTTTGACATGTATTAAATAAATAAATAAATTATATTTTGTTTTATTTTTTCGTAAATGGTATTGTGTTTATTTGGATTTAAAAAGAATTTGCACCTTTTAAAAATTAAAATGCATTTTTTTTTCAAATATACCAAATTGTATTTAAATATTTTAAGCTTTTTTTAAATTTTCCCAAAAAAAATAAAATTTGGAAATTCCCGCGTAATTTCCCGCTTGAATTAGTTCCGATACAAATCTCTTGGAGCGCTGAATTTCATATCTTAATAAAGTATTGTCGTGAAGCATCTAGAGGTAGATGATTTGTGGGTATAACAGAACGTGGAGTGAATGAAATTGCGTAGTGTGTGTTGAAAGCATTCACTAATATATACGGTCACAGAAACGAAAAGTAACAATTTGGAGCGACAACTGTGCCGGACAAATAAAATTAAATGTTATTGTTTTTATGGATTTATTTAGTTTCCAACGGGCATTTCGATGATAAATCACAAGTATCTACTATCGGGCCATTCATTTATGAGTTGCGACAGGGATTTCGCCCAAATTGAAAAGCGAAAAAAGCAAGAGAAGTGTGAGGTACCTATGGATTTGGTAAGAATGATGATAACAGCTATAAAGAAAATACCATTTCTTGTTACATTAATGAAGTATGAGGACCTCTTAGATTTTAAAGTTGCTCCTGAAAGTTCAATCAGTATATCCAAGCTTCAAATTTCAAAAGCTCAATGGATCAACATTAACCGACAAAATCCTGATTAGTTAAAATACGAGAAACTCTGAATGAATTGAAACTTGGAAATCAACAAAGGTTTTAAAGAGAAATGTTACAATTAAAACTATTGCAGAAATGACTCTTCCTAACTTAACTTGCCAGAGTAGAATTTCTGAAGAAAAAAAACAAAACTTGTTGGCAATGGTTCCCTATTTGAAGAAAGAAAATAGAAAATTTTATGAAGACCTATTTAATCCCAATACTCATTAGAACCTACATGTTTTGTGTTTTTCATTATTACTTACCCCAATATTTTATATTTTTGTGATGGCACTTAGCACATTCTAAGATTTTATAGCTGTTTTATTTTTTTTACAATTATTTTACAAAAACTTCGCAAAATTATTTAATGCACAAAAACATAATTCACTTGAATAAATCTATGTTTAATTTTGAGAAAGTTATTTCTAATACATTCATTGTGGAAGAAAAAAAATCGATTATTTCGAAATAATGATTTTGGTACTTACCACATTATTTATTTCAAGGCTTCATGTGTACTATTTGAAATCGATTTTAATTTAATTATAGAGAATAGCATCAATCTAGATACTGTGTTTAAGTTCGATGAGTCTGATATAAAGCTAGATTAGCTTTACATCTTCCATACAATTACCAGCATCTTCACATGTACTACACATGAAATCGACTTAAATCAAATTGTGGAGGAACAGTAAAACTTTAGAAACTGTACCTAAATCCGATGAGTCTGCTCAAATGGGCATATAAAATGCTCGAGAGAGCGGAAAAAAATTGTGGGGTACCGAAGAGACAAGCAAGGTAACGTTACACGTGTACCTAATCGCAGCAAACGTATCATGGGAGCCAGTTGTGGCTCTAAAAAGTGTAACGAATTACGAAATCCACATTGTGAAAAAATTACAAAACAGGATAGACTAGCAATTTTTAATTTTTTTCTGGAAGGAATTAGACTGGAAAGAAAAACCAATTTTTGTTGCTTCATTAATTGATCAAGTTCCTACAAGAAAGACATCTACTAAGCCTGAAAGTTTTTCACGTCGTTGTTATTCCTACGTCTATTCTTTAACATTCACGATGAGAAAAAAGTAGTATGCAAAATATGCTAAATACCCTTGGGCTTAATGAATGGATGGTCCACAACTGGGTAAAACTACGTAGTCAGTTAGGTAAAAGCGTTATCGTGCGCAACTCTGAGAAATACAGCAACAATTACAAAATAGAGGATAATAAACACGGTACAAGGAACAAAATTAAGTTGAAAGATAATTCAAGGTAGTAGTCACAAAGAAGGAGAGTATTGATATGTTACAGTATTTTTGGAAAGATTACCTAAACTTTTAGGTCACTACTGTAAACAAAAAAACTTTCAAATTATATCTAGAACCAGTATTCGAGTCAAAAAGCAACTCTACCATACGTATTTGTCAAAATGCATAAATAAATAAGATCACCTAAGTCAAACCACATATTTTATGCCAGTTTTGAGAAACTAAACTTATCATTGTGTTCCCCACGAAAGGACATATTTAACACTTGTTGTGTTTATGAGATAAAAACTGTTAGGAAAGAAGTGTGGAAAGCACATGAAAAAAAAAACAGATCACAATTAGAAAAAGATAGTGATATCGAGATTTTTTATCCAGATGGATTAAGAAATAGAGCATAAATTTTAAGTTAAAGGGCATACTCAGATGGATTGTGATTCTGTCCATGCTTGTATAAGTGGTGCACCCAGAATTTGTCTGAGGGGGTTTTGAAATTTTTTTATGCTACCTCCATTTTGAGTCCCTAAAATTTGGGTTTTAGTTTAATTTAAAGTACTAAAGATAGCAGTGCCAAAGATTCAGGTATCTATTATTCTGCCTACCAACTAAAACCACCCTCTCTTACTTGTGCGCAGTTGACTGTCGCACGTACCGTACTCCGAAATTGGGGTGGCCGCTGTAAGGCTGTAGACATTTTTGAAACACTCCCTTCTCTTATCTAGATCTTATCTATTGTTCTGAAGCTATTTTTTCTGACAGTTTATAGTAATTACTATTTTAATGGGAATAAGCCACAATTAAGGTTAAAATAAGTTTATTGACGTTTGACATTAATCAAACTTGTACATACAATATATTTTTGAGACCCCGCTCTCCTCCGCCAATCCTTTTGATCCAAGGCATGCTGCTCTTCCAAACCTCTCGATTCCATCGCTCTTCTAATTCCTTCATTTCATGAGCGTCGAGGTCTACCTCTTTTCTTCTTCCAGGGTCATTGTGAAGTTTTTGGGGCCAACGTTCGTCAGGCATTCTCAATAGGTGTCCAAACCATTTTGAACCTCTTCTTTCTATTCTGTCAATGACCGTTTCTGTAGCATTCATGTTATTTCTTATAGATTCGTTGGTCTTTCTTTCCTGCCTTGATGTTCTAGCACTTCTTCTCAAATAATCCATTTCAACTGCCAACAATCTTCTATTCAGGTCTGCATTAATTGTCCATACTTCAGAGCCATAACAAAGAACAGATTCAACCATGGTTTGCCCTATTCTTTTTTGTTCCTTATGGAAATGTTGCGATCCCATCATAAGGAGTTCAAACATCCTACAATTTTATGTCCCTGATTAATTTGGTGTTTAATTTCGGTTTCTCCCAAGCCGTTCTTATCAATGAGTGCACCTTTTTCTTCTTCTTCTTCTTTTTTTTAATGACTGCTCGGATGTAATTGTGAACACTATTCAATCCCTCCGCACTTCCCGTCATCTTCACGATCATCTCTCTTACAGTCACAGGGTTCGTGCTTATTTCTTTATATATTCTGTTTCTCTCCACTGTACATCTATTAAACTCCAGCATTGTGTGAGGTGATGCACTTTCACCATAACTCTTCAACTTAGCTCTGGAGCACATAATCAGAAGTGCAAGAATCGAAAAACCGAATACAGTATTTCATCGAGAAGGACTAAACTTACCACTGGCATTTGCAGACGATATCGATCTAATAGGGAACACACGATTAAGGATAAAGGAGACTTTCGTGAGGTTCGAGAACGAAGCAGAGAAGATGGGGCTCTAAATCAACGAAAACAAGACGAAATATATGTATATGAGCCGCAATAACTAAAGCAGAGACAGAATCGGTTAGAACATTACCATCGATGACTTTAACTTTGAGCGCGTTAGAGAATTCAAGTATCTTAGAACAACAATAACTGAAGACAATAACGGATCACAAGAAATAAACAACAGGATTCAGTCTGTTAACAGATGTCTTTTTGCCCTCCAAAACCTTATAAAAGCGAAACAACTAACACGACGTACGAAGATACAGGTCTATAAAACAATCATACGACCCGTTGTGATTGTATGGAAGCAAAACGTGGACGATAACAAAGGCAAACGAAGGGAGACTATGTGTTTGGGAAAGAAAAATCCTAAGGAAGATCTTTGGTCCTGTGCTGGATGAAGCACCAGAATAAAGATAAGAACTAACAAAGAGCTAGAAGAACTTTACCCAGACGCCAACATCATAAAAGAAATAAAGTCTAGAAAACTCCAATGGGCAGGACACCTCAGAAGACATTCTGACGAACGAAAAGTAAGACTAGTGTGGGCGGAAGTCCCAACTGGAAGTATCTCTTTTTCTGAGCCTATGAAGATACGCCCTAAAACAGATAATCTACCCAGTCCATTAGGGTCGGGATCAGCATCTTGGTCCACTGGGCAACATCTTCTTTGTTGTTCCACTCTTCTTGCCATCTTTTCATTAATCTTTCCATTTCTTCTTTTTTTATAGCTGTTGTTATACTACACTCACATATAGCTGTTGTTATACATGCTACTCACAACAGACTCGTTCTGTCTACTTTTGTCAAAAGCCTAATATTAGGTATCTATATTTAAATATAATGAAACATATAAGTAATTGTAGTATATTAATTATTGTGTATTTACACAATAATTACTGTGTTATACACATTCAAAGTGCTAATTTAATGATTCAATTGGCGTTTTGGATTTTTGTATCATATGTAAAACACAAGTTACATTTTCCTACTATTCTTTATATATTTTTTACTTTATATGTACCCCCCCCCTGGGTACTCCACAGGCCTGTACTGAAAAGCAATTGCAAAAACAAAAAAAATTATGTGCCTGCTGATTATGTGACTGCTTGTATAGATGTCAGAAAAAATTCATTTCCATACAACGTAAAATATGTCACACATAGCTTTTTTTAAAGATTATACCGCCACCAAATTGCAGCATTATGATTCCATCCGTCCAGATAAAACACCAGATGACCCGGTCGTCATAGACATTGTGTGTCTAAAATAAAGCATCAATGGTATCGAATATAAATTAAACTACGAGGATGTATACCAAATAGTACCGGGAAGAATGGTTTAAGTGCCGATTGACGGGAAACCACTAGCTCTACTTAAAAATTCGATTCCAATTCCATTCGCTAAATGAAAACATTTACAAGAATTAAATGTATCATTCCACCGGATTTTCATCATTACTATGACAATTTACCGCACCCAAACAAGAAATGCAAGACAAAAAAGTCCCCGAGGAAAATAAACATTCAGAAGAGAATAAAAAGAAAAAATCAAAATCAAACCAAGTTAAAACAAAAAAGAAAGAATAAAACTCAATTTCTTTTAAATTTATTTGTTACTGTATAGTTTTAATCATCCGAATAAAAATATTTGTTACTTTTACTATTTTTAAGTTTATTATTGTAAGGTTTCTATAATATAATATTCAGTATTAATATCGATGCATGCCATCCATAAGACCAACTTTAAAACAACACAGAGCTCTTGGGCGATGTTCGTCGATACGTTATACTTATTAAAAATCATATTACAGCATTTCTTATACAGGGTGGTCCTTCAGTAATTGAACAAACAGAAACCATAGATTCCGCACTTTAAATGCGGAATAAAATGTTGATATTAAGAAAGATACAGGGTGTTGAAGTGCAAATTTAAAATTTTATTTTTCGCTATAACTTTTACGTTTGTAAATATTTTTGGACAAAAATTTACAATTGGAAGCTTTTGTGTAGGATACATTATAATTTTATACATACTTTAATGTAACTAATAGAGGGCGCCGCTTATGCCACACGTATGGCATACATTTGCGCTTAACTTTTTTGCTCTTTAGGCTAGCTCTATTAGTGTTAAAAAATATCAAAGGTATATTATTTTTACAAAGAAAATGGTATACCTGTTGGTGACCTCAAAATTCAACCGTTTTCGAGATAATCGCATTTTATAAGTCAGCTGCATAATAATTCTTAGTTGTGATATTTGTGCGGTAAAGCACTGAATACCCGTAGATAAGCATAATTAATAGTTTATTCTTATTAAAACAACTCCAGTGATAATGTAATATCACAAATGCTTTGTTATATCTGCTAAATGTCTTATTGGAAAAAATATTCTTTATCTTCTGCTTTATGTGCCGTGCCCGTATTCAGAAGTTGGCCGTCATCATGTTTACAGTTTTCCTTTTTTATCGCTTTTTAAGTTTCTATACTGGCGTTATATTACTTTTTCTCTATTGTAAAATGCTGAAAACCCAAAATATGTGGTTTATGCAAGACCACCACATTCTAAAAAAAAAGGCAGTGGGAACAAATTTAAATACAAAAAAGAGTTTAGATCTTTGTAAATGGGTATATTTAAAATACCGATTTACAAAGATCTAATCTCTTTTTTTGTGATACGTGGTATACAGTCAGCTGCAGGAATTATTTTCCTTGTGGATATTTAAATACAACTTTTCTGAACGTTAGATTGATCGTGGTAGTCATATTCCTTGGCAATGTGGTGAGATATTGATATAATTATTCAATTCATAAAAAATCCCAAAAGAATACTTATTATTAACAACATTATTAACGACGTCTATAAGAATCACATAAACATTCGCAACCAACTATGGAAAAAATAAATACTACAGCAGTTCTTTTAGAACCATTGATGCTATTTAATATGAGACGATCTTCTATGGAATATATTGACAAATGAATTAAAGAAAATGGTGGACATATCGACACTTACTTTGACATTGTTATGTTATTAAGTTTAACTATATCTTAATTTGGTTTGTTAATAAAATGTTTTAATTATGACTTCAATTTAACATAAAACGTAAAATATTTGATGTAAAATCCTATTATTCTGTTATTTTGTCAAATCCTATTATTAATTATCTTGCTGATATATTTATTTTATTTAATATTTCATTAACTATTAACTTTACTTAAAGGTATTTTATACCAAAATTCAAAAATATTGTTTTTGTCTATTTTTCCTTCGTTACCTGGAGTAATTTCCTTAAATCAGAATTTTGCAGCTGATTTGTAAAATGCAATTATCTCAAAAACTGTTAAGTTTTGAAGTTATTAACAGATATACCTTTTTTCGGTTAAAATAATCTATCTTTATTATTTTTTGTCACAAATACCTAAGTACTACTAGGTAACCTGAAGAGCAAAAAAGTTAAGTGCAAATTTATGCCACATACGTGGCATATGTGGCGCCCTTTATCAGCTACATCAAAGTGTGGATCAAATTATAATTTTTCATATTTAAAAGTATCCAGTTGTAAATTTTTATACATAAATGTTTACAATCATGAAAGTTATAGCGAAAAATAAAATTTTAATTTTGCACTTTAACACCCTGTATCTTTCTTAATATCCACATTTTATTAAAGCAATTCGGCTTAAATTGTAAAATTTTAAAGTGTAAAATTTACTGTTTGTTTTTGTACAATTACTTAAGGACCACTTTGTATAAGTAAGAGCTACCATGTATGAAAATGTATGAATAATTCTAATACCGTGTATGTGGCGTAACAAACAAATAATATCATAATTCCCATACCGAGTAAGTGCTCTAAAAGACACCACAGCTTATTTTTAGGAATTTTATTATTACAAACAATAAAAAGCAAATTTGTTATAAATGAATATGCAATAACACTGTTTAGAATGTATGCCCCAAAGCAAAAAAATCAGTGTTTTCGCTCTCCGGAAAAACGTTACATTTACTCATACGTGGTATTGGAATGTTGGTAGCGATTTGGAATATTTTTTTAATATCGAAACGAAATTATGCCCTGTATATCGACAATATAGAATTTCCAGACCTGCACAAGGGCGTGATACGCAAGAGGGTTCGTAAGGGCGTTCACCCTACGTAGTTCTTGCAGCTGCCGTAAGCTGCCAACAGCGCTACTATCGATTATCCTTCCTGCACGCGTTACGTCATACTCTCAGGAGTCGGGATGCTGAGTTACCCGATCTAGTAGGCGGCAGCGAATCGCAAAGACCGTCACTTTTCACACCTCCATTGATGACATTCTTTCATTTCTCGGTTTAGATAGAATTTTTACTTTTTTGTAGTAGTGTTGTGCTTGTAAATAACCCCAGTAGTAGTCTCTACCCGATTCGCGTCTTTTGTAAGTACCCTTTTCTCTCTTTTGGGAAATTCCCTGCATGCTCGCCTGACCTTTCACTATTTTCTCTGTGTACATGATGTTTTTATGTGTTTTATAGGTACATTTCTTCCAAGCCTCCCGGAATAGGGAAGGATGTAAATAAAAAATATAAAAAAACCTATAAACTCGCCAGATTTGGGTCATCTTGTCAAAATAAACCAAGTAAATGAAACAGTCTATTTCAAACGTATTGATGCGGTAGTAAACATCATTGATAGCAATTTTAAGTACACTTACTAGTTGAGGTTATTTTTCATAAATCGTAAATAAATAAAAATCTGATAAGTAAACTAGAAACTTTTAGAATATAGACCAATTAAATTTGAAGCTTAAAATAAATAACTATATAACATTTTTTGATCTACATAATACAAAGGTTATTGCAATTATAAAAGTAATTTAAGTTCGAAAATCATAAAATAACTTGTAACAAAAATTCATTATGTGTCACTGAATCAATGTAAATTAGCATGTTCGTTATTTTATTATGTTCCAATGAATTTTGATTATGATATAAATTTTTGTTGCTTATTTTTTAGGATATGATTTGAAATGGGCGACTATTTTTATTATTGCGTTAAAAATAAAACTATAAAATGCCTAAATAGTCCATTTAGCAGTAGATTTTAACTTAAAATACTAAAGTGGGCGTAGCAGAGTTTATATATATACAACGCAAATAATTAAAACCGAATCAATTTCAAATATAATGTTAAGGTAATTTTTATAATTTGTGGAACATAATGGCATGATTTCTTTTTATTTTTAAATTGCGTCAAATACTGAAAGTTATTAGTGAAAGGATATATACAATAAGTTAACTACAAATTGAGCATTACGGTGTGGTTATTATATAATTAAAGCAAATTACAAGTTAACAAGTAGGCAGGTACAGTGGGTGATCAAATTATTAGAGCCACCTTATAAAATTTTACTTTTTGTTTAATAATGGCATGTAATTGAGCTATATAACATATTTTTAGCTTATTTTTGTTTTACTATGATTTAGAAGCTTATAACGTTTACAAATATTTAAAAAGAAATAAGTAATTAGATGAAAATACTTCTATAATTATGTCTTAAGCTTAGTACTTGGTAATGTCATGATTTGCAGGAATGACTGCCTGGCACCTTCTTGGCAATTTCTGGCAATTTTGACGCTTTCTGGTTATAATTTCATTAAAAATTTCTTTCTTCATGAGCTTCCAAAGATTTTCTGGTTCAGATCTGGCGAATGGTCAGGCCAATCGAACACCTTTATGTGATTGTCAGCAAGGCATTTTGTAACAGTTTTTGCCTTGTGATAAGGCGCCAAGTCATACAGAAACGTGAAACTCTTATTCGGGAACCACTCCTGGACCTGGGGAAGCATTTTTGTCTGCAGTACCTTCAAGTACTGGTCCTGCGGCATTGTTTCTTCGGCATTGTAGAGTTTACCAGTTTATTGACTGGTTATGATAGACTACAGCATAATTCTCAAGGGGTGCTTTACCGTCCTTATAATACAATTTTCTTTACATTTTCCCTCAGATCTTCTTGTAAATTCAGCTCAATCCATGAGGATCTGCACGGTAGATTCGTCTGAAAAATAAACCTGGAATATTATTATTATTTTAGAATCGTGGACAAATTGATCAACTGTAAAATATATAATAGAAAAACAATGTTAAGTAATGTTATACATCCGATTCCAATCATCAATGGTCCGATCTTTATGATCTTTAACCCATTAAAGCCCTTTTTTCTTCAAGGCTAGTGTGAGGTGGGTAGGAAAACCCCAGATCCTGCATTCTCTTACTAGCTGTCATTGGTGGACTATTGATGCCAAACTCCTGCATCATTTTTGGTAAACTCCTTCGAGGTTGTTTTCTTTTCTGTTTACCAAGACTATTCTCGAATTTTTCTTTCATCTCGTGGTGTAATTTTTTTAGACTACATTTTTGTTTACGCTGTTGTTTTTTCTTTGTATAATCCACAGTTGCCTTTGAAACTTTAGAAATTGATGCTATTTTTCTGTTACAGCGATAAGTGTTCAATAATAAAGTTTTTATTTCTGCTATTTTCCTTGGCGAGTTGTCTTTGGCTTTTCCCATGATGCTCTGGTACCACTGGTTAAATTCAAAAAAATAGTATAGGACTATCAGAATATCACTAGAGAGCAATTGAAACTATTTATTACAACTTTAAACACCAAGAATACAAAATAATATGCACACGAGCTGCAAGATAGGCTGGACATCACTGATAAACAATAGCACCTGAGTCACGTCTTGCCACGCCCGATATATTGCCACTATTGGAAGACTATTTACTGTACTTTCATAAAGTGTTACAAGATAATTAAATGGAAACAAACACATTAATATATTATACTGCTCGATTATAGACCCTTTTTGTAAAAAATATTGAATTTTACTAGGTGGATCTAATAATTTGATCACCCACTGTATGTACTACATACAATATATAAATTAAAGTTTGTTGAATAGTTTGGTGTCTTTTAGGAACTAAATTAAACTTTTCTGTAACTTATTACTACGACCTATAAAACATGGAACGTATTTACATTTTATTTAGAATAACATAAATTACAATTAGATCCTAAAACTTCTTTTATATTGTCTGGTATTGAGTGTCTATGTCTTTCATTTATACATTTAGGACAATCTACCCAAAATATATGATATTATGTCATAGAGTATATAGACATAAAGTTATGAAACTGTTTTCTTGTGGCATGTGTATAAGTTAAATATATTGTGTTTATATAGAATTAATCTACGATTGATTGCAATCAAAATTACATTTTTAACTAATATTTGACGTTTTGATTTCCACTCCGAAAATCAATTTAAAAAAAGATTAATATTGTTCTAAAGCTATTTTCTTGTGACATCTTAAATTACACAGTAACATATAGAGGATCATTTATGTTTTTTTAAATAACAAACATATAAAATCAGAAGTTGGTGTTTATTGAAGGTAAACTAAATGCACGACCAAATACTTACCATGCCGGGATAGTATTATGATGATTTTTTCCTGGTTTTTCTCTCATAATTTACTATGGAATCACTAACAGGAGAATTTTACTGTCATCATGGCATGTGTTTGTCTTTTTAAAGACGAATTACATGCTATGATTTTTTTCTGACGGATATTCTCAAGTTAAAGTTGATTTCATGTAATCGAATGAACTATCTTATAAGTAAAGTCGTCCCAGGAGCGCAACTCAACAATATTGACAATATCATTTTAAAGTCGTCTACTTTAAAATGCACTATGTATGTCTGAATTGTCAATATAAATGAGTCAGATCAAATTAAATTATTAGAATTTTTCACTAAGTAACAAAAAACAAAACTTTGTTTAATTTACTGTTTGTATTTTGAGAATGATTTCGAAGGAAGTTGAAACGTCAATAAATGTATTTTAACCTTTAATTGTGGCTTATTCCCAGTTAAATAGTAATTAAAAAAAGATTATTTAAGAATCACATAATTAAGGTAGAAGTTATTATACAGTTTGTCTTGCTAAAACATTAAATCTGGTAGATTATTTGATTAAAAACGTTTCAGCCTCCGCACTTCATTATTGTCTTGAAATACTGCTTCGCGAGTGCAGAAGGATGTACTTTTATCCATTCACCATAGTTGAGACTGTAACTTGTTATAACTTCTGTGGGGTTAAGATTTTCTTTCAGATTCAATGTAGTTAATGGTCGGGGTTGCTTTTGTTGCATCTTTTATTTCTTGTGGCGTTTTTAAAGGAATTTGCAGATTTATTTGTGCATCTAAGCCTTCTCCAAAATCTACCCAGTTTGTTTTATGGTTATCTATATAGAGTTGTTTTATTGGTTTTTCAATAATTTTATTAGACATTGAGGTTATAATTGGCGAGTGATCTGAGAATATTTCTAGGAAAGACTCCACCTAAAAATAATTTTTACTGACTCCTTTTATGATTCAAAAGTCCAGTAGATTGTAATTTAAATTACATTTTTAAATAGTATTTGATGTTTCAATTTCTAGTCCAAAAATCTACTTTAAAAAAGATTATCTAAGAATTGTGCGAAAAGATTGTTGCAGGGGTTATGAGAAAATGTAATTTTCATTACAATCAATTGTAGATTAAACTCACATATGCAACATTTAGTCACATAAAGGACAATTTATTTTGAAATAAGGCAACTTTAAGTGAATCTACTGTATTCTTTTAGAACAGACCAGAACATCTTTTAGAACATTTAGAACTTTTCTGCAACTTTTAGAACATTTTTTTTTATTAGCTCCAATTAAAATTACAGTCTATCTAAAAATAAAGAATAATTATTGTCTTTGCCTGCACCTCATTATTATCTTGGAACAGACGCTTTGCGACTGCATTGGATGTACTTTTATCCATTCACCATATTTGACACTGTAAAGGCAGGTTTAGAGTTTGGACTTATCCAGTAACTGGCCCTAGTTCCATTAGCATGACAGCGCTGGCATAGTAGTGGCATCATGTAAAAACTTTTTTGCGTCAGTCTAGCGCTGCCAGTGTCTGCCAGCGCTGTTTCGAATGGAGAGCTGGTCTACTTTTCATGTCAATGGCCCTCCTCCGCGCTGATCTGAGTTGCTTCCATACAGTCCTTGTAGACACACCGTCTCAGGACTAGCAACTTCAACGTGGAGTCATATGTCGCCATGTTACCTTATCCAACGGTAACTTTAACATCATAACATATTATAAGAAATATTGTATACCAAATGTAACTAATTATTTGTTAACGGGTTTTTACCCATATTTTTAGTGGCTACATTCATGTACTTCTAGACACTGATGATAGAATATGGATTCCGAAAACGTTTTGTAGAATTAACCCGTTAGGGTTTTTAAATAAATACCTTTTATAAAGGTTTTTTAATATATGGTATACAGCCGACTACAGGAACGTAGATTCCTTGTTAAGTTTTAATTTTAATGAACCAGAAGCATTGTTACAAATCATGATTATGACTCTCTCTTTGCTTTTTTTGTAACCAGGTGCAGTTCCTACATTTTTAGTAGCTAGAGTTTTCGATGAAAACATTTTAAAGTTAAGGCCTGTCTCATCACAGTTAAATATTTGGTCTGAAGTTAGTCCATCTTTAAGGATAATGTCTTGTAATTTTAAATAAAATATTGCAATTTCAGTTAATTCGAGAGAAAGTTTTTCGCCACAAATATTCAATTGTCGGATGCCATATTTCTTCTTCCATAATTCAATCCATCCCTCACTAGCACAAAAGTTTTCTTCTCCATTCATAAACTTCTTCTGAAATTTAATAGCTTTTGCTTGGAGTATTAGACCACTTATCGGGCTGTCCAATCCTCTCATTTGTGAAAATCACAAGAACAACGCCTCAGAAGTTTGTTCATGGTCCCCTTTCTTCATAGTGTTCCGGGCCAATCCACTACCACCACTTACACTTCGGTTGACCCATTGTTCGATTTTATTCCGGTTACGCTTCCAATCTTCAACGGTTACTTCTCCTCCGACACCTAAATCTGAAGCAACCTTCTTTATTGATTCACCCTTGTCCAACCTCTTAATTGCATTCACTTTTGTTTCCAAAAATACAACTACTCTCTTCCGCTTTCCACTCATATTGCATAGAAAGATGCTCTCTTACAGGACCAGGAAGTTGTAGACAAAACACGACACAGAAATTTCTGAAAATAAGGCGGTGACCAATTTCTGAGAATACTGACTCGACATCAGCTTGACCTAAACCATACCATACACACAATTCTCTTCTTATCAATAATCCACAATTTTCAATGGATTGCCCATATAACTGCTGCCGATATAACTTGTGACCATCGACCCTTTTTTATTACTCGATATTGTAATTCAACAAGTACGACTATAAAAGTAAAACCGAGGCAAAATCTAGGCTAGGTTATCCAAGCCCACAGGTAATACATTACAATTCCATTGTTTTATATAGAAATGAAAGATAAGCAATATACAACGCTTCTAATAGAAGATTGGATTGGACTTGGAATTTTGATTTCTTGAATACTGTGTATTTTCATACAAGCTTGAAAATAGTAGGAGAGTTTTGTTAAACTGCCAAATATTGTTTCTAAACTGTTATACTTTTTGACCCAACAACCCAATAACCATTTGACTATTCAAGACAAAGTAGTAGAACTGGTGGAGAAATATACGTATTTGGGTCATGAAATAAGAATCAGCAGGGATAACCAAACATGTGAGATCCAAAGACGAATTACTTTAACATGGGCAGCCTTTGGAAAACTGCGAGACACACTTAGGGCCAACATACCAATCAGCCTCAAAAGAAAAGTGTTTGACCAATGCGTATTACCGGTCATGACTTATGGGGCGGAAACTATGACTTTAACCAAGACCTCGGCTTCGAAACTGAGAGTGGCACAGAGACGAATGGAACGGTCTATGCTGGGAGTGACGTTGAGGGACCGAATAAGAAACGAAGATCTGCGAAGAAGGACGAGTATTACTGATGTTGTGGAACGCATCATCATCATTAGCCATTTTGCGTCCACTGCTGAACATAGGCCTCCCGTAAATAATTCCATTGCATCCGATCTTGAGCAACTTGAATCCAGTTAGACGGGATGCGCTTTAAATCGTCCGACCACCTTGTTGGAGGACGTCCTCGACTACGATAAGCATCGTGTCTAGGCCTCCACTCTAAAATTTTCTTTGTCCATCTTCCATCTCTGACCCTAGCAACATGTCCTGCCCAGTTCCATTTCAGGGTTGTAATTCTTTCAACTGCGTCCGTCACACCAGTTTTTCACCTTACTATCTGGCATAGCGGAACTAAAATGAAACTGGGCAGGCCATGTAGCGAGAATGCACGATTCACGATGGACGAGCAAAATTACAAATTGGAGGCAAAGAGCAGACAAACGCAGTAGAGGAAGACCACCTACACGTTGGGACGACGACATCAGGCGTATCACTAAAAATTGGCAACAAAGAGCACAAAATCGTGAGGAATGGAGGAGTTTAAGGGAGGCCTATGTCCAGCAGTGGACGTGATAAATAGAGGCTGGATGATGATGATGATGATACTTTTTGATGCACTAAAAATTCCACCAATCCCACTTCAGTTCGTTATAGTGGACGAAACTTAAATATTTTTGGAAGGGCCATATAAACGTAAATGGCAAGATGACAATATAGGTATCAGTTATTTTCCACCAAATCGAGGAATGCAAACTATCATGATTTTATGGATCAGGAAAAATCGATTATGCAAAAAACGCATACCAATGCTGGAGGAGCCATCTTTAATTATTATCGATAATGTGTCATATCATTGTTCTCAGATAGAAAAATTGCATCCACATTTTTTAAAAAAATCCCATTTAAAAGAATGGTTACACGCAGGAAATATAAATTTGTCAATACAATCCGATAGAGTTGGTCTGGGGAATTTTCAAACAGTACTATAATCGTCACATTGGAGAAATGGAAGTAAAGATACAGCAGTCAAGAAAATATGGAGCGATGCTCTAAGTGTAGCAACTTGAAGTTTGGGCTTATTGTGTCAACACACAGAAAATTTGATGGAAATAATAGGGTATGCTTAGCACATAAATATGACGAAGAGAAAATACTAGTTATAAATTTTACAAAAAATTCAGATTTTCATATTTTAACTTAAATATAACAACATTATATCCAAATTACCATTAGTAATTTATTTGACAGCTTCATCTTATTTCCGTGGATTTCATTATCACATCGGTCAAAAAGGGTGAAACGGACTATAGTTATAAGAATTGCTGCATTAAATTTGATTTTGGACTTTGCAACTCGTCCAGACTTGATTGTATAAGCCCAAATACTTTCTATAAACCTAAATTACCTAGTATTGATAAGATTGTCTCTATAATACAAATACATCTACTTTGGAAGATACAAGTGATGCTTATATTATACTAATGGCAAAAAATGCAACACTTGACAGGACAAATATTTTTTTTTAATATTTTTTATTATTTGATAACAGTATAAACAGATCTGCAACGTCATTTTTGTCAAAAAAAAATAATAAGTGGCATCTCCTTGATATTCCATACAGTTAGTTACTCTAGGGTCATTGATCGATTTAACTGGTCTGTATCATATTATCATATTCGGAATACTCATCCAGATTTTCTCATGATATGCCGCAGGTCTTCTAAGTTTGCTGGAGGATAGGGCAATCGATTTTGGTGTCGGCCTACCATATCCTACACATGTTCGATGGGTGACAAATTAGCTGATCTTGATGAGCTGATCTGATCTTACTTCAAAATTTCTATATCAGATTCTTTTTTGAACTCCATGGTTTCACGAGCAATATGAGGTTTTGTGTTATCCTGTTGAAAGATCGCATTTGAAATGGTTTGTATACAGGGATGTAAAACCGGATGCAGTACTTCACCAATATATCGTTGGTGGTCACCAACATATAGCAACACATACTATACTGCTTAGTTGTAGTAGTTAGCTTCTGTATGACGTTCAACAACCAAGTCTAGATTCTCACCTCAATAACGTCTTACATTCAAACAAAACCTAGAAGCATCACTGATGCAAAAAAAAATTATTGACTATTCCACTGCAAAATTCTAGGCGTCGAGCCTTATGCTGTGGTATCAAAGGTAACACCAAAAGCGGACGGTAAGCTCTCTATCCCATTCCAAGTTATCTTTGATTGATTGTTCTTCTTTTAAAACTCTTCCTGATTCGTTTAAAACTTTTCCTGAGAATACTTTACACTAGATTGTTTAAGAAATGTGAAGAGGTCAGTGGATGGAGTCAGTTTGGTTTCAAAAATGGACTTGGCACGAGAGAAGCGATCTTTAGTATGCAAACATTGATACAGAATTGTTTAGATCAAAGAAAGGATGTTTTTATCTGTTTCATCGATTACGTGAAAGCATTCGATAATGTAAAACACGAATTGATGATAAAATACCTACAAGAGTTGGGATTGGATGCAAAGGATATAAGAATCATCGCCAATCTGTATTGGAATCAGACAGCAACCGTACGTCTTCAAAATTCCAACGAAACAGAAGATTTCTCCATTAAAAAAGGAGTAGGGCAAGGTTGTATACTGTCCCCAATGCTGTTCAATTTATACGTAGAAAAAGCCTTCGCAGAAGCAGTGGAAGACTCTAATAAGGGTATTAAAGTTAACAGCATATTTATTAATAACATCAGGTATGCCGATGATACAGCCATAGTGGCAGATAACATCGAAGATCTTCAATGCCGTTTTAAATGATCTAACTCTTGCAAGTGAAGCTCGGGGTTTAAAAATAAATATCAAGAAGACAAAATCAATGATTATAAGTAGAAATGATTACCCCAACGCAAAGATATATGTCTCTGGAGAAGAAATCGAACAAGTCAGGCAATTCAAATACTTGGGATGTTTGCTGAATGAGGGTTGGGACCCCGAGAATGAAATAAAGAGCAGAGTTGAACAAGCCAGAAATGCTTTTTTGAGGCTTCGTAAGTTTCTGACTGATCGCAAATTGGACTTCAACCTCCGATACAAGATGCTTAAGTGTTACGTGTGGCCTGTTCTCCTGTACGGAATGGAAGCATGGACGTTAAAGGCCAGTTCCATTAACAAACTTGAAGTGTTTGAAATGTGGTGCCTGCGTCGAATGCTCAGAATATCATGGACGGACAGGGTCAGAAATGAGGAAGTACTCAGAAGAGCGGGCTTACAGGATAGGGAACTTTTTAATTATGTAAAAAGTAAGAAGACTGCATACTTGGGGCACATAATACGAGGAGAACGATACACTTTTCAGCAACTGATACTCGAAGGGAAGATAGAGGGTAGGAGAGGTCTCGGACGTAAAAAAATGTCATGGCTGCGCAATATTCGACAATGGACAGGAATCCACAGCTATGAAATGCTTCGCAATGCTGCTAAAAACAGAATTATTTAATCCAGAATATTTAACATCTCACCTGACAAGACGATGTACGGTGGACGCCTACGCAGAAATGCACGGCACCTTAAGAAGAAGATTGTTCTTCTTGTGATAACGCATCCTGTAACTGCAACTAAATCATCTCTTACTTGATATAGACTATCCCGACTGTTTCTGAGAGCAAAAAGTCTAAGAGGACGCAAATCACAGCCTTTCAATATTCTAGGACGGCCAGACCCTCCACGATGCCGATAAATCTCATCATCGGACCACCTCCTCCAAACTTTTAACACTGTTGATGGATTAGCTTTAACTCTTCGTAAATTTCCGGTAAACCAAAACCGGCCTGTGTCATGCCTATAATGACAATTTAATTTTTTGGGTAAATCAAAACAATCGAAAATGACTAAAAATTACAACCAAACTAAAGTTAAATACATAGAAATAAACTTTGACAGATCGAAATACACTTAGACATATACGTAAGGAGGTCGTTTGTATTGAGTTTAAAAATTTAAGATAAGTATTCCAGGCGGTCATAGAGCATGCAACCATAATCTAATCTAGATTGAATAAGAGCTCTATAGATTCTCAATTACATATTTTCTTCAGCTCCATATTGATGATGTGCAAGGGTTTTCAAAATGTTTAGTTTATCAGCACATTTATCCTTTAGACTTTTTAAGTGTATTTTCCAGTTTAACTTCTGATCGAATATTATCCCCAAGATTTTATGATGATTTACTGTAGGTAAAGAAATATTGTTTAGATATATGTTCGGGTATTGAACACTTTACTTCTTGGTAAATCTCAGTATCCTAGATTCTGAGCTGGAAAGTTTAATGCCGTGTTGTGTGGACCTAGAATATACGTTTTGTCTGCAGACATATATGTCGGCTCCACTACAGTAAATAAGTAGATCATCAGTACAGTAGAGCTTTTACCGGTTGACGAACATCTTTTGATATATCATTAATTACTAAGTTAAACAGAGTTGGACTTAAAACAGAGCCTTCAGGTACACCGTTGAGTTGTTCGAGAACATTTGACTTATTTCCGTTTATTGCAACTTTAAATTTATATATATATATATATATATATATATATATATATATATATATATATATTATATATATATATATATATATATATATATATATATATATATAAGCGAGGTTCCTACAGCCTCTGCCGTTTCTCGCATTTCGACCGCCATAGTTTTCTGTCCATCCATTCGTCTTCTCTGATGGCTCTATCTCTCATTATGTGCCGTACATTTTCTTCCCAGGCAACTGAAGGCCTTCCCCTTCTTCTTCTTTGTTGTAGTATGTAATTTAAAGCTTTCTTTGGCCATCTATCTTCATTCATTCGTTTCACGTGACCATACCACACTAGTTGTCTCGTTTCAATTCTATCTACACTGGAATATACAGTATTTGTCCTCCTTCTAATATCTTCATTCCTGATGTGATCTTTTTTGGATATACCACATGCTCTCCTTAGAAAATCCATTTCTACTTTAAATTTACGGTGATTTAAAACGTTATCTATGAACGTCTAAATATTGCCTATAATATTATTATCGATAAGTTGATGTAATATTACATTCTTTGGAATAGTACCGAAGGCGCTTTCAATATCGAAGGCTGACACAACTGTATCATGTTGCTTATTGAAATTCTCGGTTATATGGTTTTGTAGTAATACTAAATTGTCCATTGCGCTTCGATGTGATCTGAATCCCGATTGAACGGAGCTAATTATATTTTGCTTTTCAGACAACCAAATAAGTCTATTATTGATTAGTTTTTCCATTAATTGCAACATGTTAATGAGACCCGTTTATAAGAAAATGGCTCTATGGAAAGTTTGTCGTTTTTTTTATTGGAAGAATGATTGATTGTCTACACAGGTTGGGAAACGTTTCGTTGATCCAAAGAAGATTATAAAATGAAAGTAATTTTGTAAGTCCATCGATGGGTAAATATTTGAGGAATATGGAGGGTATATTGTCAATTCCTGCTGCAATATTTTTTAAGGTAGATACAGCAAAGGAAAGCTCATGAAAAGTGTATAAAGGAAGATCTTTATAGGGAGTCAGAGTATTTGTGTGGTTGTCGTTTTTGCTTTTGACATGAAAATAAGTTATCATAATTTTAGCAATTTGATCATCTTCAGTTACTATTAAATTATGATAACTGAGCGCTAAAATTGACAAGTGTGTTGCTTTCCAGTGCATTTGTTTAATGTTCTTTAAAACTTGACTGAAAGGGGCGTCAATAGATATGGAAGATATGTATTTATTCCAACAGTCTTTTTTACTTTCTTTTATCACTCTTCGATCTATAGCTTTTAGTTGTTTGAATTTAATCAGGTTTGTCTCAGTTCTGGTTCTACGATATTTATTTAATGCTGTTTTGCTTTCTAGAATATCGTTTTACATTCAGTATACCACCAGGGTACAGATTTACCTTAATAAATGCCATAAATGTCATTTATAAATTCTATATAAATGAAAAAATTATAGCACGTGATTAGTCTTTAAAAAGATAACCACTCCTAATCATGACAGTAAAATTTTCTCGTTAGTAATTCCATTCTAAATCATGAGGAAAGACCAGGAAAAAATTATGATACTATCATAAGTTTTTTTAAATATATATATATATATATATATATATATATATATATATATATATATATATATATAATTCTTTGGAGCGTAACTTTCGGGAAAGCGTCAAAACAAGGATCAGCTAGAGATGGTATAAGCCAGTTTGGTGTAGAACTTTATTCGAAATGTGAAATTTTCGGTGATATGTTGTCACCTTCATCAGCACCTAAATGGAAAACCTATTTTAGTACAAGTGGTGGAAATCAACATTTAAAACCTACATTGAAAATGTTCAGTTAGTCCTAGTGGTGAAGAACACTGTCACAAACATGTTAAAAATATTAAAAAATACATTTAAAATTTTGAATAAAAACATTACAACACAACAGGGTATTATTTCAAATACAAACACAACAAAAAATCTAAAAATTACAACCTACAAAAACTGCAACTTCATGTTAAAGGTAGAAAAGAAGAATTATTCTTCTTTTTTGATGACATATTTCTGATTTCTGTCAATATCCGGGTGTCATATGTAACGAGGTTATAATTTTCACATTTGAACCTCATGGATATGGAAAGAAAGAACCCAAGGAAACACAATCAGCAGGGAAATGAAGTCTTTTCTCAAGTACAGGTAGGCAATCTATGTATGCTATGATAAGTTCCCTACATTCTCCAGTTTGTTACATCTTGTCAAGTCCTGTTGAAGTAGAAAGGAATAAATACAACTTAAGTTTTCAACATCTTTCTTACAGTTCATAGAAGAACTGCAGTTATGGATGTAGCACATTTCTATGAAGTTTCGCTTAAAGTGGTTGTCAACCCTCTTTAGTACTTGCACATTTCAAGTTAGCAATGTGTCCAGTGCTAACTTTGAAAACATTGCTAACTTTGAAAATGTGCAAGTACTAAAGAGGGTTGACAACC
This sequence comes from Diabrotica balteata, assembly GCA_918026665.1. Classification (NCBI taxonomy): domain Eukaryota; kingdom Metazoa; phylum Arthropoda; class Insecta; order Coleoptera; family Chrysomelidae; genus Diabrotica; species Diabrotica balteata. The sequence continues at coordinate 89,024,016 of OU898282.1, forward strand.
AATTTAAGAGAAACTTCATAGAAATGTGCTACATCCATAACTGCAGTTCTTCTATGAACTGTAAGAAAGATGTTGAAAACTTAAGTTGTATTTATTCCTTTCTACTTCAACAGGACTTGACAAGATGTAACAAACTGGAGAATGTAGGGAACTTATCATAGCATGCATAGATTGCCTACCTGTACTTGAGAAAAGACTTCATTTCCCTGCTGATTGTGTTTCCTTGGGTTCTTTCTTTCCATATCCATGAGGTTCAAATGTGAAAATTATAACCTCGTTACATATGACACCCGGATATTGACAGAAATCAGAAATATGTCATCAAAAAAGAAGAATAATTCTTCTTTTCTACCTTTAACATGAAGTTGCAGTTTTTGTAGGTTGTAATTTTTAGATTTTTTGTTGTGTTTGTATTTGAAATAATACCCTGTTGTGTTGTAATGTTTTTATTCAAAATTTTAAATGTATTTTTTAATATTTTTAACATGTTTGTGACAGTGTTCTTCACCACTAGGACTAACTGAACATTTTCAATGTAGGTTTTAAATGTTGATTTCCACCACTTGTACTAAAATAGGTTTTCCATTTAGGTGCTGATGAAGGTGACAACATATCACCGAAAATTTCACATTTCGAATAAAGTTCTACACCAAACTGGCTTATACCATCTCTAGCTGATCCTTGTTTTGACGCTTTCCCGAAAGTTACCCTCCAAAGAATTGTATTCTTAGCGTCGTTATACACACTATATATATATATATATATATATTATATATATATATATATATATATATATATATATAAATATATATAGAGATCCTATAACATTCACAAAACGCTATAAAGGATAAAAATACCAGGTATAATAGAATTATTTGAAAAACATAAAACACTAGGAAATAAATTCAACATTTCAATAATATTCAAAATAACAAACACGTTGAGATCTATTTTATCTAAACCAAATATAATAACGAACAAGGAAGAACAAAGGGTTGTATTTATAAAATAACGTGAATGCGAATACTTTTAACGTCAATACTACTAAATATTTGAATAAGTTAACATTATCTCAAAAATAGTGTTTGATAGATCCCAAATATGTAAATAAGCATGCAAAAATGAACGTAGAGTTTAATGGAAAGATTATTATGCATGGATCTGAAAGAACTAGATATTATGTAGATACATGATTTATGATTTAAAATCAAATACATATAAAATTAGAGTTTGATGTTAATTAAAAAGTAAACTAAATTTAGGACCAGGTACTGATGTCAGGATAGTCTCATGAGTATTTTTCCTAGTTTTTCCATATAATTTTGGTGGGTTTGTCTCTTTAGAGACAAATCACATGCTATAATTTTTATGACAGTTAATTCTAAAGTTAAAGTCGATTTTAAATTGGGAAATACTACAGCCAAACAACTTTTGATTAAATACTGTCTTACTGTTTTTAAAAAATCTTTTTTTAAACTATTTCCGGGGTGGAAAACGAAACTTTAAATAAAACTTATAAAATGTAATTTTCATTACATTCAATTGAGCCTTAATCCCATAGAAACATAACATACCACAAGAAAACAATTTCAGAACATTTTGCACTTTATTTGGCTTTTGTAAATATCTGACAGAGACAAACAGGCTAGATGCCCTTAAGTATTCTTTCACGTTAACAAACACTTGATGTCGACCATAAACTATTTGTTTGAGTTTAGTTTAAGATTAGGTTTCTGAGTTTCCTATAATTTAAGAGAAATACGTATATAATAAACATGATGACACAAAGTTCACAGAGGATTAAGGGAGTATAATAAACAGAATACGCTATGTAATTTATAGATCTTTTTAGCTTAGTAGTTTAGAGGACATATTTACAAATATAGTATTCTGCTATATATATATATATATATATATATATATATATATATATATATATATATATATATATATATATTCTAAGAAAGGGCTTCAGTGACGTTGTGAGTAATATATACGGATATCTTGGGTCTTGTAGTCAATATTGCACTATAACAAGTCAATATAACAATGGGCCACACACCTAACTATGATCAAACAAAAATATTAAGAAGGGAAAAAATTACAACAAAAGACTGTTTCTAGGAATGTGTTTAATTAAAACTACACAAAACACCTTAAACAAAAGAGAAGACATTGAAAATCTTAGTACTATACACAGTAATCTTCTTTTAAATAAAAGAACAACAACAATATAAAAGTTTTTTAAAAGTTACACAGATTAAAGGGATTATTCCAAGTTCAAATGAGATGAAATTTATTATTTGTGTGATAAAACTTATGATATTTTCTTATGATATGTATTTTTCCAGAAAACTGGAAAGCCGAAAATGGCGTTGGTATCTGTTAGCCCACCCTCTTGTTTGTAAATGCAGCTAAAAGTAAATAATCCTAGCGGCACTCCACTCTATATGGAATACCCCTATTTTTTTTCATATTTTTTGAGGTGGGTGGAAAATCTTCGTAAGATACCAGGTCTTATGTCTGATATGTGGGATTCCCTCACCGCCGCTGAGATGGCTGTCGAGCCCACCATGTGACACGCTCAACCACAATCTCAGCCGGGGTGAGAACCTACCCACTAAAACCACTCCGTCTTCTCAACCACGCTTGTGATCCGCGAGTGTAGTCCGGGATTCGCCCTGGTGGCGGCATATCTTCAGTACTACATTCGCCTCACGTCTCGTTAAATATCGCTTCACTGCTGGACTTAACACAACAAACTATTTTTTGTGACTACAACAGTCTTTCTTCAGTCTTCTTGGACTGAAGCGTCTGTCTAACGAATGCATGGGTTCTTGTCCACGTATCTTCTGCCTCACACATCCTCGCAATCATATCACTCGTTGAGTCAAAACGAACACCATTCCATCTCTCCAATTCTAATCTATCTCTACTCCATCTTACACATTCCAACAGTGTATGTGACACAGTGTCGACCAAACTACAGTAAGTCATCTGTTTGTAGCCGCTTTTTTGAATCCAAAGAGGTATAAGCGCAAACACCCATGGCCCGTGAGAACCTGCGACAGGAAATAATCTTAACGCCGGTGTCCACATTCGACCCATCTCTTTACGTTCGGTATAAGTGACTTGGACCACTGTGCCACATCTACAGTTGCCTCTCATTCGGCATATCTGTATAGGTGTGGCTCTCTCTTCACGTTTTGTACTTTTAGTCACACCAGTATTACGAGCACGATGAAATAAACGGGTCCTCTCGCATGCCAAGATGTGAAAGGGCATGCAGCCAGTGATGACCCACAATTCTGCTGCAGAAACAGTTCTCTAGGTGCTTGCTACGCGTAACAGGCTTGTTTTGTCTGTTCGTGTTAAGAGTCTCCGGTAGGATGATATATCTATCCCTCCGCTCCAGACTGGGGCCGCATAAAGAGCGATAGATTGCTCTATTCCATGCAGAGCCCTTCTCCTTTCAGGTTTGGGCCCGCCTATGTTGGGAATTATCCCTCCCTGCGCAGCCGCTCTCTGCGTGGCCGTGCGCGTCACCACCCGCAAATGCTCGCCCCAACTCCCATTGGTGTGAAGAGTTACCCAAGTACTTACAGCACTTTTTTGGAATGGTCTCCGCACCAACGTACTTAAATATAACATTCTCGCGTTTCCGTGGCCCCTTGAGGATCACGGTCTCGGTCTTCTCCTCAGCGAGTTTCAGGCGGCGCTGACTCATCCAATCCTTTGCAAGGTCACATGCACTCGGTGCTTCGTACAGAAGTTCTTCCGTGTCCCATGCTACTACCAGCAATGAAAGGTCATCCGCGAATGCGAAGGGGTTAACCCCCTCAGGTTCCATAGCTTTGGGCCAAGAACGGACCCCTGTGGCACCCTAGCCATAACATCCACAATCACACCCTTCTCAACTAGGATTCTTCTCTCAGATAGATAGTCCGTCGGAAAGATTCTTTCCTCAACCGCTCTGATCAGGGGTACCCCTAATTAGGAATTGCCAAGTACTCCGTATTACGAATATACGAGGAGAAACTTTTTGCAAAAAATTTTGTATAGAATAATAAAACAAGATTTTAAAAACTCACTTTTAAGTCTTCTTAAACAGCCAAAATGCAGCACGACCAAAAAACTTTCTTTACCTTTCCTAACCACTTCCTAGGCGACTTTTCTCTACACTTACGTAATTTCTAATATTCCTTATTCTAGGACGGTTTAGATAAAATTGTTACATTTCATGAACTTTATTGAGTCTGTAATAATACTGTAATATTTCTACTATTTGTGGCGACAGATACATTGACGCCGTCTAATACAGTTGTTATTTCACATATTATGTACTTTGAATTGAAATTTTACAAACAGTGTAATTTATGAAATTAGTATACATACATAAAGTAGTTTAAACAAAAACTAAATAAAAAAACAAAACATTAAAAATTTATTGTACAAACTACTGCTTTAACATATTTATTTCTTTTTCAGAAACATCAACTACAAGCACGTCATACAACGAATAATATTGCACTTTAGGGCTAAATGTAAATGCAAAACTTTATATAAAACGGTAGCGTAAAAAATTTTAGTCTATTTTTGTAAAAAAGATGTTCGAGTAGGGTGTTCAGTGGTTGTTCAGATAAAATGTTAATTCGGTGGAAAAATAAGGACAAAGACAAAGATAAATGTGAGAAAACTTCGAATCAGAAACAAAATTCTTCGGGGACTTCAAAGAAAAAAAGGAAGTTCGGCAGAGATGGGGGTAAGTTTTTTTATTAAATTATCGACAAAGCTTTAGAATTCCCTGTGCAGCCTTTTGAATTTATAGAGAATGTATTTGTTGAATATTTTATTATACGAAATAGAATGTATATTTTGGTTTTATAAAATATTCCTTGGCTAATAAACCACACTTATAGACATAAAAAATATTTGTTTATAAATTTAAAAATGGAATCAACTAACATTTTACGTTTTAAATAAAATTAACAAAAAGCTGAAATTGAAAGTCTCTGAACTGAAAGACTCAGAAATCAATTGTTTCTAAGTTATAGAGCTTCAAAGTGTATGTTTTTAGTCCATTTAAATAATATACAAGATATATTGTAGAATGGTAGAAAGGGTGTGCGACAAATTTTAGGGGTTGATTCTGCAGGAAAAAATATTGATAGATTACTAGATACATGTATATTCGCATATGCTTCGTTTTTCGATATACAAGGTATTGCAATTTTTGTTAAAAACTGACAATTTATTTATTGCTCCGAACTTGTAAAAACCAATCATAGAATTCTTACACTACGTTAACACCAAGTATAATACTGTTAGTTCAGTGTGTATAGAAAAACATTTTCTATGAGTACAGATTTTTATATTAATAATGCAGGACCACTAGTTGGATGTTCGTCTCCACTCACGCTCCGACTTTCTATCCAACTAGCGGTCCAACTTCAGTTCTAGGATGTATCGAATAAACACTACGCAAAATATAATTAGGAGGAGAAAAATGACAGCACTGTGCTTGTTATCTTTATTGTATGTTATGATAATTTAAAAATTAGGTTTAGTTTCTCTAGGTATTTGTCTAGGGCTGAACTAATTAATTTTTTCAACTCTTGATTTTTATGACTTTTTAAGATTTAGGAAAAAATTATAGTTTTTAAAGATTTGTATAGGTATAAAATCTATATTTTATTTGTTTTAAACTGGAGCTGGGATTTATTTTGTTGTGTGTGTGTCGTATATTTTTAATAGGAATAATTATTGTTTGTGCAATTGAAAGTTATTTTCTATTATTTTTTTGCGAACTAGGGATCTTTTGCTACAAGTATGATTTAATTTTTATTGTATGTTGATAATTCTTCTGTAGCCAATCCGGAGTATCGGAAATTTACCTGTATAGGAATGTCCGAAATAGATCTACAGAAAGGAAAATGATTTGCCCTAACAAAAAGGTAATTTTCGTGCAATTGAAAGTTTATTTTCTAATAAATATTTGCGAACTAGAGATCTTTGCGTAAAGTATTTCATAGAAATCTCATACGTAACAGGTGCCGAAAGTCAACTGACTGAGGAAATTTTCGATCCAACCTGTGATCCGACTTCCAACTTCACCATTCACGCTCCGACTTCGTCGCCAGTCGGAAGTCGGATCTTCAAGTCGTCCCACTAGTCGTACCACTAGTTGTCCAACTAATCCAACTAGCCCACTCACGGTCCGATTTCAGATCCAACTGCAGAAGTTGGACCACTAGTCGTACCACAAGTCGGAACGTGAATGGCCTGCATAAGGAATTCATAACCAAAGAATTTTATAAAACCGTCAATAAATAACACCAGTCATTAATCGACACCAGTTTTTTGCCGTTAAAGACAATTACCAAAACCCGAAGCGGAACAGGTCCGTACTTAGGAAAATTAAATGGTGTTGAGAAATGGAATTTGACGTCACTAATCATAGCGATGAATTATTATCGCAATCCACATCACAAAAACCTTCTTACTCAACTGCAGCCAGCAAACAACAAGAACCAATCTATCCATCCAAGCTACAAGCAGTAGTTTTTAATTCTCTCAATGATGTTAAATTAGAAGAATACTTGTTAGCGGTAGGATCTATAGTTAGTCCAAAACACATTCTTTTTTCATCAAGAATCACCAACAATCGCATCTGTATTTATTTCTCAACCAAACAAGTCGTAGATGATTTTCTTTCAAACAGCAGAGGTTTCATCACTGTAAACAATACACAAATTCAAGTCCGTAGACTAATTACTCCAAGTGAAAGACTCCTAATATCCAATGTTTTTCCACTATCCCGCATAAGGTAATAGAAAACGAACTACTGATGTTAGGGCTAAAACCAACTTCATCAATGTCATTTTTGCGAATAGGAACCAACAATCCTGAATACAAACATGTACTGAGTTTCCGTCGACATATTTACGTATCTCCACCCACAGGCCCAATTCCCGACTCCATTTTAATAACTCATGAAGATACTACCAATCGAATTTTTTTGACACTAGATAACTTATGTTTCCTTTGCAAACAACATGCCATATTTCCAGTAGTTGTTCAGTAAATGTAAATCACTCAAACACAGCCGTCTCAACTGCTACACTTTCAAACAAAAACAAATCTACTACAGTGACTTCAACAGAAACGACTGCTATTACACCTTTAACAACATGCACCTCTACAAACATATCAAATAATTCAACGTCAATAACAAACATATTATCTACAACCAACCTAACATCTCTTGACACATCAACTGCAGATAATACAATGCCATTGATACCCAAACCAAATATACTCACCTCATCAACCCTATCATCTCACATAATCATAACTAACCAGCAATCACCTTCCAGTCTAAACAATAATTCTTTCTCGGTTAATGAAAATAAAGAGAATTCAGCACCAAAAGAATTTAGCGTATCCAACGAGGAAAATACATCTAAATCGTCCTCCAAACGAACTGTATCTGAAGCAATATCACCCCCGATTGAGACATCAGCTAGTGACGATGGATTTTCAAAGCCAACTCAGAAACAAAAAAGAATAAAAACAAAAGTACCAACAATACCTTTAGAAACGCTAATGCAACCAATTAAAGAATTATTCAATTCCGAAAAGCAAATAATAACTTTTGAGGAAACAGTTGATTTATTTGAAAACACTCATGGAACAAAAGATGTTATCAGCGTTATAAATAAATATACAGTAGACATTCCAGAATTTAGACAACTCTTAACCAAAATTCATTCATATACATCCGAGCGCTCATTAAAATTGAAATGTACAAAGCTAAACAAAAAAATTACGAGACAGCTCTCAAAAGACAACTACGAGGATGAAGAACCTGACACGGATACATCGACTGAATTATCCCAGGAGCTAAAAATTCAATAATTATAACTATAAAATTCAACTTATAGTGGAATATAAATGAGTTTTATACCCATTATGAAATAAACAAATTTCAAAGACCAATATTGCCACACATTTAAAAGTTTTTTCAACATTTTATAAAACTAGATATAAGGAGGAAAAAGCAAGTGGTGGAGTGGCCATTTATGTTGAAAATACTCTTGAAGCACAAACGATTCCACTAAAAACAGACATCGAAGCTGTACCCGTCTCAGTTAAAGCTTCCCAATGCATTAATGTATGTTGCATCTATACTCCCCCAAATACACTTCTTACTTTAACCGACTTAAAAGCACTCATATCACAAATACCTATGCCCAGGCTAATAGTAGGAGATTTCAATAGTCACAACCCAATGTGGGGCTCAACATATTTTAATATCAAAGGCAGACTAATCGAAGACTTGCTAACTGAAGAAAATTTAAACATTCTCAATGATGGAAGACCAACCAGATTTAATGTACATACTGGTACAACATCGGCAATCGATCTATCGATTTGTGACCCAACTCTTTCAATGGCTCTTAATTGGGATCCCCTACCCTTTTTATATGGGAGCGACCATTACCCAATAAAAATTTCTGTATTTTCTGATGACACTATCTATGAATACCAACCAGTCCGAAAATGGAACCTGAAAAACGCTAATTGGGACAAGTACACTGATGCCATAGAAACAGACATATAATCACAAAAATCTAGTTTTGAAAACACTGATATAAATGAAAGTCTCAACATTTTTACGAATATTATTACATACGCGGCAGAAACACATATAGGAAAAACTAAAATATTAAGGAAACACAGACCTCTACCATGGTGGAATACAGAATGTCAAAATGCAATCAAGCAATATAAAGCATCTTTTAATAGAATGAAAAAACATAGTAACACAACTAACATAACTGAATACAAAAAACAGAGAGCACATGCTCGATATATAACAAAAATGCTCGAAAAACCAACTGGAGAAAATTTGTCTCAAATATAAACAGTACAACACCTTTATCCACAGTCTGGTCCAATATTCGAAAAATATCAGGAAAAAACAAATTTTACCAAGTGCCTTTTATTACTCATAATACTAATGTAATATCAAAACCTAACGAAATAGCTGATGCTTTTGCTACATACTTTGAAAAAAACTCCAGCAATAGCAACTATTCGAAGAGTTTATACAACACAAAATCATCACAGAAAAACAACAGCTCGATTGTGAAGATAGAGATAATAGTTCCTTCAATATTCCTTTAACCTTAGATGAACTTAACTTTGCCCTTAATACTACAAAAAACTCTGCTCCTGGACCCGATAATATACCTTTAGTATTCTTGGAAAAACTGCCAGACAATGCTAAGTGTACTCTTCTAAAAATTTTCAATCGAATATGGTTAAATAATGTCTTTCCAACTTCCTGGAGTGATTCAATAATTATACCTCTTCTCAAACCTAACAATGCACGAACTAAAATTTCTCATATAGCCCATCTCTCTCACCAATGTAATGTGCAAAGTCATGGAAAAAATAGTTAATAAAATATTGCTATGGATATTAGAAGAAAATCACCTTCTGGTTAACGAGCAAAGTGGATTTCGACAAAATCGAACTACTACTGATAACCTCATTGATTTAGAATCTGATATTCTTGAATCTTTCGCGAACAAGCAGGAAACTATTGCAGTATTCATAGACATTACAAAAGCATTTGACACAGCATGGCGTTACGATATTATTAGATCATTACACACTTGGAATATTAGAGGTAATATCATTAATTTTATTTCAAATTTCCTTAAACAACGCAATTTTCAAGTAAGAGTCAACCACTGCACATCTTCAACAAGACGTCAAGCTAATGGCACCCCTCAGGGGTCTGTAATAAGCGCAACGTTATTTTTAATTGCCATGAATAATATTATACCATCAAACTCCAGCTTAGTTCGTGGCAGATTATATGCGGATGATCTGGTATTAGTATCTTCAGGAAAAAACATCTCATCAGTACAGCGTCACTTACAAACCTCACTTCATGAACTCGAAAACTGGTCGAAGAAAACAGGATTGCAGTTTTCACTCAGCAAATCAAAGTGTTTGTTATTTTCAAAGAAACGTGATCCGATTAAACCGCAACTAAAATTATGTAACCAAATCCTGAATTATGCCGATGACATTAGGTTCTTAGGTCCGCTGGCCATTATGCTAAATTCAGTACTGAATTTAGCACTAAAAATATTGTATCTACAAATTAGGTGCGCGCGCCGATTCAGTACTAAAAATTAGAACATGTTCTAATTTCTTGTACTAAAAATGATCCAATATTAACTAAAACTGAGGTTATGTTACGTATGTTTATGTTTTGTTTTTAAATATGTGGAGACAAAAGCAAATAGAAAATTTAATCGAACTATATAAAACAAATCCTTGTTTATATGTGCCAAAACATCCATTATACAAAAATAGGAATGGGAGAGTAAAAGCTTTGGAAGAAATAAAGGCGGAATTGTACAAACTCCTGTTTGTTTTGTTTACTCTAATCATAAAACTATAAAACAAACTTCAGATAGGTTAGACTGTCAATACAAAATTGGTAGAGCGCATGCCTACAGGCTAATTAAAATCAAGATAGTTGCAAACACCAACATACATTTTTCATACTAAATCGACTCGCGCAACTAACTAATATTTTTAGCACTGAAATCAGTACTGAAATTAGCATAATGGCAAGCGGACATTAGGAATGATTTTTGATACAAAACTCACATGGAAAAAACACATTCTACATTCTACAATAAAAAAAACATGTCAAAATGGAATTAATCTTATGAACACTCTATCTAATAAAAACTATGAAGCTGACTATAACTGCTTTATCCATGTTATACCAATATACCAAATACGGCATTAAGAATAGCTACAGGAGCATTTCGGTCCAGCCTAATAGAAAGTTTACGAGCAGAAACTGGAGAGCCATCACTTAAATATAGAAGGATGCACTTATCTCTCACATATGCATTTGCTGCTAATTCTAATCCAAACAACCCATCTAGAAGTAACATATTTACTGATCGTTTTAAAAACCTATATACTGAAAATAGGAACATGAAACCGCCATTTTACGAAGGAGTTAGGCAAACCCTTAGAACTTTACAAATACCGATATCAAATACCTATTCGAACTCCATAGAAATTCCTCCTCCTTGGACATTAAGCATTCCTCAATCCGATACATCCTTAAATATCTTCAGAAAGAACGATACTCCACACTTCTTAATAAAAAATACTTTCATCAACAAACTAACAAAATTTCCTAAATTCTATCATATATACACAGACGCTTCCAAAATATCTACTGGAGTTGGGGCAGCTGTCATTACTCCAAATATGACACTTGAGTATAAACTACCATCTTTGAGCTGTATACATACTGGCGAGCTATATGCCATCTATCAAGCTCGCGTTTATATTAACTTCAGTAATATATCCAATGCTCTCATAATTACCGATTCCCTCAGTTCCATGGTAGTATTTATGGTAGATATGCATCAACACATTTTAACACAAATCGCAGACTGGTCGTCATTAATTAATTGCATATAAATATTGTAAATTTCTGTTTTTAAAGTTAGTTGTAATTTAATTAAATAAAGTGCTGCTATTCCGTTAGTTGCACCTTTACAAGGGCCTTTTAAAAAGTACCTTCGGAACACCTAAGTGGTGCATTCAGTGGATTAGTAGGAAAGTCTCCAGAAGATCCATGTCGCTTTCAAACATTTTCTAGCTACCAAACCAACATCAACGGAAAACTATAGCTGTTTTTCAGACAAATTGGTATAGAAACACATTTATGAAGAAAGCCGAAAACAAATTTAAAAAAGAAATGAAACTTGTACCAAAAATGAATACATCCAAGTATTATCCTATACCTGTAAACAAATTTTATCTTATTTTTAATTCAAATATTATTTTTTACGTATCATCCTTTAAAATAAGCGATTCTCTTTTAACAATTTTTGAATCTAGTAAAAACATCAAAACATATTTACATTTAATCGGCAATAACTATATTCTTAAGTTCACAAATTCGCTTGGAATACCTTCTATTATTATTATTATACCTGTATTCCGTGTAATAACACCTGTAAATAATTATAATATAGCACCCATTTTTTACGCTAATAAAGACCTTTCTATCTTACAAGAGAATGACAATCTAAATAAACTTTACACTTTTCTTGGTGTTATGTAAAGGCTTTTAGAGCATTTCTGGGATCACACAAATCTCAAAACTTGTTAAAATCATATGTTTACCCGGGGAATTAAGAACAAATCAATAAAATCTATCCCTGTCCAAAATTTTGCAGACCAACGTAACGAAAACTCATTAACTAGAGATTTAGTCAATCTTCGTCAAGCCCCAAACAAAAATTCTCATCAATTCCATGAAAAAAGTTAGGTGTCTTTTAAATTCTATTTCAAATCATATTGAATTGTACACAGAAAATAGGAAAGTAAGAAGAATTAAAAATGATTTTTTCAACAAGCTTTAACCACATTTTTGACATGTCTAAGAGAATCCATATGATTCAAAATCTGATCCAAGAGACTAACAAATCTCACTCTTGCTATCCAATATATTTAGTGAGAAAATAATATTGGATGTCTCCTAAAATCTTAGAATTATTCCTCATCATCTGCTACTTCACTAACGAAGAGACATAATTCAACTCATACACACACACCTATACAACGGCACCCTCAGTTGCCCAAGTCCCAATGATCACAGCTATACTTTACGCTAAATAAACTATACTTTAGGCTAAATAAAAGCCTTTGCAACAACAGCCATTTACCAATAGTCCAAGAGGAACATTACTGCCCTGTAAATTACAACATAATCAAAAAATCACTCCATATGCACAAAATTCAAAAGCTAATTAACCCAATTTTCATAAACCAGTTTAATCTCAATCATATAAGCCAAACACCTATGAGCGTGTCCATACACCAAACCGGCTTTAGTAGACTTCAATCTCAAACAAACTTCCACTTTCAACTCCTGATTTACCATAGAAGAGCTATTTAATATCAAACAAGAGGAAAACAACTACGATGAAGATATATACAATGACACATACCAAGATTAGAATTGGTATTAACAGGGAAGCCAACGACATGAAGAAGAAGACATAAATTACCAAAGAGTTTAAGCAAAAAATAAAAAACGTAGTAGAATTGCATATCCTGACAAACGAGAGCTTCCTTATATTAAAATTCAAAACCCCCCTCTCAAACACACTATTGACACAGAAGCCACTAAATCTTTCCTTAATCCAGATATTGCCAATAAATTCTACAAAAACAATATTAAATACGAACCATTTTTAGTTACTTTAAGTGGAAATTGAAATGTAATAAACTTAATTTAAACTTCAATTGTGGCTAATTCCCATTAAAATAGTAATTACTCGATAATCTTAAACTTCTAAACGCAAATCTCGATTTCACCCAATATACTCTTACTACAGATCATTCTATTCTTCCAATAAATGACTATGTCACAAACAAAGCCCAATTCTATACAGTCAAGCTAGAGCACCAAACAATTACACCAGTAAGATTGCCCGTAAAACAAATATCAGGTACAATCGCCATCCCAAGGCAAGAAGTCGAAGGGAGTATCCTAAGAGAAACGCTCATCGTTGCATGTAATCAACTTGCCTTGACCGAGCTAATCGATAACACCAATGAATATAACCAAATAGCATTAACTGATCTCATCAAAATCCAACCAATAAACCTCGAAGAATATCATATATACATGTCAGATATCCTAACCACCGAAAATATAGCCTACATCTAAATACAGAAGAAGAATCTCTTCTAAGACGACTGTGCCGGAAGTTTGCAGATATTTTACCACTCAGATGATCCGTTAACATTTACTAACCAATATATAGCACCATATATGAACCACATACGAAGCTCCAGTTTATACCAAGTCATATCGATATCCACACATCCATAAGGAAGAAGTACGTAAGCAGATCACTTCGATGCTCAATCAATGAATCATCAGACCGAGTCTAATCAATCTTCTTCTTCTAGTGCCGTCTCCACTAATGAAGATTGGCTATAACCATTGCAAATTCGTCTCTATCTTCTGCTTTTCTTAAGAGTGTCTAACAATAGGAAACGACAAACCCATTGTTTATGGATCCCGAACTTTAAATTAAACTAAACTGAAATATTTCACTATCGAAAAAGAAATGTTAGCAATTGTGTGGGCTACTAAATACTTCCGGCCATACTTTTTGACCAAAATTCCGCAAGATACCGTAGAATGCCACGTTAACTTCCGAAGAAATAAAAATGATAGACGAAATCCTACAAGAAGACAGTAAACAGCAAAATTCCAAAGTTCAGAAATCAAACTCCCAATACTTACAAGAATATATCGATATAGATGTAACCACACAATCCACGGCAGAAAATGCAATAATGAAAGACAGAGTGCTAAAGACAGTGATTTTTAAAAGACCAGACGCTAGAAGATCAGTAGGTCGTACAAGAAAAAGATGGAAGAATGATGTTGAAGCCAATTTATCTAGGATTGAGGTACAACAATGGGAAATGGAAGTGCAAGATCGTAGAAGATGGAGGCCTATAGTGGATGTGGCGAAGACTCACAACGAGTTGTAAAGCCAGTCAAGAAGAAGAAGAAGAAGATTCTTTAAGTGCTCCATACGCCTCTTGTACAGTGTTTTCCGTTCCCCCAGCAATATTGATATTATCAGCATAGACAAGGATTTGCACTGATTTGGTATATATTGAACTGGTGGTTGTGATTTATGATATACCTTTTAGTTTTTCTAGAGCTAGACTGAAGATATACAGGAGAGAGGGTCTCCCTGCAGCCAGTCATTTGTTTTAGAAGGTTAAGACAATTTTCCCTGGATTCTTACTCTACATTCAACTTTTTTAAGAACAGTTTTGTTAAATGTACCGATTGATTTAGTTTGCTCACAGTTGCAATCTAATGAATTGTCGATTTACTACGTCTGAAACAAGCCTGGTATTTTTCTACTATTTGTTTCGCATATGATGCCATATGATGGCATAGGGTTATTTTATACGCTGCTTTTAAAAGCGTAATTCCTTCTGTGGTTATAGCTTTCAAAGATGTCTCCTTTTTTGTGTATTGTGCAAAGTATTCCAATATTATCACTGGGAGAGATTTCTGTGTCCATATTTTTTTATGAGTTGCTGCAATGCCATTATGATATCGTGGTCATCTTCTTTACATAGTTTAGTTGGAAGATTACCTATTCTGGGTGATTAGTTTCTGGCTAGTTTTTAAACTGCGCCTTTAAATTTAAGAATCGTTGCTAATTTCTGTTTCCTAGGTTTTCTTCTTCTTCTTCTCTATATTAAGTGCCCGTTTTAAGTATTCCACCAATCCATTCAATATGCCTTTCCTTGTTATTAGGTCACCATAATCCCTTTATACCTAATAGGTCACCTTAATACTGTATTTGTGTCTAAAACTAACAACCAACACATTGCTGTAACAAAAATATATTGTTTATAAAACCTGACTATCGGCATCATCGTCTATAGATTTAAATCTGACTCCTCGAATGTATCAAAATCTATGATCTATCTGACTATGTATACTACTTCAATAAAGAATGATGTTTTGTGTGTATATTTATATAATTCAATTTTTGTCATAAATTTTTAAAATATTAGTAACGATAATAAGCCACGTGCTTGATTTAAAGACTCAAAGAGTCTTTATCAAAGAGAAAAATAGTGTTTATTATGTTAACAGCATAAGTAAACCCAATACGCATAATTTATCAACCTAAACTTTTTTCAGAAAAATATTTTCCTCTTTCCTCTATTCTCTTTCCTTTAATTGTGACAATTTAAAGTAGCAATTGATCTAATACACGCAATAGACTTGATACAAAATAATTCTGTAATAACATTTTTATCATTATTTTATCTATTAACTTGAGTATAACATAAAGCATCTTCGTCGATATTATATAGTAACTAAACCTTTATCGATCATGAAATAAACGACTAACATAACAGTCAGTGTGAAAGGTGAAGTTGCATAAATTTCATCTCAATAAAATGCAAATCGTTTCAGAACTTGGTGGTGATAACCTAATTCAGTTCGACGTATTCAATGTTGCGAAAGTAGGACAAACATAATGATCGCTAACCCCAACAAATTGGTTTTGTGTGCAAATCCAACTATTCATGAAAATGTATTAAATCGTTTGAATTTGGAATATATAAATAAATATATTTCGTTGTGATATTAAAATAACAAAAAAAAAACAGTAATATTTTAATAGCTTCTATAGAGTATTAGCGTGAAATTTATATGTACTAAAACAAGTATTTTTACCAAATTTATATTTTTGTATTTATTTGAAATATAATGCCTTCGTAAAGCTTATTTAGCTGTTAAAAATTTGTCACGTATGTAGGAGTGTTATATAAAACGTCGTATGTAAATAAAATTAACTTACCTATTATATGAGGGAATATAAACAAAGTAGTTCGACATACAAAAGAAGTCAAAATATTTAACTATCGTGTAAAAAAACTCGTCGGATGATGAAGAACCATACCAATCACTATTAGTCACATTGATAATTAAAAGTTCAAAGGAAACATCCACACTACTGTCTATATCCTACATGTCTTCAGACCAAATGATAACTTTTGAGACAGTATGGACTTGATTTATCCAAGTTTCATCTAAATAGTAGATTCTTTTTTCTCCACTACGATAGTCTTTTTCAGGTAATATCTACGCCACAAACTAATATCTTCTTGGAAAGAAGATTGGAAATCATTCTGGCAATTATAATTTTGTTGGTTACGCGCCTGAATAGTTCAATTGAACTGCATCCAAACCATTCACGGAGATTGCGTAGCCACGAGATTTTACGTCTTCCTACGCTTCTTCTGCCTTTGATTTTACCCTGCATTATATTCCTTAGTAGTTCGCATTTTTCACCTCTCATGATGTGCCCCAAGTATTCCAATTTCCTGATTTTTATGGAATTTAAAACTTCGCATTGTTTTCCTAGTTGTTCGAGAACTCGTTCGTTTGTTTTGCGATCCATTCATGATATTTTAAAAATACGTCGGTAACACCACATTTCGAATGCTTCTAGGTTTTTTAATGTTGGATTTTTTAAGTGTCCAAGCTTCAAACCCATACAAAAGGGTAGAGAAAATATAACATCGAAGCATTCTTATCCGGAGCGATATATTGATATCGCGATTACAAAAAAGATTCTCATTCTATTAAAAGTTGACCGTGCAATTTCAATGCGGCATCTTATTTCTTTTGTCTGATCAGTTATCTTCTGTGATCCATGCTCCAAGGTATTTGTACGAAGATATGTGTTCAATTTCTGTATTATCTAATACTAGCTTAACTTTGATGTTCTGTGATTTTTTGTAAATACCATTAATTTGGTTTTCTTCAAATTTATTTTTAGTCCATAATCGTTGAAAAATATATTAAGTTGATCAGCAAGGTGTTGCAGTTCTTCTAGTGTTCCTGCCAGAAGAACGGTGTCGTCAGCATATCTTATGTTATTAAGTGGCTTACCGTTTATTATAAGGCCCTCACTGATCTCGGCAAGTGCTAATTCTGAGATGGCTTCACTGTATAAATTGAATAACAAGGGTGATAAAATACACCCTTGGCGGACCCCACGGCGAATCTTGATATCCTCTTCTTCTTCTTCTGGTAGCACTACAACCCGGGGTGGGTCTTGGCTGACTGCACAACCTGCTTCCATCTCGAACGGTCGTCCATGATGTTTAAGTCAGTGGGTAGCCTCATTGTTCTCAAATCTGACCATATATTATCTCTCCATCTCCCTGTCGGGACTTCTTCCAGATTAACTTGGTAAGGCGGTTATTAGGGAGCCTATGAACATGGCCAGCCCATCTTAGACGTTGGGATTTAATCTCTTGGACTACGTCGCTAGCACTATACTTGTCAGCGTCCACGTCTCACACCCATACTGAGCACCGGTTTATGATATCCTCGGTCAGTTCATTTTCGACTTTCACTTTTGCTGTTTGGTTCCAATAGAGGTTACATATGATTCTAATGTCTCTACTGTCTATGTTTTTATTTAATAAAATTTCTTTAAGCCGATTATGCTGCACTCTGTGAAATGCCTTCTCAAAATCAATCTGATTAATATCTAAGCATCTCTGCGAAAGAATACTTACTGCAAACAGTGCATCTCGTGTTCCCAGTCCTTTCCTAAATCCCATTTGTATATTACTTATGCCTTCATCTAATTTCTTATGTATTCTATTGTGAATTACTTTTAAAAACAATTTCAAGACATGACTCATTACGGCTATGGTGCGATGTTCATTGCACTCCTTTGCATTGGCTTTTTGGGAAGCAGTATGAATGTTGATTGAAGCCGTTCTTTAGGTATTATACCTATTCTATATATGGTATTGAATAGATCCAAAAGAAGATCAATAGATTCAGTATTCACAATTTTGAGTAGTTCGATAGAAACTTCATCAGGCCCGGGAGATTTACCACCTTTAGCTTGTTTCATTGCATATTCAATTTCTTCTCGTATAGTATCAGGCCTAGTATCATTCTTAAATTCTTTTGGTGCTTCTGTTCTCTCTTTGTCTTCAAAAATTGTGTTATATATTGTGTCCATCTCTGCATTTTTTGGTTTATATCTGTTATAAGTCCACCACTTTCATCTCTTAGTTGCCTAGTTTGAAGTGTTTTTCTCATTCCTGTTAATTCTCTAATATTCTTTTTTCTATAAGAATACTATAATGATTTTATTAGTCCTAATTTATTGTCTTTATTCTAATTTATTGTCCTTATTCTAATTTATTAAAACTCACGATAATTTATTATCAATTTATTAATTTACTTTACAATCATTTATCACGTTCGTACATTTTAAACCACGTTCCGCGAGTTTCTTTTCTTCACTCCCTCCCTCAATAAAATTCATGGTATTTATATATAAAATGCCACTATCTCGAAAAGTCTGGGGATGCACCGATGACGTTACATCCAGTAGGTGACTGATCCAGCGGGTCTCGAAAAGTCAATCGCATTCTGGTAAATTCAGAGAATCGTCGCCGACGGCTAGACTGGTTATCCGACCCTTTTGTAGAATTCTGTAATATCTGACCTAGAACATTTGAAAAAAATGAAAAAAACATACAATGTTTTACTATACTATAAATTGCATGACTTATAGAATGTCCTTACATACTCCAACACATGAAATGTTTCCATTTGGCTCTAGAAATTGACACCTAATTTTGTGACAAAGATAGGTAAAGTCTTTATTTGTTATAGCTCCCACTAAAAATAAGCTGTGAGTAAGTTCAGGAACATAAAGGGCATTATTTATAGTACAAACCTGTCACTCACCTTGGATAAATGCCTGTATTTCAATGACACGTTTACTTTGGGCAGGAATCAACTTGTTGTAAGAGCACTATTAGTAATAGTTTCTTTAACATTTTTTATATGTCTAACTAATAGCTCTATTGTTGATAGATGCTCTTTAATCTTTGCATTCTCATGCATATTATATTCATAAAACTTTTACCATAGTAACTCTGTTTTTTACTAATGTATTGTGATTAGTCTTGACTCCATTTCGACAGAATTTTCATACTTTATTAAATGTTGTATTTGATCTTGGAAATGGAAATTTTAAATACAATTAAAACAAGAAAATTAGAATATCTCGGGCATATTACATGTGGAGAGAAATACACCTTGCTCAAACTGATTATACAGGGAAAGATCCAAGGAAAGAGAAGCATAGGGAGGCGTAGAATGTCACGGCTGCGCAACCTGAGAGAGTGGTACGGATGTACGTACATCGAATGGACTTTTCAGAGCAGCCGTCTCAAAAGTCCGAATACGAATAGCATCATAATGATGATTGCCGACCTCCGCCGCGGAGATGGCACTTGAAGAAGATTTAATCTTGACATATAGTAGATAACAAAATTACCTGTACATTTGAATTCTTGCCATCCAATTCTCTTTACTCACTACCATCCATTCATTTGAGCGATCAAAGTTGGTGATATTCCCAGAATCAATTTTTACAGCTAAAGCCATTGTTTGCACTGCACTAAATGTTTATTTTATAATTAATAGGACTCGAACGTAGCGAAAACAAACTCGAGGGCCGTTCACGACTTAAACGTGACAACTAAACTTTTTATCCGAACTCGACAGGCTACTGTTTAAATGTTAAAATACGGTGTCTGGGTACTACATAATCTGATGAATAAAACAACCTGAGAGTCGATTAATAAAAAATTTACTGAATGATAAGCCTGACAATATTAACAAAAAATGTGCTTACATCTAACAGTTGACACAAAGTGATGTAACCTAAAAATCAAAATTCTTCTCGTTTTAAATCTTTAATATTACAGTTTTAACAGAGAATAATAATTATAATACTAACAACAATATTGATTAAATAAAACAGAACATACAACAAATTGAACAAATATCCAAAGATATCCACAACATAAGATGTGATAATTAAAAGTGAAGTTATAGGTACGTCTTTCTTCTTTTTACATAATAATTTGTCCGGTTACGTTAAAGTAAGGGTATTTTAATATAAAAGTTCTTTGGCATGTATTTAATTTAAATACAGGCGGCCTTTATTTTATTAAAAGACAGTAATGAAGGATACGAATACTTGAAAGAACGAAAGAGTTAAAAGCAAAAGCAGGGAGCAGAAGTTGCTTTTATACAGGGCGACTAGAACACCTCTTCAATAACTCTCTATAATGTACAATATAATTTTTTATTTTTATTTACAATCTTATTTTATTTTTTATTTACAAATTTTCCTTCCACCTAGTTTTGATTTCAAATAAATAAAATTATATTCAATAAAATGATTTAGTCGTTATTGTTCACAATATTATCGCCATCGTGATTGTTATATGTAATTGTTATTTTGATTGGGCTTATTTTGTTTATTTTTTTATTTACAAAAAAACCGTTTTAATCAAATAAGGTTATTAGTGAAACGGTAACAGTTAATTACACTTTGCTTTGTTAATTAAAGGACTTTAAATACAAAAATAGTTTATGTGTTTTTTTGAATATAAACTGTCTTTAAGGTTGTTTGGTAAGTGGTATTTAATTCTGTGACGATTGAACTTTTCACACATGTTTTATTGAAAATTGAAAATCCAGATAAAAAATGAAGATATTGAGCAAGTGGACAAAATGAAATACTTAGGAGTCTGGATTACGGAAGATCTGAATCGAAATCAGAAATTCGCTCAAGAATAGAGCAATCAAGAGCAGCCTTTTTGAAGATGAGGAAATTTCTGAGTAACCAAAGACTCAATCTGCAAATCCGATATCGGATGGTAAAATGTTATATCCACTCTATTCTTCTTTATGGTGTCGAAGCCTGGACTGTTAATGTTGACTTAATGAGAAAACTGGAAGCTTTTGAGATGTGGCTTTTTAGGAGAATTTTGAAGATACCATGGACCGATCATATTACGAACGAAATGGTGTTGCACAGAATGGAAGAGACAGAGAACTTTTGACCACCATTAAAAGGCCAAAGACAGCATATTTGGGGCACATACTTAGAAATGATAAGTACCAGTTGTTGCAGCTGATTATGAAGGGTAAAATCGAAGGAAAAAGGGGTCCTGGTAGACGACAAATATCTGGCTGAAAAACATTCGTGACTGGACCGGGTTAAACACACAGACGCTCTTAAGAAAAGCAGAAGATAGAGACGAATTTTGCAATGGTTATAGCCAACCTTCATTAGTGGAGACGGCACTAGAAGAAGAATAATATTTGACTTTATGTATAGAGCTACTCCTTTACTGGCATAGTTCTAATTGGGTTGGTTGGTGCAAAATCCAGTGTAACCTTTCAGGTTATGCATTGAGTTATTATTTAAGTGCGTTTCTTGTAAAGAAATACAATTTGGTGTATACTCTGGGAGAAGAAGCCGTCACATGGCTAAATGGGTATAATACCCAATTCTAATATACTATTGAAAATTATTTATGATTAGTTGAAACACATGAATCACTATCGGGCTGAGATGTTTCATGTTCTAATACTTGTTCCAGTCTTTTGCGTGATCGTGTAATTCGGTTTTATAATTTTGAGTCTTTAAAATGAGCATAAGTATTTAAGTCACTGATATTAAACTTAAATGATCCTAACACGATTATAAATATTCCCGTTATATTAGTAAATCCAGAAATTGATCGTAGTTTAAGACATGATTTTGAATATTTATTGATAAATCTCTTAGCAGCTTCTTAGGTTTCTGTTGTTACTTAAATTGTGTTAATTTAATTTTATAATTTCTGGCTCATGTGTGTCTGTTTTTTTTTCGTATAGGTCTTGAATGGATGATATTATGTTTTTATCAGGTGCAGAATTACCATCGTGGTTATCTATTAGGGGAATCTGCGTAGTGATATTGTGAAGTAGAATAGAAGTTGGCATACTATTTAGTATATCAGAATTGATGAGGGGAGAGGTTTCTAATGAACATTTTAAGGTAAGATGGCCATTTTTAAAGAAAATTGCTCAATATTTCATGTGGGATTGTTGGACTAACGTTAGATAAGAGAAGTTGTTCTGATGGGGACATTAATCTACGTGCTAGAAGTACTTCGTTATTTATTTTCATGGATCTTGTTTTATTGAGAAAGTCGTCAACTACAGCTTTACAGAAAATTCAAATGCATAGTCGGCTACTAGAGATTTTTAAAGAATAAATAATGTTTTTTGGTTGAACGAGTGGTCCTAGTTGCCATAGATAATCTTGCAATTTTGCATCAATAATTGAACTGAATATGATGGCTTGTTATTTTAGTGAAAATTTTAGGCTGGTTTATTGATTACGTAAGTACTTGATTATTTTAGTGTAGATTTCAGTGATAAAATTATTTCGTCATTTAATTTAACTTAAACACTTTACTTTAATTATAATCATTTTCAAGTTTTCGGCTTTGATTTTCATTTTTGTTTATAAAAAGCAGTCCGGTGTTGTATTGATATGATGATTTTATTTAGATCGATCTCCGAAATAAATATATACATACAATCTAATTAATGTTCTTTTACTCAAGTTTTTATGTCTTCTTATAATAATTTTATTAAACAGGTATATCACTTTTGTTGATTTACAACGTGTTTGGAAATCAGATGCGGTCCCCTTCGTTTATTTTATTTTCCACTAATTTTCGATTAATATTTCGCCTATGGATATAGGTACAGTTCCGCCATAGTTCTGAAGTTGAACATTGAAAGTGCTTTTCGCCAAGTTTCCCAAACCGATTCGTCAGTATAATCACCATGCTCAAGATGGTTGTCATAATATTGTTTTGTTATTGTCTACAAATATTTGATGGGTATATTGGTAATGGTGTGGTTAAAGACGTAAAATTAGTTGGTCGTAACTTTCGATAATCTGATCTGACGAATGAAAAGATTTTTACTTTTGATTGTTGTTTTGCCAATTGTAATAATTCAGATTTTGGTGCATGCCGTACAATAAGTTTGCGTTTATTTGTTAAACATTCTTTAATTTTATCTACCTTCACGAATTTGTTTTACTTGTTAATATTTCAAAATGGCAAGTGGCATTGTCTAAAACAATTAGGCTGGGATTACTTAATCTGGGCAATTTTTCAAGCAATTTTTCTACAAACATTCCTTTGTTCATATTGTCATTAAAATATCTATTTTTTTATGTAGATGAAAATATTAAATCAAAACTTATTTTAAAGCCGTAGTTCCCTCCTGCTTGCAAAATTATATGTTGCTTCTCTTCTCAACCAGTTGCTTGTTCGATTTAACGTTGTCATCTTGCCATATTCTCTTGATTACACTGTGAAAAAATATCCAAGTTTGGTATAAATATATAAAAGTTGGCCCTTCTTTAAATTTGGTATATTTCCTAAAAAACTGAGTTCCATTGTGTAGCACAGAGCTTCTTTCACAAAGCGCTTTTCTGTTACCCCCATTTTTAAATTTAAAATCTTAACACCTTAGCGGCATTAGAGCAAATTTAGAGGATATAACCCGGATATCTGTTTTTCAAGCAACAACCTCGAAGACCGATGTACCAAAGTAGTATATGGCCCCATACCAAAAACCAAGCATAGACCAATTGGTATAAATATCTTTCCAATTGTCAGACCACAAGCTATTCCATTCAGAAGAAGATTTAGCTTCAAAAAGGCAAACTGGCAAAAGTATGCAGACATGCTAGATTTTGAACTACTACGCCTTGAACCAAAAGTAGAGAACTACGAAAAATTCATAGAGGTACTCAAAAATGTGTCTAGAAAAACTATCCCTAGAGGATATAGACAACAATATGTTCCCGGGATGTCCAGCGAGTCCAAAGAACTAATGAGAACATACGAAAACCTCTATTCCACTGACCCTTTTAGCCAAGAAACGGTTGACTGCGGAGCAGTACTACTCCAACAGCTAAGTCAAGCCAGACAGGAAAAGTGGATTGAGACCCTGGAAAAAATGGACATGACACATAGTAGCAAAATAGCATGGAACCTTGTAAAAAAACTCAGCGATCCAAAAGAACATAAACCACCTTGCAAGGTTACAGCAAACCAAGTCGCTACTCAACTCCTTACGAATGGAAGAACTACTAACCGATATAAGGACCCAAACACTAGGAGAAGATTAAACAGGTTAAAAAACGGGAAAGCTGCAGGTGTGGATGATATATGCAGTGAACAACTAAAGCATTTAGGCCAAGGAGCAAAAAACTGGATCTTGCAATTTTATAACACGTGCTGTAAAACCTGCAAAATTCCAAAATCATGGAGGAAATCTAAAGTAATAGCCTTGTTAAAACCAGGAAAGGATCCAGAAGACCCCAGTAGCTACAGACCTATTTCGCTATTGTGTCACTTTTTTAAACTATACGAGAGACTCATACTCGCCAGAATAGAAAAAAATGTCGACAAGCACCTCATCCCACAACAAGGAGGATTCAGACCTGGCAAATCTTGCACCGGTCAAGTCCTCGCATTAACAGAACACATTGAAGAGGGCTTTGAAGAAAAACTTATAACAGGGGCTGCTTTTGTAGATCTGACAGCAGCCTATGACACAGTAAGGCACAAAACATTGCTCCGCAAATTATACGACACTCTCAATGACCACCATCTGGGAAAGGTCGTATATTCCTTACTGCAAAATAGACGTTTTTTCGTTATGCTGGAGGGTAAAGTAAGTAGGTGGAGAGTTCAAAAAAACGGCCTCCCACAGGGAAGTGTTTTAGCACCAATGCTCTTCAATATATACACAAACGACCAACCTACTCCGACCGAAACCAAGCACTTCCTCTATGCTGACGATCTTGCAATATGTGCTCAAGGAAATAGTTTTGAAGAAGTGGAGGAGAAACTCGAAACTGCCTTAAAAACAATGACAGCGTACTACCTGCAGAATTCTCTGAGACCCAATCCCTCTAAAACCCAAGTCTGCGCTTTCCACCTTCGCACAAAGGAAGCCAAGCGAAAACTCCAAATTGTGTGGAATGGTAATGCATTAGAACACACAAACCAACCTATATATCTTGGAGTAACTCTGGACCGGTCCCTCACCTACAGACAACATTGCATAAAAACAAGAGGGAAAGTAACAACTAGGAACAGCATACTCAGAAAGCTAACGGGAAGTAAATGGGGCGCACGTCCTGGCGTTTTAAGAACAACGGCACAGGCACTGTGTTTCTCAACTGCTGAATATGCGTGCCCCGTTTGGAGCAGATCTGCCCACACCAAACAAGTTGATACTGCGCTAAATGAGACATGCAGGATAGTAACGGGGTGCATGAAACCAACGCCACTTTCAAATCTATATAGAGCAGCGGGTTTTGCAGAACCCTCAACACGCAGAGGCGCTGCAGAACACATAGAGAAAATTAAACAGATCGCGGACGATCGGCATGCCCTATACAAAGCTCGAACACCACGAAAGCGACTAAAATCTAGGAAAAGCTTCCTTGATTTTTTGAAACTTTTTTGAAAAATATTGCATTTAAATTTTGTGAATGGAAAATTTTTTGGTGCTTTTGATTGACCACCAGTTCCACTCAGATTTTTATAGCATTCAACACATCTGCGTCTTCCATATCGACCAACATCTTCTAACACATGCTGCGGCAATGGAGGTCATTACGACGATAATGCCCGTATTTTGTATTTGAAGTAATTCCAACGTGACAAGTTCCTCAAATCTAGTAATAGTCATCTTGTCATTCGTAACCTGTTGATGTAGTATAAAAGCATTGGCTAATGATGTTCCAATAAGAAGTTCGACAGCTAATTTCCTATACCACTTCACGCCTCGTCTTAAAGAAGTAGCATAAGCTTTCATCTGATCAGATAGGTCAATAAAAGCTTTATGATTATTGTAATCAACAGTGGATGGTTTTCATCGATACACAAAGACTCTTTTGGAGTGTAATGTTTTTGAAAATTTTTCAAAAGTTTATTCATGAGAGTGATATTCTTTGCAATCTTTCTTTCGTTATCTCTTTATTGTTGTGAAAATGCCACATCTTCAACAATATTTGAAACATGTTTCTTGACATTATTGTAAGTATAGAATTTTGGTATAATGTGTTTTGAGACCAATAACACTCCAGTGTGGAATACTGAACTAAACTCATCCAAAAGAGAATACCAATAAATTTTTTCATCTTACCTGCATCTATATTATGCCAATTTTAAATTCTTGCTTTTGGTGCGTTTTCCTTCTCTATACATTGGAAACCATATGTATTAGTTTCAATGACCATTAAATTTATGATTCCATTCGAGAAGACTAAAGTCTAAAATTCATATGAGGTTTTGTTGTAATAATCCCCATATAACTGAATATCAATATCGCACGTTGGCCATGTACAAATAAACTGTTTCAAATTTCGACCTGTCACAATAGCACAATCTAGATCTCCATCAGGTCCCTTATTTCTTTTTTTTTTCGCTGCCATCATGGTCACTATCTGTAATATGATTTTGTTTTACATATTCAATTGTTTTCATCAGTGTGTCCCCACATTCTCCTCTTCCATTTCTAAATAATTTCTCTTTAAATTTAGAGGTACTGAAGTGGCAACACTTATAGGCGTTTTTTAATAGAAATTTCTTGGTCTGATGATTTACCACTGCTATCGGGAATATATTCATCAGAAGAACAATTATCTTCAAATATTTCCTGCTCATCTTCACCAGAGAGGACATCCTATAATACAACAATATTAGAATACTTTTCCCACTTATACAATATTGTGATTTTATTACCGGCCATAAAGCTTCTAATCGGTTTAGACCCTTCTCAAAGTTCATATTCACTTGATACATTAAAAAAACGATATTGCACTAATAAGCATATATTTACTACTGACAAATTCATTGCAACCATCGAAGTATACAGTTATTCCTCCCATTTCGTTTACATGTCTGATTATTCGACCTTGTAGCGGTAAAACCAGAGAGCTACGAACACAGTGTTCGTAGTTCTCTGGTAAAAGAATAAGCAGCAAGCAGCCGCATCATTGGCTTTACGCGGCCATTACAACTACATTTTTGTTTTATGGCTGCAAATAGCACATGTGGCTTCTCTTCAAAATATGCAAAAAACGTACGGTTTGCTAAATAATATGACCAAAACTTAAAAGTATTATAATTTATATCGATATGTGCACAAACAACATAATGGCCAGACGGATCATTTTTTTGTATACCATTGTGGCAACCAAGGTGTACACTATTTAGTAGTTTTACATGAAATGCAAAAATAGTCTTCTTCTTCTTCGTCTAGCCATTCACGTCCACATCTGAACATAAGCCTCTTCAAGTCTTCCTTTCCATTGTTTTTTATTGTACGCTACTTGTAGCCAATTTTTCCCGGCAGTCCTTTTCAGATCATCTGTCCATCTCATAGGAGGTCTGCCTCTGGGTCTTTTGTGTTGGTATGGTCTCCAGGTTAAAATTGATCTGTGCCATTTGTTTAGATCGCTCCTAGCTACATGTCCAGCGTATTCCCATTTCAACTTTAATGATTTTTGCACCACATCGGTGACTTTGGTTTTCTGTCTTATCCATGTGTTTGTTTTCTTGTCCTTAAGTGATATACCTAGCATTGCTCTTTCCATCGCGTGTTGAGTGACTCTAAGTATATTCATATTCTTTTTTGTGATTGTCCATGTTTGTGCCGCATAAGTTAATATCGGAATAATGCATGCATCAAAAACTTTAGATCTAAGATGTAATTGAATTTGTTGATTTCTGAGTATATAGTTCAGTTTACCGAATGCTGCCCAAGCTAACTTTCTTCTTCTTTTTATTTCTTCAGTTTGAATTTCCCTATTTAGTATTATTTTTTGTCCTAAGTATATATATTCTTCAACTTTTTCTATAACTTTATCGTTTATTATTGTCACGGTGTCTTCGGAGTGCATGACTTTTGTTTTGTTTAAATTCATTTTCAGTCCTATTTTAGAAGATTCGGTATGTAGTTGTACAAGCATGGTTTGCATTTCTTGTAGGTCAGTAGCTATCAGGATTATGTCATCTGCAAATCATAGATTACTGAGGTAGCGGCCATTGATGTTTATTCCCTTATATTTCCAATTTAGGTTTTTAAAAACGTCCTCCAAAACTAAGGTGAACAGTTTGGGTGATAAAGTATCTCCCTTTTTAATGGTACAGGGTTCGTGTGTTCATTTTCATTTAGGTAGTATTTAGCTGTAGCTTAGTTCATAGTTTCTTTTATTCAGTTAATATATCTGCTGTCTATTCTACAATTTTGCATTGCGTTTACTAATATCAGTCTTATTATTGATAGATATTTTATTCTTTTTTATTTGAATCATCTTCAATATGCTTTTTTTGTTCTTTTTCCAAAATTTGTACATTTTCAAAATAAAAAAATGGCTATTTTCTAGAGAATGCTTAACTAAAGCTGTATTGTTTAATTTATTGGTTTCTACACTATATTTATGTGCAACAACTCTTCTATGCAGGTATTGGTGTGTTTGTCCAATATAAGTTGAATTGCATTCTTAAATATTTATTTTATAAAGAACATCCGGCTGACGATCTTTATTAACGTTGGGTTTAAATTTTGAAAAATATTTTCCGGATGTTTTTGACGATTTATGTCCAACATTGATATTATATTTTGCCAACATTTTGTTATCATTTGTTCACAGAAAATCAATTAATATATGGTAAGGATATGTAGTGTTTGTTTGATTTAATGGCATTATTGTTGTTATTTCTAGGTGTGAGGCGTGGTGTATTGGATTGGTATCGAAATTAGACTAATTTCTGGTAATGCATTTTTTTTAAATAAGCTTTAAGAGTTTGATCAAACTCTTGATGGCTAATTATTTTTTTCTAAGATATCTTATTTTTTTTATTTAAACATTTTTTCATATTTTTGGAATAGTGTCGTGGGCTAGATAGCTTAATTGCTCTGTGAGTTGGTATCAAAATTTGGATATCTTCCGGACCAAATATCTTTTGTGAACCATGTATAACAACAATAACTGATTAGGTCTTGAGGCTTAGAATTAAATGAGATATGGATATTTAAATAGAATGTTACAACATTTATATATTTTAACCAACTTAACCTAACCTAACCTAACCAAGTGACGCACGCCAAAGAGGAAGAATGTAATAACTATATTTTATGACTCTGTTATATAATTAAATAGATGATCCCCTAAATTGTGAAAAAATTAAATAATTAATGTTATGAATTTAATACAACATGAGCTACCTGAGCCTTTCTAAAACTTTTCAACATTACACCAAAAATAATTTGACTTAAAACATTAATATATTACTGATACATTTAAATTATTTTATTTTAGTAGATATTCTATGCTCAATAAAAGTGATTTATTTATAAAAGCTATTTTATTAAATAACAGGATTATTCAATAGCCCGAATTACGCAATTTTTCAGCATATTGACTGATTCCTATTTTAACTTTGCATCGTTTTAAATTTTGCAATTTCAGTCCAACGAAGCGGCAAAAATTAAATCAAGTGGCACTCAAAACCCTTTTAAAACACGGCTGGTTCTTATCGAAGTTTATTCTCACTGTTCATAATATCACTCAGTACTCTAGCAGAAATTGTGAATGTTCTAATACGATTATTTATCCCATATAGGATAGATGAATTGGAACTGATTTTGCTGTTACTGTAACATTGGGGTTGGCGTAAATGAACGAGAAAATAATGGTCTTTATTATTCTTTTTTATCTCACAATGAGACGAGCTTAGTAACTTAGCTGCCACCATAAAATTTATCTGTTTATACCGACTTACATAAAAATTTGAACACTCACTATCACATTGATTAATTTCAATGACTTTTACAGAATGTGCATTCACTTGAACTGAATATACGATTACATTTACAAAGCAAATATTATAACAAGCAAATTTATTTTTAATGAGTGTGTCCGTTGTGATTTTTTATGCTCAATAACTTT
The DNA here is from genome assembly GCA_918026665.1 of Diabrotica balteata. Classification (NCBI taxonomy): domain Eukaryota; kingdom Metazoa; phylum Arthropoda; class Insecta; order Coleoptera; family Chrysomelidae; genus Diabrotica; species Diabrotica balteata. Next base: position 89,054,582 of record OU898282.1, read on the forward strand.
TCGAAGTATTAAGAATTCTTGCACTAGTAGAAATTCTACACTAGTAGAAAAAACCACAGAATATAATGTACCTTTACATATGGCATTTATCGACTTTCACAAGGCTTTCGATAGTATTGAGACTTGGTCCTTTTTGTCAGCTCTGAAGGATGCTCGAATAGACTCACGGTACACTACACTCATTAAAAACATTTATGAACAGGCCACATTCCACATCAAAATCAATGAAGACGAAAAAACTGAAAAAATGCGCTTTGATATGTCACCGCAGGGGACGTGATAATTTGGCCTATCGTCAATCATCTGCCTCTGGGTGCTCTGTAGAGGGCTTCGAGAACGTCTACGAAGGCACCTCTACCCAAGTCTATTTTCTGGTATAGACTTGCCTTGATAAAGGCAAGTTATTTCTTACATGACCAAATGAAGGTCGAAATAAAACACAAAAGTACTGTAGAATAACTCAGCCACAGAGTAAAGGTAAGGCTAAAAGAAAAGCAGAGCCCCGAGAGCACTAAGCTCTCGGAGAGCCCGTGAAGGACTGACCTGATTGACCTGAAAATCGCCTATTTTTTATACTTTATGAAGTAGCGATTAGGGATTTCCAGGTCAGGGAGGAGCCAACGGGAAAAATAAGGGGCGGGGCGATGCGTCTCGAACGTGAACTAGTCGCGTCCGAGAACAGATAAAGGTATTAGACAAGGTGATACTATTTCACCAAAGCTTTTTACCTTAGCATTGGAAAATGTATTCAAACAGCTTCACTGGGAGGAAAAAGGTCTAAACATTGATGGTGTACGTTTGAGTCATTTGAGGTTTGCGGATGACATAGTATTATTTAGTACAGATATCAAGGAACTGGAGCAAATGTTGAAGGAATTAAATCAGCAGTCAAATAAAATAGGTCTCAAAATGAACCTTCAGAAAACAAAAATAATGAGTAACTTACAAACTAATCTTGTTATTGACAACGTCAGTCTTGAAAATGTAGACCACTATATATATCTTGGACATACCATTAAAATCGGCAAAGAAAATCAAATAGCCGAAATAAAAAGACGCATACAACTGTCTTGGGGAGCTTTCGGCAAATTAAGCTTTATTTTGAAGAATAAAGATATACCAATGTGTCTAAAACGTAGAGTTTATGACAAATGTATCTTGCCTGTAACTACATATGGACTGGAGACCATGGCCTTCACAAAGAAAACCTTAGAGCAGCTCAGTACAACCCAAAGAGCAATGGAGAGGGCCATGCTAGGGATTAGTTTGAGAGACAGGATTCGAAATAACGTCATTCGTGAAAGAACAAAGATTACTGATGTCTCAGAACGTATTGCAAGGCTCAAGTGGCAATGGGTCGGACACGTTGCCCGAGATAATCCCGAAAAATGGACACAAAGATTAACAAACTGGAGACCAAGAGAGAACAGGCGAGGAGTAGGCAGACCGCAGAAGAGGTGGACAGACGATATCAAACAAGTCGCGGGCAAGCAGTGGATGAGAATTGCCAAAAGTAGAAATCGATGGAAGCAAATGGAAGAGGCCTATGTCCAGCAGTGGACGAACACAGGCTGAAGAAGAAGAAGAATACTTGAATCTTGAATATCTTGCCTATGTGAGTCCATTTAAAATAGGTAAAAAAGCTATATTTTTCTATCACAAAGACTTATCATCCAATTACCAGTCAAATACTGATGCATAATTTAGTTTTTAGGAAAAGGCCTAATAAGGTGTATGGCACGAAAAAGTTTTTTTATTGAGAGTTGTCGAACCTATAGGTAGGGGAAGTGCGGGAACAGTGTTACAAAGGGAACAGTGTTACATTTGCTTTCTGTTCCACCTCTTGGTAGATAGGCGAACTACATGTACCGTAACCTCATTAAAGGTCGGATGCCTTCCATAAATCAGTTATCGTAGTTGAATACAAGTGTTTTGTAGTCACATATTTTCATAACAGTTTTTATACCTGTGAAAAGTAAAATTTTTAAGATCTAAGTGTATTAGTATATGGGTAAGTACGTTAGTAATTCATTAATTTTATATTATGGATGGAAAGTAAATATATTTCTATTGGATTTACACTTAAAACCATAACCTATATTTCATTACCGCGCTAAAAATTTAGTTCTATGTGCATTGGCGTTCAAAAGTGAACAGTGTTACAGGGTACACTGTTACAAAAATTCTTGTAACACTGTACCCTAGTAAAACAATTAATTATAAATTTCTTGATTACAAATTTATTTTAGTGAGAAAATGCCACGTAAAAGCAAAGGTGTAAGAACCCTCTTAAAAACCGATGAGAAGATTCTCAAAAAAGCTGTTCTTGATGTGCTTCAAAATAAAATGAGCATTAGAGGAGCAGCGAAAAAATACAAATTATGTCACATGACGTTAAAACGTTACATAAATAAATACAAAAATTCAGAAAATCCTCAATCAATAAAATTTGAACCAAATTACAAAATAAATCAAATTTTTTCCAAAGAGTTGGAAGATGAACTCGAATCATATTTAATAACAGCAAGTAAAATACATCATGGTTTGACCCGCAAAGATACCTTGGACTAGCCTATCAATTGGCTGTAAGTAAATTGTTACAACAATTTAAATTTGTCTACTTGGAATTTTTATGTTTCAGGTTCGCAATGGCCTAAAAATCCCGAAAAACTGGGATACTAATAACTCAGCGGGAATAGACTGGTTAGTGGGATTTCGTAAGAGGCATCCCATATTGTCTCTCCGCAAACCTGAAGCAACAAGCTTATCAAGAGCCACAAGCTTTAATCGGACTAATGTAAATGCTTTCTTCGAAAATTTAATCAAAGTATATGGAAAATTTGGAGATAGCATATCCCCCGATTTGATATATAATTTGGATGAAACTGCAATCACCACGGTACATAATCCACCGAATGTGCTGTCTGCTAAAGGACAAAAACAAGTTGGCCAGGTAACATCAGGCGAGAGAGGAGTGCTGATTACCGCTTGTTGTATTATCAATGCTGTTGGAAACACTGTTCCACCATTTTTAGTTTTCCCAAGGGTACATTTCAAAAATCAAATGTTATTTGGTGCCCCTGCAGGCTCAAGTGGCAGTGCAACAAAGAGCGGTTGGATGAACGGGGAAATTTTTGTTGAGGTTCTGATCCATTTCCAAAGACATGTTAAGTGTTCAAAAGAAAACCCCGTGATACTAATTTTTGACAATCACGAATCGCATATCACAATTGGCTCTTTGGAATTTGCAAAACAAAGCGGGATAATTATGGTTACGTTGCCACCACATACAAGTGCGAAACTTCAACCTCTTGACAAAACTGTTTATAAAAGCTTAAAATCCAATTATAAGCTTGCAACGACTGGATGATCTGCAACCCTGGAAAAGTCATTTCCATCTATGATGTTGCTGCTCTATTTGGTAAAGCATTTCCTAAAGCATTCTCTATCTCAAACATAGTCAATGGGTTTTCTTCGACAGGCATATGGCCTTTAAATCGAAATATATTTACAGACGATGACTTTTTGTCATCCAGTGTGACAGACCGCTCTCTGGCTACAGCAACTTCATTGCAGACTTCAAACAGAGATCAACCTCAGCCTTCTACCTCGGCACAAGTTCCTTGTGACGTAGCATATGAGCATACATTACATGTAACAGATTGGAATCATGAGACTATAGTTTCAAAGTCTCTAACTACTCCTTCCACTTCAACTCTTTCGCCTTCACCTCGCATTGTAATACCTTCATCTACCCCTCCTAGGAATATACAGCACCAACAAGAAGAGAGACCCTCTATGTCAAGTGTATTGGTCAAACAAACAACTTTAATTTCACCTGAACTCGTTAGACCCTTTCCAAAAGCCCCACCAAGGAAAACAAACATCACAGGAAGGAAAAAAGGAAAATCCATGGTGCTAACAGACACTCCTATTAAGGACGAATTAGTAAATAAATTATTGGAACGAAGTAGAAAGAAAGCGAAGGCTGTAAAGAAAAAAATCATTAAGGAGAAAAAAGATGCCGAGAGTTCTGAGGAATCAGAAGGCGAAGTTCCTTATGCTGAAAGTAATGCTAGTAACAATTTGGAAGGCGAAGAAATGGAAATGGATTATTCATCAGTTTCAGTTGGCGATTATGTGCTTGTTGCTGAAGGGGAGCCTAAAAGTAATATTTTTTCGGTGGGTTTAGTCGAGGAGGAACTGGAGGAAGAATATGTGATTGTCTACATAAAGAGAATTAAACCTCTGTTTAAATTTGTAAAAACTGAACAATCCTACACTTTTCGTAAGGAATATATTATACACAAATTGCCACCACCAGTTGCTGCAGGTGGAACAAACCGGACATCTGAGATGCTGGTTTTTAATATCGATTTAACAAAATTTAAAAATTCACTTGAATAGGTTTTATCAAATTTACTTTTCTCTATGTTGAATATCTTGATAATTTTGACATTTAGGCCTTATGTTCATAGTTTTAATTAACAATACATCTTTTCCTAATCATTTATGTATTTAATTTCTCCTTTCTCATGTTTTTTATGCCTTGTAACACTTTTACATGTACATTGTAACACTGTACACTACCGCAGGGTACAGTGTTACAAATGACAAATTTTCAAAGTCATGCTATACTTTCATACCTTATTCTTGTAATGTTATAATACTTTATCAAAAAACAAAGTTAACTATATACTATCATATAATGATAAAAATAAACTTAAAATATTCATGTCCATCAACTTTGTGACGAATTAAAAAAGTTGTAACACTGTTCCCGCACTTCCCCTACTGCCGTCCTAACATGAAAGGTCCTATCTGCAAAATTTAGGTTTTTAGAAAATCAAGTTTTTGTTTCTTTTCATTGTATAACGCTTGGTAATTTAAGAAAGTTTTTATGTTTTATTTTATATATTATGTCGGAGAATACAATTTAATTGCCAGTCATAATTTTGTTTTATTTAGGACAATTTTTTTTGTATTACTTACTGAAATTGTCCTAAATGAAACTGAAACTCTAATTTACTGAACACTTTTAATTTTATTATACTAAATTTTATAAAATAATAGAACAAAAAACATAATTCCTCAAGAATGGAGATCAAGCATCCTAATAGCTCCCTTCAAAAAGGGAGACAAATTGGACGCGGAGAATTACAGAGGAATTATGTAATTTATTAAACATAACAATAAAATTAACAACCGAAGTGAAAACAAATAAACTAAGTGAAATTATAACACTAGCAGAAGAACAACAAGGTTTTAGGTCGGGAAGATCAAGCACCGACGAAGTGCAAGAGAAATCATTAGAATACAACAAACCGGCATATCTATGTTTCGTGGATCTTAAGAAGGTATTTGACCGGGTCAAATTAAAAGACGTTATCCACTTACTGTACGCAAGGGAGATACCTCCAGGAATAATCAAAACGATCGAAAATATCTACCAAAAAAAACACAATAAAAGTAAAAGTAGAAGAAGAACTAACCGACCCTATTGAAGCTGGCAATGGGCAAGACAGGGAGATTCCCTGAGACCTCTAATATTTAACCTGATTATGGATGAAATAATTAAAAAATAACTAAGAACTAAAAAAGGATACCAAATGGGAGAAAAACAACTTAAAATAATCTACTCTGCAGGCATTATACTACTCTCTCAAAGTTAAGACGATTTTTCCAAAGAAAGACAAAATGAATACTTACACAGCAAATTTATTAAGATGTAAATTGGAGCTGGAAGGTCAGATAATAGAACAAGTGATGGAGTTTAAATATCTCGGCATCACATTATCTAGCTACGGAAAGCTCGAAACTGAAGTGGAAGATCAAGTAAATAGAGTAAACAGTGCCGCATGCTGCCTGAATGAAACAATATGAAGAAATAAAAATATCGGAAAGAAATGAATGGCAGAATTTACAAAACAGTTATCAGACCAATAATGACATACGCGGCAGAAACAAGACCTGACACAGAGAGAGACAAAAAGGATGTTAGAAACAGCAGAGATGAAAACACTTAGAAACATTGATGGTTAAACACTATGGGACAAAGCTAGAAGATATACGATCTAGATGCAAGGTGAAGTACATATGCAAGGTAAGAATATCAAGAACTGGGTAAAAATAGAAGAGTAGAATGGAACGGTCATACAAGCCGAATGACAACAAATAAAGTAGTAAAGACGGCAAGAGACGGTTCTCCAATAGGAAGACGATCAGTAGGAAGACCACGAAAACGATGAAACGACAATATACTGGAGGTACATTCAAAAACACACAGTCATGTCTATATAAAAAAAAAGAAGAAATTTTAAAACTTAATACACAATTTACATCGTAATACATGTAACATAAATGATAATAGTGAGATTCGTAACTAGAATCCGACTCACTTTCATTTATATTATTGCCTAATTAATTTTACGGCCAGGTGCATAATCTGGATCATTCTCACTTTTACGGAGCTTCTAATGTTCTTCAAACTCATATTTGACTCACATGAAGGTGTTAATTCGGAATATAAGGATTCTATAGACCATTAAATGTTTACACCAACGTGCCAAATTTCCTTACTAAATAATGAGTCAATGGAGGTTTAGGATTTTATACCTATTTTGAATGAAGAACCACTTGCTGTGTCGTCACCTTTAAGAAGGGCAAAACACCTAATATTCCTTGATACCTAGCTCTCTTTAATATAGTGATTCACTTATATTGGGTTTTATATTGGGGTTAAGTTGCTAATAACCACGTAATAACATTTATCTTCTGTAATTTTTGGCTTCTGCTCTGGACTTTATTCAAAATGTTAAGGGTCTACAACAGTTTGACGACCTGAGATAGCACAAAATTTACTTTTCTTCAATACCTTTTTTTTTCGTTGGTATAGTACATAATTTGTTGGCAAGATTACTCATTTCATTAGATATTTCACCGGTGTTTTGAAGAGAGCTTTCCTAACCCCATCTTAATCTCAATTGAATTTGGGTCTTGAAATTGAACCTTGGTAGTGTCAGATGAACAGCAGAAAAACTTGCAATATATTTTTAATATCTTGTTCCATCTGCCTTATAGATTTCAAAACATATTAAGAGCTCAGCAGGTTATTTATTTTATAGATCTCGTTATTTAATTTTTTTTGTAAGATAATCAATCCAGTTTGCCGTGGTTTTTTGTGTTTTTTGTGTGAAATCGTGTATCTCAACGAAAATTATTTAGTTTTTTAGTTACTTAAATCACGGCTTTAAACTTCTCTAAAGGTATTTGATTTTTTGATAAATTGGATATTTTTCATTCAAATATCTAAGCTTGGCCAGTCACATATTATGTCTAACCCCAGAGCATTTCATACAAAAATTTCTGCAGCAATCCCCATTGCAACGTAATCTCTTACATTTGTTATTAATTGTAGTAAATATGTTTTTAACTTATTCGTAAGTCATGTCTTACAGTATCGTGCCCAACAATATGCAGTAGACAAGCATGGACTCTAATAAAAAAATACATCAGAAGCCAGTTAAGTGGAATTTCGGTGGAAATTGTTGTGAAAATAAATGATAGGAAGATCTCTTCAATCCTGACCCCCCAGGGGGAGTGTAGTGGTCGACGTGATGTCGTGTATTGTCCGTCTCCAGAGATCTCTGTCTCTGGTCATTTCTTTTAATTATGCATAGGTCTTTGGCATATTCCTGTAATTTGATCTATCCATCTTGTTGGGGATCTTCCTCGTGATCTTCGGCCTTCTACCTTTCCTTGTATTATGAGTCTTTCCATGTTTTCTGTGTTTGCTCTCATAACATGCCCAAAATATTTTAATTGTTGGAGATGGACTTTACTAGAGAGTCGTTGGCTAACTTTTAGCTCTCTTAAAATTGAATTATTTGTTCTACGGTCGGTCCAAGGAATTCGTAACATTCGTCTCCAACAGAACATTTCAGTGGCGTCTATCTTTCTTCTCTCCGATTGTCTCAGAGTCCAAGATTCACATCCGTAGGTCAGTATTGGGAATATTAAGCAGTTGATCAACCTCATCTTTATCGCTCTTGAAATTTGACATTCCTTCCATATTTTGGTCATTTTTGCTGTGGCAACTTTTGCTAGATCACATCTACGTTTAATCTCTTCTTGTAATGACCCTGTGTTTGTGATTAATGATCCCAGATATAAGTATGAGCTCACAACCTCGAACCGGTCAATTGTGGTTATGTGTGGATGATTGTTGTGTAGTCTATCCACTATCATGATCTTTGTCTTTGATATGTTTAATTGCAGACCAAATATTTGACTTTCGTTTTCGATCAGTCGTATAAGTTCCATCAGCTCTGCTTGACTATTTGCAAGAAGGGCTGTGTCATCTGCGAAACGTAGGTTGTTTCGTTTATGACCATTTATTGAGATGCCCTTTTCCCATCCTTCAAGTGCTCTTCGCATAATATACTCTCCATATATGTTGAATAATTGTGGAGATAGTATACATCCTTGTCTGACACCCCGTTCTGGATGAAATTCGTTCGAAAGTGTGTCAAGTACTTTAACTAATCCAGTAGTGTGTTCATATAGTTCAGTTATAAGCGTAATTAGATGTTGTGGTACGCCTACTTCTTTTAGTATTCGCCATAAGTGTCTCCACTCGACCCTGTCGAACGCTTTACGGTAATCTATAAAACATATGTATAGTGGGATGTTGAATTCCCTAGATTTCTCGATTATCTGTCTTATATTCAGCAGGTGTTCTCGAGTGCCTCTACCTTTGGTAAATCCAGTTTGCTCTTGTAGAATTTCTCTTTGAAGGAATGTTTTCAGTCTCTCATTGATTATATGTAGCATTATCTTGCTGGCATTGGATATAAGAGAGATAGTTCTATAATTGTCGCATTTATGGAAGCTGCCTTTTTTATGTATGGTCGTTATTGTAGATTTTGTCCAGTCTTCAGGCCATTGTTTGGAATGCCATATTTGGTTACAAAGTAGATAAAGTAACTTTACGCCGGTTTCTTCTGTGGCTTTAAGCATTTCTGCTGTTATCATATCTGGACCTGGTGCTTTGTTATATTTGAGCTTGTTGATAGCCTGTCTTACTTCATTTTCGAGTATATCAGGTTCTTCTTCCACCTCGTCAGATCTTCAATGGCCCAAGTTTTGGCTTTGAAGTCTCTTGTCAGGTAGAGTATTTTTCTAAATAGATCTCTCGGCTGATTATTCTGACCATGTCTCTCAATTTCTTTGCATATACTTTAATAGTACTGTTTTTTGTCGGCCTTACATCTTCGTTTTATTTCTTTATTGAGGTTTCTTAAAACCTCGATAGGAAGATACCGAAATCTAAAATACAAAAAAATGGAGGTTTCAAGATCAAGGATTTTTGAAGATAAAAGAATGTGGAGGTAAAGAATCAAATAAAGTTTGAGGACCTTAGATAACAAACTGGGATGACAGATAGTACAAATTGGAAGACGCCGAACATTTTATTCCAATTTACTATGCTAATTTAGTTAAAATTGGCACAGATATCGGAATATTTGATTTTAGTCATATCTGTTACTGAAAAAATGTTATTTTTTAAACTAAAAAGAGGTTAAATCTGTCTTAAAAATAGATACGGCATTTAAATAATTTATTTTAGAAATCTTTTTTATAAAAATTGCAAAACAAAATTTTACAACTTTTTTAATTTTTAAGTTTCATTCACAGGACTAATTATTCTACCCATTTTGTAAAATAGTAAAATAGTCAAAATAAATGAAAAAGTAAGAAGAAACTTAAAATAAACATTTTAAAAATAGACATATTTCTTGAGAAATAAAGTCTGGCATCATCCCTGTTCAGCAATTTTATAAAGAAACGTATTCGTCAGAATAGGTACATAAAATAGTTTACGAGAAAGAGTCATGTAATATATAAAAGACTGAAGCCAGGGGTGGATTTTTAAATTACTAAGAAAAGTACATATTTGCTTTAGTGTATTTAAGCAAATAATCTTTTTAAATCACAGTGAGAGACAAAATCGTACACCCTCTGTCAACTTGTTTATTTTAAACATAAAACACAATTGCTGAGACGCGTCGATTTTTAAATTTCTAACATCTAACGATATCAGTGTCGATATTTCGATGATCCCCCAGCAGTTCACAACTACACCCTCAATTTTTTTAAATAGAAAAAATAAGGCGGTTATGTGATACTTTATTTGAATGTGAGTGAATGAATAATAAATGTAAAATGTAATGGCATGTCTCGCAAAACAGAAAAACAAAAAAGGTATATTGATGGAAGTCAACCGTATATATGTATTTTTGACTATTTTTCGTCTTCAGTACGGTGCAGCCAAGTTAGAAAAGGATGTTAAATTGGAAAAGGATCACTACAGCAGCAATGCGACCAATTTGTGGCATTAAAGTTAGAAGACCCTGATGGTTTCCAGGGCAACAACTAACAGTAACCACGGAGGAAGCTACAGCTACCTGGGAAAGGAATGCCAAACGTTGAAACGTTTCCCAAATTAATATGCTCATTTTATAACTTGGCTGCACCGTACTGAAGACGACCAATAGTCAGAAATACGTATACACGGTTGCCTTCCATTGATATACTTTTTTTGGTTTTCTGTTTTGTGAGACATGCCGTTACATTTTAATTATATATATACATATAAATATACACTAGTATAAAATCACATATAAATGTGTGGCTTATAGGTGATAAGAACGTATTTTCTAAATATAGAACCTAATACCTACCGTAGACACTTTTAGTTCTTAGTCGTTAATTAAACTTTGACATACATTTACGTTCACATTGGGTGAACTGATAGCATATGACTAGTTTCTATTAATATTGTTTACAATATGTGGACCAATCCTATTAATAATTCGCTTGTAAATCATGAAATGCAGACAATCAGTTTGATTGAATGTCGATTGATGATAGGATAGATAATATTCCATTTAGGAAATACGCATAAGTGTATTTAGGTTAGTTAGAAATATATTGTTAAGTTAATAATTACAGTTTACCATATACTATACTACAACTAATATTCATCATCAACTAGCCTATGTTTGTCCAATGCTGAACGTACGCGTTCCAAAAAATTTTCCACCGATTTCTATCTTGAGCTTCTTGCATCCAATTTGTGGTGATTCGCTTTCTTTCATCTGTCCTCTAGTTGGTGGTCGTCCTCTGTTTCTATAGGCATCTTGTCTTGGTCGCCATTCAAAAATATTTCTGGTCCATCTATCATCCGTTAATCTGGCAACATGTCCGGCCCAAGCCCATTTAGCCATGGCTATTTTTTCAACTGCATCCGTGACTCCTGTAATTTTTCTTATTTATAGGTTTGGAACTTTATCTCTAAAGGTAATACCTAATCTTTGATCTTTTCATGGCGTGTTGTGTAACTCTTATTTTATTTATTGTTCCTTTTATCAGAGTTAGTGTTTCTGTACCATATGTAAGGACCGGTAAAATACATTGGTTAAAAACCTTTATTTTTAAACAAACTTAAAAATGTTGTTCAATCTACCAAAGGCTTTACTTGGTCAATGCTATAGCTTTCAACCTAAATTTTCTAGCTGACTACAAGGTTGGTCATAAATTTTGTCTTTGAGGTGTTAATTTTAAGACCAATTGTTTTTGATGCTTCATAGAGCGTTTCCAGCATTTTTCTAGCTTTATGAACTCTATCATTTATTATAACGATGTCTTCGGCAGATATTAGGTGGTTTAAATTCTCTCTATTTATATTAGTTTCCTTATTATCCTCTTGTAGCATTTGCTTTGTTGTCCTACTTCTTCTTGATAGTATCACCCTGTCTAATTCCACGTTTTCTTCGGAACTTTTTAGTATCTTCATGAAGTCGGACACAAGCCGTAGCAGTATCGTAGATACTCTTAATCATATTATCGTAATACTCTTATATCGGTAGTCGATGCGACAGTCAGCCAATGCCCAAAGCATTTTATGATGATCTATAGTATCAAACGCCTTTTCATAATCTATGAATATAAGACATATAGACTTGTATTCTGCTTGACAGTATTTGACCGAGACGTTAAACAATGTATTAGTATAAAACCAAAACAAAACACGACAAAAAAAAACACTGACATACTACATGGTATAGTAAAACGCATTGCCGTGTGTGTTTATTATTAAAATAAAATAAAATAAAATAAAATAAAATAAAATAAAATAAAATAAAATAAAATAAAATAAAATAAAATAAAATAAAATAAAATAAAATAAAATAAAATAAAATAAAATAAAATAAAATAAAATAAAATAAAATAAAATAAAATAAAATAAAATAAAATAAAATAAAATAAAATAAAATAAAATAAAATAAAATAAAATAAAATAAAATAAAATAAAATAAAATAAAATAAAATAAAATAAAATAAAATAAAATAAAATAAAATAAAATAAAATAAAATAAAATAAAATAAAATAAAATAAAATAAAATAAAATAAAATAAAATAAAATAAAATAAAATAAAATAAAATAAAATAAAATAAAATTAAAATAAAATAAAATAAAATAAAATAAAATAAAATAAAATAAAATAAAATAAAATAAAATAAAATAAAATAAAATAAAATAAAATAAAATAAAATAAAATAAAATAAAATAAAATAAAATTTACTATTTTTTTAGTAATGAGCCACAATTTAAGTTTAAAATAAATTTATTTTTATATATTTTATAAAATAAGATAAAATAAAATAAAATACAATACAATATAATCGAATCGAATCGAATAGATTATCAAATCGAATTAAATCAACTACCGAATCGAATGAAATATCAAATCGAACCAAATATAGCATCGAATCTATTATTAAATCAAATCGATTATCGAATCGAATCGATTGTCGAAACGAATCGACAATCGAATTAAATCTAACCCGAAATTACCCGAAACGTTTAATTAATTTGTTTTCTTACGTTTTCATTTTTTAATTTGTGTATATCTAATTTTTCGTAGTTTTTCTGGGTCTTTATTTACGCATCAACTTGGATATATTCCGACCAAACATCAGCTACTGGGTACGTTTTAACAGACTTTACAATATTTTTTATCTACTATTAATAACAACAAAATCTATTTGATTCCTAACTACTCTTATCCAGATTTAGCCATACGACTCACACTCCCTCTAAGGGAAAAATTTATTCATTCCAGGTACCTACGGTATCAAAAGTATTGGGCTCTAATGGGACTCTTCACGTGTTATCAAGTCCTAAGTGACTTAATATGCTGGAGTATCTGTCAAACATTTTCGTACACATCTGGTCGTCGAGAGTAGTACAGCTTTCTGCATGGTCTTATAGAGATGTTCATTCGGACCCAGCTTTTTTATGTTTTTTAGAAGGTTCTTCTCCGGTAAAGAAAAAATAATAGGTATTGTCTAGGTACTTTTTATTGTCCATTGTCTCCTTATTTGTATATCCAGATCTCTGTACTTGGCGATCTTTTCGTTGTATTTAACACGAAGATTATTGTTGTTAGGTATCTCCACGTCGATAAGTGTTGTTTGCCTTATTAGTTTATTAATTAGTACTAAATCTATTCTATTGTGTGCTACTGTTTGGTCTGTGTGCACAGTGCGGTCCCAATATAGCTTAAAGTTGTAATTTTCAAGCATACTCTGTGGGACGTATTAATAATATGGAAGATAGTTATTTGATAGCTACTTCTTGATGATGGATTTTCCTATTGAATCATGCCGTTCATTGTATTCAGTTGAAGCAAATGCCTGTTAGTTTCCAGTAAGATATCGGATGATTTCTTGAGTTTAACCTCCATATCGATATTTGTTGTTTTAGACTTGAGGGTCTTTGATGATATATTTAACGTAATTTTTTGCTTTTATAACCTGATCCTGAATGGCAATTAATAAACCTTCTGTTTCTGGCAACATCTTTCCTAATGCTAGCCAATAATTCGACACTCGTCGACATAGTCTTAACTGACTTCATTGGGATGTCGCCCGTGCAGAGGTTTACCCATCCAGGTCCGCATTTTTTCGTTCTTAGTATGATGGTTTATGGGCATTTCTTGTTTCCTCAGTTTGTATCGATGTTGTATCATCTACTCCACAAATCGCGCGATGTTGCGTAGATGTCTCTGCCTGCACGTGAAAGTAAGTTCTTAAATTAGTAATCTGCCTTTCCAATTGCTCTATGAGCTCTGCTCTTCTTTCTACTGGACTTCGGGGATGGTGTTTTTGTGCCTTTTTAAGTGGTGTTCGTACTTTTCGCTGAAGATTTTCTATATCCATTTTTTGTCCACTTAACAATACCAAATGAGAGTAGTTAAGCGCGGAACATGCGTAGGTGCTTATTGCGTTAAAACAAATTCTTACTATTGATGTGTAAACGACGCAGCTGTTTTACCCTATTCTTATTATCCAGGTTTAGCCATACGGCTTACACTCCCTCTAAAAGAAAAATTCATTCATCCCAGATACCTACGGTATCAAAAGGATTGAGCTCTGGTGGGACTCTTTCCGTGTTATCGAGCCCTAGGTGACTTGGTATGCTGGAGTTTCTAACAAAAATTTTCGTACACATCTGGACGTTGAGAGTAGTACAGATTTCTGTATGGTCTTTTGGAGATGTTCATTCAGACCTAGCTTTTTTATGTTTTCTAGGAGGTTCTTTGGAATGACTCCAGTAGTAGAGAGAATAATATGTATTGTCTGGGTACTTTCCATTCTCCACTGTCTTCGTATTTAATTTCTAGATTCCTATACTTGGCGAGTTTTTCGTTCTGTTTAACACGAAGATTATTGTTGTTGGGTATCGCCACATCAATTAATGTTGTTTGTCTCTTTAGTTTATTAATTAGTATGAGATCTGGTCTATTATGTGCCACTGTTTGATCTGTGAGCACAGTGCGATCCCAGTATAGCTTGTAGTTGTCATTCTCAAGTATACTCTCAGGAACGTATTGATAATATGGAAGATGGTTTGTTTGAGAAGTCCCAGTTTGATAGCTATCTCTTGATGAAGAATCTTTCCTACTGAGTCGTGCCGTTACTTATATTCAGTTGCAGCAAATGCTTGACAGCCTCCGGTAAGATGTTGGATGGTTTCCTGGGCTTGACATCCATATCGGCATTTGTCATTTTGGACCTGAGGGTCTTTGACGATATATTTTCGATGTATAATTTTTGGTTGGTATAACCTGATCCTGAATGACCAGTAGTGATACATTCTTTTTCAGGGAACATCTTTCCTGATGTCATCCAATAGTTCGACACTATATTGTCGACATGGTCTTGACTGACTTATTGGGATGTCGCCTGTGCAGAGGTTTACCCATCCAGGTGCGCATTTTTTCGTCCTTAGTATGGTTTATACGCATTTCTGGTTCTCTCAGTTTAATCGGAGTTGTATCATTTACTGCAAAAATTGCTCGATGTAAAGTAGATGTCTCAGTCTGCAACTGAAAATAAATTCTTAAGTTAGGAATCTGTTTTTCTAGTTGCTCAGAAAAGTCAGTTATTATTATCCAGATTTAGCCATACGGCTCACACTCCCTCTAAGGGAAAAATTTACTTATCCCCTATCCTCTCTTCATCGTATAAAGTATATCATTTTATTCTTATTATCCAGATTTAGCCATACGGCCAACCATCCCTCTAAGGGGAAAATTCACTCATCCCAGATACCTACGGTATCAAAGGGATTGAGCTCTGGTGGGATTCTTATTATTATTATTCTTATTATTACAGGAGATGTCCAGGTATATAATCTTGGTTCAGGTAATTGAACCAGGTGTTTTTTACAACTAAATCTTCATTTTGATAAAATTCGACTAATCTGTCATCTTATTTCTTTCTCTCAGGCAATAATTTACAGCATATTATCTTATTTCTCCTTGTCCATACCAACTGGTATGCCTATTTTGTTAGTTAAATTGTTTTAGTTAAAGTTAATAAAAATAAATTACAGGACTATATTAGAGTACGAAGAATAAAATGTAGAAATGCGCTAAAGCGATGGAAGACGTAGGATAACGTTTTTTATTTCTTTAAACATTTTTATTACCAAAATAAATGATTTTAAAAAACTGTTAGTAAGAAGGAAACGTGTTTAATTCTTAAAAATACAATTTTGATTCTGATTTAAAGTTGAAATGAACCTAAAAATTGTTACACACATGAATTTCAAATTGTTTAAAATTTGCTGTATAAATATATAAATAAGAGCAAAATTGTCACTTAAAAGTGACTTTCGACATTAATTTTCATTAACAAAATAACTAGCTACTCGTACACACAAAACGATAATAAAAATACCTCAAAGTCATATGTATGTGACTATTTCACTAGGCCGACTACTTTGATCTTCGTTACATGGTTTTCAAAATGTTCATCTCTGCGTGGTTTTAATTTCTAAATAAATACGGATAAGGTTGAAAATGTGCTTTTAACTAGACATAAAGTAACTTTATAAACACGCTAAATTGTATTTAAACAGTTAAAAAGGCAACTTAATCTGTCGTTGTTACAAATCGTGTTATTACCAACTTTAACTTATGTATCTCAAAGTACCTCCTAGTATAAACTACCTAATAGGGACCAAAAAAACATTCAGGCATTTTCTTCTGGAAAATAAAATTTTCAGAAGTGAAAACAGCATCCGTTTGGGTTTTTTAGTAAAGAAAAAGACAAATGAATTAGATGGTTAGATATTATTTTAATGAGAATACGACACATTTTGAAAGTTAAAATAAGTTTATTGAAGTTTCAATTTCCCCTTTGGACATCGTTCTCAAAATACAAACATTAGTAAATTAAACAAATTTTGTTTTTTGTTTTAAATGTAATAATCTTTGTATTTTTAGAACGATTTCCGAAGTGGAAATTGAAACATCTTATTTTAGCCCTAAATTGCGGCTAATTCCAAAAAATAATATATAATTTAGAATGAGATGGTGGTATATAAAGTAGCGTAACGCTAGGAATATTATTATAATTGCTGATAGTAATACTGTGACAAAAGCTATAAAATAAAAATATTAAGTTAAGTCTAAATATGGCAACCAACTGATGTCAAAACGAAAGTGTATATGCTTGTTTATAGCATTTTTAAAGTGCAAATGAGAATCTCGTGATACGAAGAATTGATCAGTTAAAAGTGTTTGAAAAGAATAAAAGAATAGACAAGGAAAACTAGAGAGGACCTAGCTGATAATTGATGTATTCGACCGTTACTTGATGGAAATTCATTTTATGTAACAATAAAACACTGAAAACTTTGTTTTCAAACTTCCACAAAATTTATTTTAACTATTATCACTACAGCTGTTTCGGCTGATTGCCTTTCTCAAGTGATCTATTTTTGGCATGCGTTTACAATTTATAGTCTCTAATGAAATAGGTTGAGGAGGGGAGAACTGTTTGTCTCAAGTTGGTCATTCAGAATTATATCTGTGTTTTTTAATTTGTTGATTTCCATAGATTCTAACAAAGATAGCTTAAGGCCTTTATTTTGAATGTGAAGTATTTTAAATTTGTCATTAAAAGAATGATTATGATCTAGAAGGTGAAGTGCGTATGTCGAATCTGTTTTTCTATTATTGAAAGCCCTTTTATGTTCTGCTATTCGTTTATTAAAGTTTCTACCAGTTTGACTGATGTAAGTTTTTGGGCAGTCGCCACATTGAAGTTTGTACACACCACTATTTAAGTGTTTTTTATTTTGGCTCTTGTTATTTTTAATATATTTGCCTAGGTTGTTATTTGTTCGGAAAGCTGGTGTTATTCCTTTCTTTTTTATGTGTTTGGCTATTTTTGTTGTTATTTTGCCTGTATATGTAATCGAGCAGAAAGTACTGGGTTTTTTCTCTGGTGGTGGAAATACTAATTTCAGGGCTTTCTTGTGTAGTTTTTGATTTAACATTTTATTAATTGTTTGTTCGTAGTATCCGTTGTTTACTGCTATTTGCTTAATTATATTTAATTCTGTCTCAAAGTTGTATTTTGACATCGGAATTTCTGTTAATCTATGTAACATACTATGATAAGCTGCCAGTTTATGTTGTGTTGGATGGGATGATGAATTGTGTATAGTCGTGTCAGTATGTGTAGGTTTATGATAGATCATTTGTTATTAATTTTTATCTAAAAAATTTATGGATTGATTTTGTTCTGTTTCTATTGTAAATTCAATATGACTATGAAGTGAATTAATATACGATAAAAATTGGTCGAGTTGCCTGTTAGTTCCTGTGAAACATACCAGTACGTCGTCTACGTATCTCCACCAATATAGAAATTGTTTGAATACGGGATGTTTTGAAATCTTTGTCTCTAGATGGTCCATAAAAATATCTGATAGTAATGGGCTTAGAGGATTGCCATTAGTCCTGCACTGTTATTTGTATATATTTGATCATTAAATTCAAAGTAGTCCTGGTTTATGCAAACTTCAAGAAGATGTAAAATTTCAGATGTAATTATTGAATTTGTACTATTTTGGTCTAAAAGGTTTTTTACTAGAATAAAAGTTTCTGTAGGAGGGATACTAGGAAAAAGATTTTTTACGTCAAATGAAATTAATCTAGAGTTGTTAGGTAATTGAAAATGTTGTATTTTATTAACTAATTCTATTGTGTTTTTTATGGTAAATGGTATATGGTATTTTAGAACACACTAAATTTTCACCTAAACAACATATACAGGGTAGACTGGGGCTAGTTGTGCCACTTTGGACAAAATAATTTTTAACATTTTTTTCGTAATTTTTAGGGCTGTTAGATTACTTTAATGAGGTACTATTTTTAATTGGGAATCATTATTTGGGAACATCAGCAATTTTTAAGCAATACCTTACAGTATGTAAATAGTTTTACAAAATGCACATATTGTCACAATTTGCCCCAATATGGGGTAAGTTGTGACGAACTTGGGGCAGGTTGTGACAGTAAATATTTTTAAATATAATAAACTTTAGTTGGAGAATAATAACAAAGTTTCCATAATAAATTTATTTTATAGTTAAGTATAGATACATAAATGTTTGATAAATGTTTATGTAAGAAACAAATGTGTAGAAAAACATCTAGTGAATTTAAAGTAAAATAAAAAACTTAATCGCTATCGTCAATTTGTGCTGATTCTACTTGTAGTTCTGAAGAGTGGCAGTTTATACAAACATAATAAAGATCATCTTTTGTGCACTTTACATGAGCCCACCTCTTGCATTCCATACATTGCACCCAGTCTTCTCCTAACCTAGACTTTTTATATGGTCCCATACAAACTAAGCAAAAGTAATCTTCTTCCTCTTCTTCTGAGCTGTCTTCTCTTTTTCTTGTTGCGGTCTCTTTCTTTGGCGCTGCTTTTTTCTTAGGCAACAGTTGTTTTGAGTCAAATAATTTTTTCTTTATTTTATCCTCTTTGCACTTTATTGTTTCCTTCCTCTTTAACTCTTCACTGCGAATTGTCTCCTTGACAGGTGTGCTAGTCAAAATTGCAGATGTTAAGCTCTTGCGTTTTTTATTTTTTCGAGGACCAGCTTTTGGCAGAGGTCTTATATCCATAGGGCTGACAGGCAGAACTTCGGCATGGAATGATCCTGGTAGGTTGGCCTGCGATGATCCTTGTTGATATGGTCCTGGTTGATAGGTATGGGAGGGTCCTGGCTGGTTAGCATAATATGACGACGGTTCAGGTTCATCGAGATGCTGAAACTCTTTAAGCTGCCCAGCACTGGCTTCCTCATTACCATCTACGATGTCAATAGGCCTATTCAAAGGTCGGTCGGTCACCGAAGAACACAGAAAGTCTTCTTCATTAAAAATGTTTCTATTGAATTCCCATATTCCTGTAGAACGAAATCCTGCCTGAACATTTGTTGGTGTTACAGCTTTAGGTAATGCTGTTTTCACTATACTTGGGATGTCATAAATTGAGACTGTGTTTCCAGGATGAGATTTCATCCATCCACACATGGCGTCGTTTAAAAACTTCTTAAATGGACCAAAAACGGAAACATCCAGTGGTTGAAGTCTATTTGTTGTATGGGGAGGGAACGATAAGAGAGTAATACCGTGCTCTGTACAATAGTCAAGGACTTCGATATATAGGTGAGCACTGTGGTTGTCTAACAGAACTAAAACCGGTGATTTCTTTGAGCACCTTACTTTTTTTACAAAATGCTTCATAAAAAACAAAAAGTCCGGGCCTGTTATCCAGCCACTTGGGTTAGCAGTACCACAACAACCTACTGGCCCATCACGTACAAAATGCTCCTTGTAAAACTTACGTGGAAAAACGAACATAGGAGGAACTGAGTTACCCTCTGCGTTAATAGCAAGAACCATAGTAACATTGGTCCCCCTCTCAGCTGAAGTGACACCACCAACTCTTTTCTCGCCTTTCTTCGCTATGATTTTTACCGGTTTTTGGACAGTCCCAGTCCCTGTCTCGTCTATATTCCAAATATCATTAGCTGTAAAATGGTTTTGACTTAATACTAATTCGAGGTTATCAAAAAAGAGTCCGACATTGTGCTTGTTGAAACTTGTACTCCGACTTAAGCTGGTAGCCTCAGGAACACGAATAGACACATTATTGTTACGTTGCATGAACTTTGTAAACCAATCATTACTGGCGTGTTTTGTTGCTACCCAATTCTCAGGCACAAGAACTTTGTTCGCTATAGCAAATTCAAAAGCTAAACTTTTCATTTCTTTTGGGCTAATACCATAAAATATTTTCGCTGCCTGAACAGCATATTCACAGAGCTCTTCTTCTTGTTGTTGTGAAAATATCATTCGAGGTCTTTTGTAACCCATTTCTACCACTCCATCTGGATTGGTTTGTTGTTTTTTTATATATCTAAGTAAGGACATCCGGTTAACGCCATATTTTTCAGCTGCTTGCCTTAAACTACACGATCCAGACTTAACATCTAACGAAGCCGACTCGTAACTGTTTATATTACTCCGACCACGTTCCGTTTTCCTTTTATAATTTCTCACCATTATCTGTAACAAACCCATAAACATGCATTAAAATTAGTAGGGGCATGTTGTGACACTGTCACAATCTGCCCCAAGCCTTTCGTCACAACTAGCCCCACCGTACGCCATTTTACATAAAGCCACTTGCACAGACCTTGACACGTCGTATAGAAACCAAACTGTGTCTTACTAGAGAGAAATAAACAAACTATCTACTACAACTAGAATAAGTTTCTTACCTTGTGGTTTGAAAGTGAAATAACAATTCAAAGACAACAGCAAAATTTTACTTCGTTACAACGAAATGACATATAATTTTATAAAGCGGCAGAAACGCATAGCATCACAACCAAACTACACAAACAGACTGAGGACATGCGGACGTGGAATTCTGGGTAACCGGGCGACGCTGCTACCTATGGTTAGTCTATAAAACTATTTGTCACAACATGCCCCTGTCACAACTAGCCCCGATCTACCCTACAACGAACAAACAATTAATAAAATGTTAAATCAAAAACTACACAAGAAAGCCCTGAAATTAGTATTTCCACCACCAGAGAAAAAACCCAGTACTTTCTGCTCGATTACATATACAGGCAAAATAACAACAAAAATAGCCAAACACATAAAAAAGAAAGGAATAACACCAGCTTTCCGAACAAATAACAACCTAGGCAAATATATTAAAAATAACAAGAGCCAAAAAAAAACACTTAAATAGTGGTGTGTACAAACTTCAATGTGGCGACTGCCCAAAAACTTACATCGGTCAAACTGGTAGAAACTTTAATAAACGAATAGCAGAACATAAAAGGGCTTTCAATAATAGAAAAACAGATTCGACATACGCACTTTACCTTCTAGATCATAATCATTCTTTTAACGACAAATTTAAAATACTTCACATTCAAAATGAAGGCCTTAAGCTATCTTTGTTAGAATCTATGGAAATCAACAAATTAAAAAACACAGATATAATTCTGAATGACCAACTTGAGACAAACAGTTCTCCCCTCCTCAACCTATTTCATTAGAGACTATAAATTGTAAACGCATGCCAAAAATAGATCACTTGAGAAAGGCAATCAGCCGAAACAGCTGTAGTGATAATAGTTAAAATAAATTTTGTAAAAGTTTGAAAACAAAGTTTTCAGTGTTTTATTCTTACCTAGCTGATAAGTTGAAGACTAAATATGAAATGGAAAATAGAACTGCAAAGGGCATCTGTAGATCTAGAAAACGAAAGGTTATGAAAAAAAAAAAAACAGCAAAACGCGATTTATATAAACAAAAAAAAACAGCAATGTAATAGGTAAAAGATTCCTTTTTATAAATAGCAAACATGGAGAATTAATATCAAATAAAGAAAGAATTGTACATTACAATGTACAATTCTTTCTTCAGTACGATACACATGTACAATTCTACATGTGTATCGTACTGAAGAAATTTTAAACGATGAAATAATCATCCATCCACCATCTCTGGAGGAAATAAAAAATAAAATAAAACATTTAAAAAGCGGTAAGAGTCCGGGAGAAAATGGAATAAATCCAGGACTTATTAAATATGGAGGAGTAAAATTAGCAGAAGAATTGCATGAGCTCTTAAAAATTATATGCGAGAAGAAAGAAATGCATACATACTGAGACATATCACCCTTAATACCGGTAAACAAAAAAAAAATTAATAGGCAAGACTGCTCAAGGTATAGGGAAAAAGCGTTGCTGAATACGGTGTACGAAATATTAGCGAAGAATATTCAAGCAAAATTGTAAGCGTATACACAACAAATGATAGGAGAGTATAAGGACGTATAAACACAGATAATCTTTGTTTATAAGTCCATGGGAGAGTATTAATGTAGTTTCCGAAAAAGTAGATCAGTCACAGATAATATTTTTTAATTAGAGCAAACCGAGAGAATGTGCTATAACTATAATATTCCTTTCCTTGCTGTCTTCATAGATTTCAAAAAAGCATATGAAATACCAGAGGAAAATCAATTTAAATAGTTAAAATGATAATCAGTAATGTAAGGATAAAGATTAAATACAACGGAAAACTGTCAAAAACCGTTTCGAAACTAAAAATTGTTTAAAACAAGGATACCCTCTGTCTACAACCCTATTTAATCTGTGTTAAAATGGGTGCTAACAATTTAAACAGAGCAGAGACTTTAGCTATTGGTTATGCTGATAATATTGCGATTCTGGCTAGATCTACAGATGTATTGAGAGACGTATGCAGTGTATTACAAACCTCAGCACAAAAACTCAACCTAGCCATTAATAAAAAGAAATCAAATTACAATAAATTTACAGTACCTCAAACAGGATTAATAGATCCGGAAATCATTAAAATCAATGAGAATAAAAATAACGCACTAGAATTAAAAAAGTGATGAATTTCATTTACCTGGAAAATAATATACACGAGAGCGGAAAAAAGAGTGTAAGCTGGACCAAAGAGTACAAAAAGGAAATGTTAAGGCAGAAGTTTTACACAAAATTACAAAAAAATATTATAATAAACAGTTTTAAGACCAATAGAGTCTTTTTAAAGAGCCTGCGATATCAGAAGTTGTAAAAGTTTTAAAATTAAGTTGGCTGGAAAATTTAGAAAAAATAAAAGAAAAAGATTACCAAAAATGTTAATAAATACAGAGATGGGAAACAAAAGAAGAGTAGGTCGACCAAGAAAGAGAATGTTAGATGCAGCAGAAAACGACCCTAAAGAGAAATCTGTAAGAAATTGGAGAGAAAAAACTTAGGACTGTAAACTTCTTCTTCTTCTTCAGCCTTCATTTATCCAATGTTGGACATAGGCCTCCTCCAATTGCTTCCACGCTTCCCTATCTTTTGCAATTCTCATCCACTGCTTTCCAGCTACAGCAGTTATATCGTCTATCCATCTCTTTTTAGGTCTTCCCACGCTTCTTTTTGTTTCTCGAGGTCTCCAGAATGTCACTTTATGAGACCATCTGTTGGTGTCTTGTCTTGCTACATGTGCTACCCATTGCCATCTCAATGTCGCCATTTTTCCCATGATGTCGGTTACTTTAGTTCTTCGACGTATTTCGGTGTTAGGAATTTTGTCTCTGAGGCTTATATTTAACATGGCCCTCTCCATGGCCCGTTGAGTTACTCTTAATTGTTCTGCCATTTTTCTTGTTATTGCCATAGTTTCCAATCCATAAGTTGCAACTGGTAGTATACAAGTGTCATAGGTTTTTCGTTTTAAGTGAATTGGGATTTTTCTGTCTTTTAAAATGAAGCTCAACTTACCAAAAGCAGCCCATGATAATTGTGTCCTTCTTTTAATTTCTAGGGTTTGATTTTCCTTTTCGTTTTTAATTGCATGTCCTAGATATATATATATATATATATATATATATATATATATATATATATATATAATATATATATATATATATATATATATATATATATATATATATATATATATTGTTCTACCTTTTCTATATTGATGTTATCTATCGTGATGTTTTCTAGGCTGTTGCTTAATATCTTTGTTTTGTCGAGATTCATTTTTAATCCTATTTGATTCGATTTGTGATTTAAATCTTGTAGCATTGATTTTAGTTCATGGATATCTGTGCTTATTAGTACTATGTCGTCTGCAAAACGCAAATGGTTAAGATATACTCCATCTATTTTTAATCCATTTTCGGCCCAATTTAGTTGTTTGAAAACATTTTCTAATGCCAAAGTAAATAACTTGGGTGAGATGGTGTCGCCCTGTCTCACACCTTTGCCAAGGTCTATTTTCATAGTTTCCAGATCATCATCTATTTTTACGTGAAAAGTAGCATCATCGTATATATTCTTAAGGAGAGCAGCATATCTTGAATCTACTCTGGCGTCGTCCAATGCTGTTAAGAAAGCCCATTTCTCGATACTGTCGAATGCTTTGTGATAATCGACAAATGTCAGATGTAGTGGTATGTTGTACTCTATTGTTTTCCAATAATGGTCTGAATTGTTTGCAGGACTGTAAACAATGGAGAACAATTGTTAAGCTATGGACCTATATGGCCTGCGTTAGCACTTATCAACTATTCTTTTCTTCTTGATAGCTTTCATGCATTTGGTATTGAAGCACTCGGTTTTACATCTCTTTTTTTTGGAATTATGTTTTTTTTATCGCAGTTTCAAAAACCAAATTTTTAATTAATGTCTATTTTTACTTGGAAAAATGTTTAACAAAAAGTACCTGTTTAACAAAAATCACTCTGGCTGATGAATTTCCTTTAAGAAAGTTTTTGGGATTGGAACTGGATCAAATCACTGCAAATAAGCACAACTGTGTCCCACTTAAGCTACAAATTGATCTCAAATGACCAGGGAACACAAATAGACAATTACTGGGAAGTTGGACACTGAATTTGGGCTTCCGATTAACCTGGATGACAAAAAACTGCAATCCTCAAAACTCGGCCACTCAATTTCCTCTCAAAACTATGTGAACCTCTCAAATGGTTGGAAACACCGTCTTACAAATCTCTCAGATAAAACACAGCACGAATAATCGGTGAGTAATTCAACAAAAACTGACAAATCGCATTTTGGGTAAAAATTCACTTTTCAAATTGAAAAAATTTGCCGACTTTGAAGACTACACCCGCAAGCTGTTTCATCCGAATTTCAATCCAAACTTAACTTACACTTAAACTCAACACTGCTACTATTTACACATTTTCCCATAACAAAAATGAATAACGAACAACGAACAACACAATAACGAATTACAAGAAAATTCGGACTAAACAATGAAACCGACTGAGTTAGGCAGTGATTCCTCTGAAAGTGACTTCATACTTGATCAAAAACTTCAAAAATCATTCTCCTTCCCGCATAATTTCTCACCAATCTAAGTTGATATTTATTTGACGCGCAATATTAGGCATCACGATCAAAGGAATGCAATTAAAATTATTATATACCGATCAGAAATGTTTATATTATCAATTACAGCTATGCAAAAAATTGAATATATTTTTCGGTGTTTTGATACATACGTGGGGAAGTCGAAATAATTCGAAATGCTACAGGTTTCTACATCTTACTTCATATACACACAAGACAGTTCAATTCTCTGTCTTCGATAATTAATACCTCAACATCATACATGCATCTTCCATTTAATTTTCAGGTCTTCTTCTTTATGTTCCGCGCTCGATTATCGAGCGTTGGCTATCAAATTGGCTATAGTAATTTTGTTGACGGCAGCTCGGAAAAGAGATGCAGAGGATCTGTTAAACCAATCTCTTAGGTTTTTAAGCCATGACGTTCTTCTTCGACCTGGCCCTCTTCTTTCGTCTTCCTTGCCTTGTATTATTAAGTGGAGTATATTATATCTTTCTGGGTGCCGCATAACATGGCCAAAATATTCAAGTTAGCGATTTTTAACTGATTTGACGACTTCCGTCACTTTTTCCATTCAATGCAAAACAACTTCGTTACGAACTCTATCCACCCAACTTTTCAGGTACCAAAGGTTAATTTATAACGTCAAGGACATTACCAATATTTGATTTATCCTTTGTCCTTTAGGTACATGTATTGATGTTTGGCTACTTAAGATTCAAATATTTTTAAAGACTTTCCACACATACAATTGTTTCACAATGTTTAAATATAATTTTAAGGGTATATCACGTTTCAACCCCAACATATTAATATTTCCTACTGATATAAGTAACAATACATAAAAATTTGAAAAAACACATTGTTGGCTGGTATAATATTAAGACATACTACAAGTTATCTGTTACAGTATCTTTTAACATCACACCATTTACATGTTACATTTTAACAAAAATGTAACACATAATAAATTTTGTATAACTTTGAAGATTTTATCCAAATATTTAGAAGCTTGACTCATGTACACTTGGCAAGTATTTAACCGTATTGCTTTTTCAACCTTAGCCATCATTTAAACTTTAAGTTTTGCACTCTCTAAAGAGGTAACACTTCCCGATACAATGACTTGTGATGTAGTCCAAACCAGTCTTTTTTAATTATATACCCTTTATAAAGGATTTTTAAATAAAACTTTTGTGATTCATGGTTTACAATCAACAGGATTAATTTTATTTTCTTTGGGGAGTTTATTTTTACTAATTTTAGGACGATTTCCGAAATGGAGATCTAAACGTATTATTGTATTTAAGTGCCATTAAAAATAGCACATGGATTTCCCTTCTTCAATTCCTGTCTTCTTAAGGTCCTCTATTATCTAGTTATCTTATCTCGTTTTGGATTTCTCGTGGTTTACCTGTTACTGGTTTCCAGTTGGTGATTATCTTGATAACTGCTACTGGATCTCTTCTTTTTAGATATCCTATCCATCTTAGTCTTTAAGGATTGATAAATCTGACGATGTCCTTTCTTTTCAACAGTTCTTTTATTTCCGAATTTTATAAATTCACTATTACCTCACTTTAGTGAACCTGCTACTCTCCGAATTTCAGACGCATTACTTCTACACCATATTTATGTGATTACTGATCTAAACGCTACTACGTAAAACTTCAGTTTAGTGTACTAAATTGTGACCCTGTACTAAGTACCAGTCAAACATCAAACAAATTACCTTCCAATAGACCATCTATAAAGAGGTTTATTAATACGTTCACAGTAAAATAACCACAGCTAAGATTTTTAAAAAGTTAAATTATTTTTGTAAAAAATGTGTTTATATATTGTACTTAAATGACACTTTTATATTTACTTAAATGAAACTTTTTATTAGGTTTCACTCCATTGTACTTAAAAATGACACTTTTATATTTACTTAAATGAAACTTTTTATTAGATTTCACCCCAAATAGACTAATTTACGTTTCATGGAAAGGTTTATGATAAAAATAATCGATGAATTTTATATAATTATATTGTTAATAAAGTCACGGATTACCTGTCGAAACATCAACTCATGAATAAATAAAAAGCTTATATTAATATATATATATATATATATAATATATATATATATATATATATATATATAAATATATATATATATATATATAAATATATATATATATATATATATATATATATATATATATATATATATATATATATATATAGATATATAGTAAACTCTTAAATATTGGGGAAATCTGCACAAAAAAACTCTAATGTGTATCAATTATTTCACCTAACGTTTTCGCCAAAGAGAATTTGGCTTCTTCAGGGCTGAAAGAGAATAAATTATAATTAGCTACCATATATTATCTAATAAAAAACATTTACCTTACCGTGAAATTTTAGAAATGTCTAGTTATGATGTTAAAAAACTTTAGCTAGTAACAACATAGTGGTGTTTTTTTGTTACTATGTGCAAAAAAGTTTATTTGTGAACGTTGGAAATGTATGGTAGCTTTGAACTTAAAACGCAAAGGTTTACCCAAGGACAATCGAAAAACCCAATGTAACTACATTTAAAGGAAGTAATTCTTTGAATTGTCGGCAATAACTAAATTTTTAATTGTTGTAAAGTTTGAATGTGAGCTTCTGTTTTCATAGAACGCAAGCGCCGAAACAATTACAAGTAGTTCTTTTGATATGAATGTCGTTAAGGTTCATTGGTAAAACCGATGAAGTTAGATCTCAGTCTGGGGAGATATTAGTTTAGAATTTCTAATTGAAATTCTTTTATTTTTAATTAGTTAATTGTTCATGTATTATTGTAATAATATCTTATTGAGATGTATCTAAGAAAAGCAAGGGAATGTTATCTTTTTTTGTTAATGAAAATTATTATTAAAGTAGGTTAGTTGTTAATAGATATATCAGTCAAGTTGGTTATCTGTGATGTTGTATTGTTCTTGGTATCTGATTTAAGTAAGAAGTGGTATATATCGCTTAGATTCTTAATGTCACTCTTAACATTGATGGAAAAATCGTTAAGGAAAATATAAGACATTTCAATGAACTCTCTTTTAGATTTATTGCTCTCACGGTGGAGAATTGTAGTGTTCGTATAGTCCATGTGATGACCAGTGGAATGGACATGTTTGGCTAATGCACAGCGGTCAGGGTGAAGTCGAGAATCACTTTTGTGTAGTGTAATACGTGATTTCAATAATTGAGATGTTTGGCCGATGTAGGAATTGTTGCAAGAGAGACATGGAATGTTGTAGACAATATTACTAAGCCTATCTATGGGAGTCTTATCTTTTATCTTCGAATAAAGATTATTAATTGTTAGGGCTGATCTACAAGCCACATTAAGTTTAATGTTATTATTATTATTAGCCCCGGAGTGATATCTCTGAAATAGGGTAATGAAAAATATTTATATCACTCCGGAGTTAACAAGGATTCTAAAAAGTTTTGAAAATAGCTTTTCTAATAATAATAATAACATTAAACTTAATGTGGCTTGTAGATCAGCCCTAACAATTAATAATCTTTATTCGAAGATAAAAGATAAGACTCCCATAGATAGGCTTAGTAATATTGTCTACAACATTCCATGTCTCTCTTGCAACAATTCCTACATCGGCCAAACATCTCAATTATTGAAATCACGTATTACACTACACAAAAGTGATTCTCGACTTCACCCTGACCGCTGTGCATTAGCCAAACATGTCCATTCCACTGGTCATCACATGGACTATACGAACACTACAATTCTCCACCGTGAGAGCAATAAATCTAAAAGAGAATTCATTGAAATGTCTTATATTTTCCTTAACGATTTTTCCATCAATGTTAAGAGTGACATTAAGAATCTAAGCGATATATACCACTTCTTACTTAAATCAGATACCAAGAACAATACAACATCACAGATAACCAACTTGACTGATATATCTATTAACAACTAACCTACTTTAATAATAATTTTCATTAACAAAAAAAGATAACATTCCCTTGCTTTTCTTAGATACATCTCAATAAGATATTATTACAATAATACATGAACATTGTTCTGAAGCTATTTTCTTGTGGCATTGTAAATTAATTACTATTAAACTGGGAATAAGCCACAATTAAAGATAAAAATACATTTATTGACGTTTCAATTTCCACTTCGGAAATCCGAAATTTCCGAAGTGGAAATTGAAACGTCAATAAATGTATTTTTATCTTTAATTGTGGCTTATTCCCAGTTTAATAGTAATTAATACATGAACAATTAACTAATTAAAAATAAAAGAATTTCAATTAGAAATTCTAAACTAATATCTCCCCAGACTGAGATCTAACTTCATCGGTTTTACCAATGAACCTTAACGACATTCATATCAAAAGAACTACTTGTAATTGTTTCGGCGCTTGCGTTCTATGAAAACAGAAGCTCACAGTCAAACTTTACAACAATTAAAAATTTAGTTATTGCCGACAATTCAAAGAATTACTTCCTTTAAATGTAGTTACATTGGGTTTTTCGATTGTTCTTGGGTAAACCTTTGCGTTTTAAGTTCAAAGCTACCATACATTTCCAACGTTCACAAATAAACTTTTTTGCACATAGTAACAAAAAAACACCACTATGTTGTTACTAGCTAAAGTTTTTTAACATCACAACTAGACATTTCTAAAATTTCACGGTAAGGTAAATGTTTTTTATTAGATAATATATGGTAGCTAATTATAATTTATTCTCTTTCGGCCCTGAAGAAGCCAAATTCTCTTTGGCGAAAACGTTAGGTGACATAATTGATACACATTAGAGTTTTTTTTGCAGATTTCCCCAATATTTAAGAGTTTACTATTTAACTTATCTGCAAAGATTATATATATATATGTATATATATGTATATATATATATATATATATATATATATATATATATATATATATATATATATATATATATGTGCTGTTAACGTTTTCTTTTTGTAGATCTTTTGACTCTTAAATGAAGTTTACTCTTTGTCTCCGCTCGCTTTTCTCTTTTAAGAGACGAATTCGGCAAAACCTCACAGTATTCGACATATGTGGAATTCTTTTGGTCCCCGGTGAAATATGTGATTTATTAGTTTTCTCTGGTATTTTTATCTTGGCTTTGTGTGTCTCTAAAATAAATAATAGAGAAAAAGGAAACGAATTATCTTATAAATTAAGAAGATTGGCTCAATACAAAATTTTAATTAACTTGACTTGATAAATATATGTTACAGCGACTTTGTTTTGTTATTTTGTTTCACGAATTCTTTTTACCTTAAATGGTATAATTTTCAGTTTAAGAATCGTTTTTTTGTTTGACATTTGTCATCAAATTTGACACTTTAAGGTATCAAATATTTAACACCAAAGTCTCTTTTCTCAAATATACGGTTTATATACTTTATACGCTGATTAAAGCTTCTTTTAAAAAACTCGAGGACTTTGAGATGTAACGTTAGAGGTTTGTATTAAGAATTTTTTCGGTGGACTGCGTGACAAATGTTGACATTATACGTAGAAAGGGAAAGAAATGCGAGATCATAAACATAAATACAATTAAAGAGCGCAGATTAGAATATCTGAATGGTGTTACGACAAATAAGCAGATATACGTCCTAAATAACTTCTTTTTCAATGAAAAAGTATGAAAAAATAGAACGAAGAAGACACATTTTTTGGCGTACGAAAAACTATTTAAACTTGGCAAACTATTCCGAATAACTGTCAGCAAAGTAAAGATAATCCTGTTTATCGCCAACACACGGAATATATAGACGTCATAACATGAAGTTTTGTGGTAGATTGTTAATAAATTTGACCGACAATGTGAACATAAAGAATTCAAACAGAATTCGATTATATGTAAAAGAGAAATTGTTCGGTTGTAATAGAAAGAAACATATTGACTGCATTGAAACCTAAGAATTAAATATCTAAATGAGAGAGACATCTAAAGAAAAAGTTTGATAGAAGATTTTAGGAATAATAAATATAGCTAACTATGGTTATGATATTTTTTGATGATTATATATTATTAGACATAATCCTACTTTTGACAGAAATTGTCAAAATAGAAAAAAATAGAAATTAAAAAATAATTTTATTTTGTCACTTGGAAATATTTTAATTTTAATTAATAACCCCCTCTGTGGCTCAGTGGTAAGAGCACCTGCCTTTAAACCTAAAGGTCGTGAGTTCGAATCCCATCTGGGTGGAGAAATTTACGTTTATTAAAAATTAATGAATGAAAATAATAATTTCTATCCATGTGTGATCGGTACTCACCGAAGGGACCGCAGACGTTCGGATACAATTAGCGTCTCTTAGCAAAGACAATGACGTCGACTTTGCTAAGTATCAAGACAATTACTCTACACATACACACACACACACACACACACACACACACACACACACACACACACACACACACACACACACTACACTAGGTACCTGACTGTACCATGCCAATGATCATAGTTGTCGAGGCATTAACTCAATAAAAAAAAAGTTTAATTAATTTACTGATAGTGAGTCATATCACAATCACAATATTATATCAAAAATACAGAATTTGTCAGTTCTAAAATATAGAGGATAACGATTAAGTAATTGTACAAAAATAAACAGTAGATTCTACCCTTTAAAATATTACCATTTTAGCCAACTTGCTTTAATAAAATGTTGATATTAAGAAAGATATAGAGTGTTAAAGTCTACTAACATATTTAAACTTTAAAATGTTATTTTTTGCTATAACTTTCATGTTTGTAGACATTTATATACAAAAATTCATAACTGGTGACATTTGAGTATGAGCAATTATTATTGGATGCCTACTTTGACGTAGCTGATAGAGCACGCCACCTATGCCACAATTTGTGCTTAACTTTTTTGCTCTTGAAGTTAGCGTAAGTTGTAATACAACTATTACAGATACATTATTTCAACAAAAAGACAAGAGATATCTGTTAATAACTTAAAATCTTAACAGTTTTCAAGATAATCGCATTTTACGAATCAGTTACATAATAATTCTTAGTTCTGATATTTGTGCGTTAAAGCACTGAATACTTGTTGATAAGCGTAATTGAGTCAGTGTACGTGAGAAGGGCACATAGGACAAAAGTGGATTTTGAAAAAAAACGCTTTGAAATTTTAACTTGTTGCTATAGATACTAATTTGTTGTTTAAAAATTGAGAAACTTACTACGCATTAAAACTATTAATCTAGAAAGCCATTTTCTAAGTATGACATTGATAAAAATAAAGCTTGTTTAAAAATAAAGAAAAACAAAAGGCTGTTATGTGCCCTTTTTAGATAAAACAGGGGATTTTTGATTGAAATTAATTTGCATGTAAAGAAAAAGAAGCATTATAGAATTATATACTTTTTTTAATACATTACATATTACATTTTTAATACATTATTAAACTATAAATTCAACATTTCATATTTAATGAAGTTTATATCTTCTTCATTTAGGAATCTGAAAAGGCTTGTAATCTTACACTTTTTTCTGGTTGACCTCTGATCTGGGACATTTAGTTGTATTGACAGCGTAAAACTGTTGTAAAACTTCGGTCATATTATGAGACACCCTGAAAAATATGATCTTTTACATCTGATCATTCAGGGAAAGATCCAAGGTAATCATGGTCCTGGTAGAAGAAGAACATCATGGCTGAAAAATCTAAGGCAATGGTATGGAAAATCAACTACATCGTTATTTAGAGCTGCTGTCAAAAAAGTCATGATAGCGAATATGGTAGCCAACATGATATCCAACGATCGATAACGGTCATGGAACTAGAAGAAGAAGAAAACTGTTGTACTCCTTGTTTCCAAAATCTGTACAGTTCAAAGTATTCTGTATAACTTCGAGAACATCAAATGCCACCGCTACGATCATATTTTATAATAACGTACTTCATAATTTTGAAGGAACTTTGTTTCTGGACACAGGTTTAGGCAAAAAAAAGGTTTAATGAAAGAGTCCCAATCTTGAAAAAGGTCACTGTTCATTTTTACTTCAAATGGCGCAGGATTTTTCCTGCATGTTACCATAGCAGTAAGGTATAGCTTAGGACTTCCTATTACTTCAACTTTGTTAATAGTCTTGTTGATCAAACCAAAATTTCTGTCACATTGGGAAAAGCTGTGGCCTCTAACCGGAAATAGTTGTATGGCAGTTACTTGGAATACTCTTGCAAACCACGATGAAAATCTTGTAACAGTTAAATTTCTGTTTTGTCCTCCTGCGGCATCAGACACAATAGTTTTAATGGTAGAAAATTTACTTATCTTTATTTTAATACAATCAAATAAAAAAAATACCACAAAATTAGGATTCTTCTTTCCATCACACTCAGTAAATGTATAGCAATAACTAGAGTCGTCGTTAAAAATATGAATGTTAAAACAGTACAACCAAAACATTCTTTTGTAAAGTTGGGTATTGACATTTAGCTTTGGTATTGGGAAATTTTGAGAATAGTCCAACTTCAAAACCAGATAAGAGGAATTTTCTCTTTTCTTATTTTCTTATTTGCTTTCCTTTTGTGGATTTAAAAAAAAGCATACGTGGGTCTTTATTATTGATATTTAGCATGATCTTACATTCTTGGCAATAATCGCATACATCTGTTTTAGGTTTGCGAACAGAATAGGAAAACTTAGTTTTAAAGAACTGATATGTTTTATAAGACATCTTGAGAGTTTCCTTTTTTCTTTCTTTGAAAAAAGCCTAGAACAACCCATACAATGATTTTATATTTAACAAAGTGTTGTCAAAATATTGCAAATTACTCTTGTTTCTACAATAATGACTTTCATCATGGGGTATACTAGCCAAGTGATCCCCCATTAACACAACAACGTTATCTGAAATGTTTCTGGGCCTATTCAAATCATTTCCTCTTTTTTCTTCAAATAAATCTCCCAACTAGATCTTTTGTTGAATAATCCGTATGCGTTTAATTGAAATTTAAAACAAGTCCAAAATAAACTTGCGACACACTAAAACAGTGTTTCCTCTTACAGATATACGATAGGCCTAGGTGTGATCTTTTGTTTTTTTTTGAGTAAAGAGATTTCCTTTTACTTTTGAGATCTTTAGCCAGATCCATACAGCTAGACAACTGGCTATCTTGGAGACTTTTGTTCTGGTAGTTGTAAAAGCAATCAAAAAGCGTTACTTGAAAATCAAGAGACAGATTTTCGTGGTATTTGTTCTGGCAGCAGTCAGTAACTAAATTTAATGACTTGGAACTAACCTTCTTTCTTCACCTTCACTTTCACCTTGAACATGCCTTAATTTATTGGTTTCTTGTTTCTTAGTTTTCTGTTTATGGATTACTTTCCTTTTCCTCTTCCCATTAAAACTATTAACTTCTTGAACATTTTCGTAATCACTATATTCTTCATTACGTATCATAGTTCTTATCAGAATAAAACTCGATGTAATAATATAATAGAATAAAACTTATCAGAATAACAACACCGACAGTTTAACCTCACTATAATATATTAATATTATATGACACGTCACAAGTGATCGAAACAAATAAGAAGCGATAAATAGCTCTTCTATACAAAACACCTGCAAAAACCGTTTATAAAGAATCATACTATATCTTAAAAAACATCCTGCACACTAATATTCAAACAGTTCCATCAACCTCATTTTTAAAGATAAATAAATGAAAATTATACCACTGTAAAGAGGAAAACATGGCGGACCTAAATAGCCATTCTGCGTAAAAAGGACACATAAGCCTATGTGCGATTTCACGTCGACCGCCTCAATTAATAGTTTATTCTTATTAAAACCACTTAAAGATGGTTATGTAATAGTACAAAATGCTTTGTTACGGCTGTTAAATAATTCATTTGAAGCTAGTTTTGATGTCATCATTAGATAACTACAATCTTATTTAATGCTTTCTTTGATGTAAGCAACCTATTTACTTCAGTGCCCAAATATGTAACAATAGGTCTGGTCTCTTATGCTGTAAATCCAGTCAGTTCCACATCATTTCAACCATTTTACATTTCAAACATTTACAAACAACCTGATGATCCAGCAATTGACAGTTGCTTATCCCCCCTTTTAGCTGATGTCTTCATGGATCATTTAGAATCAAATCACATTATAAAAAACCCTAAAATTTTACATTGGTTTCGAAATATAGATAACTGCTTAGCCTTCATTTTAGGTAATCACGAAAATTTAAATGCCATACATTTTCTAGATCTATCTATTATAATTGCAGACAGTTTAGAAGGTTTACAGACACTAGTAATGCAATTGTGGAGACTCAGTCAACAATACGACCTTGATGTTAACATCAAGAAAACAAAGTACATCGTTATCAGTAAGAAGCATATTTTACCTAGTCAATTACTGGTAGATCAGCAACAAATACTCCAAGTTCCCCGTTACTACTAAATTAAAGAATTGGAAAAGCCAGGTCAGCGTTTGTCAGAATCAACAAAATGTTTAAGAGCCACGACCTACCCTTAAAAACGAAAATCCGTTTATTGAGATGCTACGTGTTTACAGTGCTGCTCTATGGGGTTGAATCATGGACACTAACCCAGGCATCCATGGGTAAACTCGAGGCTTTTGAGATGTGGTGTTATAGACGGATAATGAGGATCTCCTGGGTGGACCGAATAACAAACATTAAAGTTCTACGTCAAATGGATAAAACATGTGAAATTATATCCACAGTGAAACAGCACAAGCTAGAATATCTTGGATATATAATGCGAAACGATCATAGATATAACCTGCTGCATTTCATATTACAGGTAAAGGTCTACGGAAAGAGGCGACCAGGAAGATGAAGAATATCTTGGCTCCAGAACTTACGAAAATGGTTTTCCTTGACCACTTCAGGACTATTCTAAGCTGCGGTCAATAAAGTTACAATTGCCATGCTGGTAGACAACATCCGTAACGGATAGGCACCACAACAAGAAGAAGATCTATTACCATACCCAACGATAACTTTAACATTGGTATCTATCGCAAACCATCCCAAACTGACCATGTCATACACTCTTCTTATTATCATCCTCTTTAAATTATTATCTTTTATAACTTTCATTTATATATTACATAACATTCCTTTATGCACTGAATATTATAACGATATACTTAACACATTAAACATTAATCAAATTATTAAAATCATTCAAAACATGAATCATTAAACAAATAGCTGTTAACAATAATAATCATTAACCAAATTATTAGGAAAAGAGAATCTAAACTATTTTAGAAACCAGCATTTATTTCCATTCAATCCATTTCCTTTACCTACAGGTCTTTACCTTTTCATAATTTAATTAATTCTGAAAAAATCAAACACATCTTACTGAGTTGTTCTGACAACAGTCACATTTGTTTTAAAGTTGGCAACACTGTTAATGATATATTAACTTACACCAAGGATTTCATTTACTATATGAACCATAGTAGAGTTTACAGATTGTCTTAATCTGATTGTGATGTTCCTATAAAAACAGCACATATAGACCATTATCAACTAGATCTTCAGAACACTCCAAACAGGAAAACAATTAACATTTTCCTACCCCCTGAAAGTTAACAGTGAACATCTCAGATGGTGTCATATTAATTCACAACATACAACACAAAAACATTGTATGGACCTGAATAAAGACTTGTAGACTATTAAAGACATGATCAACAGCCTGAATTGCGTCAACCGTCACTTCTCCTTTAATCGTGACTTCACCCCTACACACCGTCAACTTTTCTTCTAATTCTTAGTAATTTCAATTTAGTACTAATCAGTAATTTTAGTTAAAACTTCCCATACTTTTTACTGTATTCCTCTCTAATCCTTTTCTTAACTAGCATTTAGCTTTCTACTTCCTAACTTAACACCCATTAGCATCACCTAGAAACGTGTTTCATTGTATCTTTCTTTTCCATTACATCCTTTAACCTTATTCGTCACACAGTAATTAATTTATTCAGTACATTTTCTCACATTAAATCCCACATCTCATTTATATGCTCACTTTTTTTTCTTTTTTTTTATCATTTAACACTCCATTTTAGTTCCTATTTTTCATGTTTTTACTAATACAAAAAAATCCTTCGTTTTCTTTTATTCTGTTTTTACAATTATTTGTACAAATATTTATTCACCAATTTTAAGGTACTCTTTAATAGTCTTCAGTTTTTGACAGTTTTCTCTTAATACTCTTAGTGTCCTGTTTCCTTAATAAATTAATTTCTCTACATTTCTATTTCACCATCAGTTAACAATTTACAACAATACATCCTCAAACCACAATTTTACTTAGTACGCTAATCTTAAAAATATTTTTATTTCAACTTTCGTCAATCTCAATCTTACACTTTGTATTAAGTTTATTTTAAATTTTGTTTTTTACTTTTTTTGATAAAGTAAAGCTAGGATAGTCTGCGCGCTAGGAGAGATTACGCACTATTTAGAACTCGCTTAGGAGAGGGGATGAAGTTAAACGACATTCGGTGTTATAGTACAAGCGTCTATTCATACCTTTAGGCCAGGGAAATAAGCAAAAAAAGTACCTTGTTTTTTACACTCGTCCGGCCAGGCAAACGACAGTTGTTTTGAGTAGTGTGGACCTGTGTAATAAAAACCTATATGTTTCCTGCAGTCGATTTTTTGGACTAAATTAGTTATTAACAAATTAAGTTCAAAAAACGGAAAATTTTTGCTTTTTTTCGGCTATCAGCAAAAAGTGAAGCAATTTAAACAAATTTTAGAAGAGAGGAAACTTATAAGTTATATAAAAACCTTCAAAATGGCGTTTTCAAAATGTTTCTATCCTTATTTGTTGCTTAGAAAGTTGCAAAATAAGTCAAAAAGTTCGGTTTTTTATAAATGTTAATAACTTTTTTAAAAATAAACTTATAATATTTATATTTCATGGAATGATGTGTCTTGTAGTGCTTAAGATAGGGTTACAATTTCAAAGTGATCGTTTCAATAGTTTAAAAGGTATTTTATTTGTTTATCCCAAATTAACATTTTTTGCAACAATATAAGTCAGAAATTTATAAAGTTTTAGAAATTCTAAGGGTTGTTTCTGGTAGAAGAAGACTTGCTTTATTATCTACATTAAAAAAAAATTAGGAAAATAATTTTAAATATTGCAAAATAATTTTGCAAAAACATGTCGACTTTTTGCTTATAAACAATTAGAATAACTTTTTAACCATTGACTGTAAAAATATTATTTTTACATACTTAAAAAGCTTGAATTGTTTCACAAATTTAAATAAAAAAAAATTTGTCTTAAAATAATTTGGTACAAAGTTAGCCTTTTTTTTATTTAATTAATAGCACCTTTATTTATAACAATTAAGAAATCTAATTAGCGCTATTTGAAATAATATACATTATAGTTTTAAACTACTAAATTTTAAAATTATTGCCCTTTAATGGAATCCTCCACAAAGCTTCAAAATGTATGTAAAATCCGTTGGCTTTAAAACTCTCGGGAGCTGAAGGGAGGGGAAGGCGCTGTTAACTGTATCTCTGTTCCTTTTTTATGTATTTCAACGTTTCTTTTTGAACTTGTATGTAATTTTTGCGTACATTACGAATATGCATTATTCCAATAAATAAATTGTCAAATAAACCACCTAATGTGTTTAAAAACAATTTTTTTTTAAATTTTTTTAGTAGTATTTAAGTTAAGTTTGAATGTAAAACAGAAGTACTTGTCATTTCCCATATTTTGGGGAATAAGCCACAATTTAAGTTTATAATAATTTTATTTTTGATGTTTCGATTTCTACTTCGGAAATCTTTCTCAGAATGCAGAACATTAATAAATTAATCAAATTTTATTTTTGGTTACTTGGTAGAAAATTTTTCTGATAACTCTTTTGGGTGATTGATTAGTATAAGGGAACTCAGTAGTTCTGTTATAGTAAAAATTACAAAAAAAATTATCGACAAAAATTGTAGACAGCTTTAAACTCCACATTTTAAAATTAGTTACAATCTTACAGGTTGTTCTATAAGATTGTGGCAGACCAAACTTATGTTTTTTTAAATGAAACACCCTGTATTTTATTTTAAATTTGGAATCTGCTTCACTTCCACATCACAATAATGTAAAGTTTTATTATGTTATACCGGATATTTAAAAAGTTATAACCAATATTACCTGAAAATCATATTAAGTTTAACTCCCTGTATCATTAAAAAGGAGTATAGGACCATTGATCTATTGCAACGATAGTTTTTTAATAATTGTTAAAAATTGTAAAACATATTCGTTTTCATAATATTCGTTAATTTAAATACAGGGTAAGTCAAAATTCAAGTACATTATTTTCTTGATAATTTTAAATAGAACACCCTGTATTTTAAGTCACTATCGAAAAGTACTAATATCGTACTTTACATT
This sequence comes from Diabrotica balteata, assembly GCA_918026665.1. Lineage (NCBI taxonomy): Eukaryota > Metazoa > Arthropoda > Insecta > Coleoptera > Chrysomelidae > Diabrotica > Diabrotica balteata. The sequence continues at coordinate 89,094,953 of OU898282.1, forward strand.
TTATGGAATACTCCCTATACCTAAAGTTATCAATTTTCTAGATAAGTATTAATTTGGTAGATATTTGAACTTTTACCAATAATTATTGGGAGTTGGCCATGATTGATTTGTCAGAAACTGACCGTTTGACATTATTGTTTTTTAATTCAGTAACGAGATAATGACACAGAAAAGAAAACAAATTGTTTCAAATTTTAACTAATCATACTTAAGTAAGGTGTTCAAAATGACCTCCCAAAACATCTATGCATACTTGAAAGCGGTCATTGAAAGAGTTACTTACATTACTAAGCATTTGTAAAGAAATATTTTGAAATGCAATTCGGATTCTATTTTTTATATCCCTTGTTCTTGAAGGTATTTTATATACTTCGTTTTTAATGTAACCCCAAAAAAAATGAGTCCACTTTATTGAATTCTGGTGACCTTGGGCCACCCCTTAAGATCCATCTTTCACCAAACTGATCACTAAGTTCACCACGTACTAACTCGTTGTGGTACGCAGAAGCACCTCCATGTAGAAACCACATTTGTTCACGTATATTAAGTGGAACCTCTTCTAATAATATCGGTAACTGATGTACGATAAAATCTAAATAAATCTTACCATTTACGTTATATTTAAACAAATATGGTCCTATTACATGGTTACTCACGATACTTCCCCACACATTTAAAGATTATCTTGTTTGACTATGTGTTACTATTTGGTATGGATTACTTGTTGAATAGTAGTGAAAGTTATTTATGCCTATTAACAGAACCGTTTCAGTGGAATGCAGCTTCATCACCAAATATGATATAATCAAAAAAAATCTCTGTTCATTAATTTTTTTAAGGCCCATTCACAAAATACTATTTGTTTTTGAAAATCATCATCATTTCATTCTTGGTGCTTTTGAATATGATATGGGTGCATCTTGTTTTTAGATAGAATGTTTTGAACAGAGTAGTATCTAAGTTCTTGCTTATTGGAAATACTCCTTATACTTGTGAGTGGGTTTTCTGTAACTGCCATCAACACACTCATTTCGTTTTCCTCTGTCACACTAGTTTTTTTTTCGTTCATTTTTATTTATTTATTTTTATCTTGTCTAGGTTGCCGCCTATCTGGAATCCGTTCATGATAAATTCTAGCTGATAGTAATGAATTTTTATTGCATTCCCCCAATATCCAGATCATATTTATCTATCATTTCATCAGTAGTAAAAGTCATTATTGCTAATTTAAATTGAATAAATTATTGAATTGCTAAATAATAATTGTTGCTAATTTACGATGTACTCCAATACTGAATTAATAAACAATAATGTCAAACTGTCAGTTTCTGACAAATCAATCATGGTCAACTCACAATAATTATTGGTAAACATTAAAATATCTTCAAAATTTATAATAAAAATAAAAAAATAAAAATATCTAGAAAACTAATAACTTTATGTATAGGGAGTACTCTATAAAATTTGAAGTACCATATTAGTACTTTTCGATAGTGATATAAAATACAGGGTGTTCTATTTAAAATTACCAAGAAAATAATGTACTTGCATTTTGACTTACCATGTATTTGATTTAACGAATACTATGAAAACGAATATGTTTTACAATTGTTAACAATTATGGTTGTTAAAAAACTATGGTTGCAATAGATCAATGGACCTATACTCCTTTTTAATTATACAGGGAATTAAACTTGATACGATTTTCAGGTAATATTGATTATAACTTTTTAAATACCCGGTATAACATAATAAAACTTTACATTGTTGTGATGTGGAAGTGAAGCAGATTTCAAATTTAAAATAAAATATAGGGTGTTTCATTTAAAAAACATAAGTTTGTTCTGCCACCATCTTATAGAACACCCTGTAAAATTGTAACTAATTTTAAAATGTCGAGTTTAAAGCTGTCTACAAGTTTTGTCAATAACTTTTTTTGTAATTTTTACTAAAACAGATCTACTGAGCTTCCTCACCCTAATCAATCACCCAGAAGAGTTATCAGAAAAATTTTCCAACCAAATTTTCTACCAAGTAACCAAAATCAAAATTTGATTAATTTATTAATGTTCTGTATTCTGAGAAAGATTTCCGAAGTAGAAATCGAAACGTCAAAAATAAACTTATTATAAACTTAAATTGTGGCTTATTCCCCAAAATATAGGAAATGACAAGTACTTATGTTTTACATTTAAACTTAACTTAAATACTGCTAAAAAAATTTTAAAAAAATTGTTTTTAAACAAATTATGTGGTTTATTTGACAATTTATTTATTGAAATAATGCATATTCGTAATGTACGCAAAAAGTACATACAAGTTCAAAAAGAAACGTTGAAATACATAAAAAAGGAACAGAGATACGGTTAACAGCGCCTTCCTCCTCCCTAAGCTCCTGAGAGTTTCAAAGCCGACGGATTTTACATACATTTTGAAGCTTTGTGGAAGATTCCATTAAAGGGCAATAATTTTAAAATTTAGTAGTTTAAAACTATAATGTATATTCTTTCAAATTAGATTACTTAATTGTTATAAACAAAGGTGCTATGAATTAAATAAAAAAAGAGGCTAACTTTGTACCAAAGTATTTTAGGACAAACTTTTTTTTATTTAAATTTGTGAAAGAATTCAAGCTTTTTAAATATGTAAAAATAATATTTTTACAGTTAATGGTTAAAAAGTTATTCTAATTGTTTATAAGCAAAAAATCGACATGTTTTTGCAAAATTATTTTGCAATATTTAAAATTAATTTTCTTAACTTTTTTTTAATGTAAATATTAAAACAACTCTTCTTCTACCAGAAACAACCCCTACAATTTCTAAAACTGTATAAATTTCTGACTTATATTGTTGCAAAAAATGTTAATTTGGGATAAACACATAAAATACCTTTTAAAATATTGGACCGATCACTTTGAAATTTTAACCCTATTTTAAGCACTACAAGACACATCATTCGATGAAATATAAATATTATAAGTTTATTTTCAAAAAAGTTATTAACATTTATAAAAAACCGAAATTTTTTACTTATTTTACAAATTTCTAAGCAACAAATAAGGATAGAAACATTTTGAAAACGCCATTTTAAAGGTTTTTATATAATTTATAAGTTTCCTCTCTTCTAAAATTTGTTTAAATTGCTTCACTTTTTGCTGATAGACGAAAAAAGCAAAAATTTTCCGTTTTTTGACCTTAATTTATTAATAACTAATTAAGTCCAAAAAATCGACTGCAGGAAACATATAGGTTTTTGTTACAGAGGTCCGTACTACTCAAAACAACTGTCGTTTGCCTGGCCGGACGAGTGTCATGAAAAAATGCTTATTTCCCTGGGCTACTTGTTACAATTCGTCTTCGATGCTCGCGCATCCATGTAATGTCAAATATTTTATTAGGTTATACCAGATTTGATTTGTTAATATTTTGAAATTACAGGCTACTTAATGATTTCATTCGTTTAAATCAATGTGATTGAAAATATTGCCTAGATTTTACTACAAAAGTTCAATTACGATTTCCGCAAGTGGTGTGGTCCTTAAGTAATTGTACAAAAAGTAGCCGTAGATTCTACACTTTAAAATATTATGATTTAAGCCAAATTGCTTTAATAAAATGTTGATTTTAAGAAACATACACGGTGTTAAAGTGAAAATTTATAATTTTAATTTTCGCTATACCCCCTCTGTGGTTCAGTGGTAAGAGCGCCTACCTTTAAACCTAAAGGTTTGAGTTCGAATCTCACCAGGGTGGAGAAATTTTCCTTTATTAAAAATTAATGAATGAAAATAATTTCTATTCTTGTGCGATCGGTACTCACCAGAGGGACCGCAGACGTTCGGATACAATTAGCGTCTCTTAGCAAAGACAATGACGGCGACTTTGCTAAGTATCAAGACAATTACTCTACACACACACACACACACACACACACACTACACTAGGTACCTCACTGTACCATGCCAATGATCATAGTTGTCGAGGCATTAACCCAAAAAAAAAATTCGCTATAACTTTCATGTTTGTGAACATTTATGTATCCAATTTTATAACTAGGTACTATTGAATATCAGAAATTATAATTTGATGCATATTTTAATGTAGCTGATGTAGCTGATATGTTACATATATTTGCACTTAACTTTTTTGCTCTTTAAGTTACCGGTGTTTGTGATAAACAATATTAAAGATAGATTATTTTAACAAAACAAAAAAAATTATACTTGTTAATAACTTCAAAACTCAACAGTTTTTGAGATAATCGCATGTTACACATCAACTACATAATTCAGATTTAACGCAAGTACTCCAAGCAACGAAAGAAAATTATCGGATTATTGGATATTTCTGTTCTTTCACGTATCCGTCTGTCAATTACTCTCTTCTATATTTTTATGGTATGACTAAGTAGTTTTATGGCCCTGTAGTTTGTACATTGTTGTACATCTCCCTTGTTTTTGTAGACAGGTACTGCTTCTTCATTCATCTGACATTTGTCCAACTTCCATAGTTCTATTAAATAGACGTGTTTACTAATTTGTCCCTGTCTCTCCTAATGCTTTCCACACTTTTCCGGGAATATAATCTAGTTTAATTGCTTTTCCTTTCTTGATTCACTTCTTAGTTTGTTATTTAGGTCACCATTGCTGTTACTGTCTTCCTTAACACAACTGGTTGTCTGTAAAATTCTTCATTTAATAACCTATCCAAGTACTTTTTTCATCTCACTTACTTTTCGTGAACTAATATCTTACTATTTTTATCTCGGATACACCTAATTTGTTATTAAAATATTTTGCTTTCTTTGCTCTATGTTCTGTTTTATAAAACGTATAAAATTCTAGTTCGATGTCCAGTACAAGCAACTTCTGTGTTTGGCTTACTTTCTCACCAACTATTACCTTGCAGTCCTTACATTCATGTATATCTTCTTTTCTTGTCATGAAATAATCTACTTGGTATTGATTTTGTCCACTTTTATATGTAACAAGTTAGGTTTCTCTCTTTTAAAAGAATGTGTTAACAATGGCCATATCTAATTAGCTATTGCTAATTTAAGCATGCCATCTCCAGCTTCATTTCCAGTTATAAATCTTCAGATCAACTCCTCTATGTATTGATTTATATCCTGCCTTGGATTGATTCTCCTTTGATAGAATATCATTGAATGTCTCCTAAATGATAAAAAAAGGCTTTTCTTTCATTCTCATTCAGCCTTATTTGAGGAGCATACACACACACACAACATTCAATACTTCTTAATCAAGTACAAATTTCACTGACATTATTCTATCATTAGTTTTTACAACTTTTACAACATTATCTTTCATTTCACTTTCAGCAATTATACCAACACCTTTTATAGTATTACTTTTCCCTACATACCACAAATTGTATCCTCTACCTAGCTCTTTCGCCCTTTGTACTTTTTACCTAATGTCTTGGATACAAGCAATTTGTACTTTCCGTCTTTTGAGCGCATCTGCTAACTTCACATGTGTACCTGTAAGACTTCCAAGATTCCAAGACCCTATCCTAATTTTTCTAACCTTTAATGGTGTTCCCCTTGAAATACATAGTTCTCACCCGGAAATCCCAACAAAGGCTCATTTTACTTCCGTAATATTTTACCTAGAGATGCCACTATATCAGTATAATTTTCATTATATTGAAAAAAGTCTCTTTATTATTATGACCTGAAAAGATTTTCGGACGTTTGGTATCTGAATGACTTTTCTATCGGCATCATATCCTGCACGATGTAGCCAACCACCAAAAGTGCAATATTTCCCACAACCGCTTGTATTTTACTGTATAGGCCAGGATTCCTATTGTAAGGACTGCACTATAAGCCAATGCATTGTTGCCCGTATCCCACCGCTAGGAGGTACGTATTTTGTTCGGAAACAAATTACAATTTTTTTTAAAATCATATATTTTTAAATTATATTTATAATAGTATTGATAATACATAATCTAGTTTATAAAATAACAGGTTTTCATTAATATTAAAAACGCGGAGTCGCGGACAATCCGCTTCGCGGATAATACGCTCGCGGGTTATAATTGACTATAGTTATAATTGACTATAATTAAATTTCAGCAAATACACCTACACTCTGCTTCCCAAATATAACCTAAAACGCTTCGCATAGACCAATCCAGTCTGTGCGAAACGGTAAGTGTAAATAAACAAAGGATCAAACGTTCCGCCCTTAATGTATTTCTACTATATTTATTACTTATACTATACCACTGAGAGAAAAGCAAGATTTGAACTAAAAGGAAAAAAATGTTATAGTAAATTCATACTCTTATCGAAAATTCTACACATAAGTATTAACCCATTAGTGCCCAGATTATTTTTTTCCAGTTTTTAATGTGATGCTAATATTTTTTTGGGAGCAGTTTGATTAAAAAACATAAAAATAAATTAATTTGTGCATTGGGATTTATAGATCACTCAATATATGACGTTACATATATGTAACGCTAGGAGCTAATGGGTGCAAAAAATACAAATTATAACTGCAAACAGTTTTATTTATTTAAATACGGAAAATAAAGAAAATGGAATTTAAACATTTTGGTTTGTATGATAGGTAACGAAACAATCGATACAAAGACCTACGTTACATTTCCTACATATCGTGCGTGTTAAACTTTTGCAAGATGTCCCAGCACAGCGCCTTCTTTTGTCGTTTGGAATTTTAGCCACTAGGTGGTCCATCCTATCATATCTAACTTCATCGTCTGCTCTTTGCGCATTAGAAGATGGAGATGGAGTTCTGCCAGTGCCTTTGGGCGGTGACGAATATTTCTTCAAATAAACTTTCACGATAGCCCTTCGGAAATCTATTTGGGACATCTGAGAGTTATTTGATTTTCGATACAAACACCACGCGTTATTGACTGAAACATCAAGAAGCCATGAAAACAATGCCCAGTACCATTTCTGTTTCTAATTTGAATCCTGTTTTGTCCAACGTTCTCATTCATTCGATCAATACCACCCATTTTTTTGTTATATGCTGCAAATACTGCTGGTCTGCTAACTTGTATGTGTTTTTTTTTCTTTTTGCGAATAACGTCTAACATTTGTTATTGGATTGATACCATATTTATTGGAAGCAATGCAAACTACGGAATTATCGGCCCACTTAGCTACTAGTACAGCATTTGTCTTACTAATAGCACTTTCATAATATCCCCTTTCCTGTTTGTAAAGATCTTTTTTGGCCAATAAAGGGCAGCTCTTAGGTAAACGATTTTCTCTTATAGTCCCCATGCCTCCGTATTCTTTTAAACGTAAATAAGACAGTAAACTGAATGTAGTAAATAAATTGTCAAAGTAAAATGAGAATGGAAAAGATTTCAGATTATCAGGTAGTTCTTCTATCATTTTCACCAGTGGTGCTGCCGCTTTTCCAAAGTTTCTTTCTATGTCAATATTAGGAGTTACAGATTTTCCTTGATATATCTCGAAATCAATCAAATAGCCCATCACTGTATTTAGGCACCAAACTTTATAACCAAATCGTATGGGTTTGGCTCTTAAAAATTGCTTGCAGCTATGTTTACCGTAATATTTGACCATACTTTCATCAAAAGCCAGATCTTTTTTAGGAACAAAATACTTTCTGAACCTGTCTTTCACTTTATTTATAAATGGCCTTAATTTCCAGAGCTTATCACCTTTATCAATATTTGCGTTAGAATTCAAGTGAATAAGCCTTAAAATTTGCTCAAACCTGTTGCGTCTCATATATATATATATTATTATACTTCTTCTTCCACAAACGCGGAAGGAACAAAAATAATTAAGGAATCCATCGGAAGTAAGTTTTTAAGAAATCTGAAGACAAAATATGTATTAATTTTAAGATAGAAAGTTTGTATATTTGTAAATAGATAGATTAGTACCGAAATTTTATGACTTATAAAGAACTAAGCCATTCTAAACGAGTTATTGACAAACCATTTGTACATTATAGAAAATAAGCTGTTACCTGAAGGATTAGTCCGGTATTGTGTTGTATAAATCTTCTATTATGACTAAGGCAAAAATCTTTGAAATGTATAAAAATTATTTGTTTACAAGGAAATGACCATTGTTAAAAGATTAAAGTTCCTTGCTTGAAAACGGTAATTAGCATTCCAACAAGTGTGGTAAACAAATTTGGATTTTGTGATGAGACGATCTTTTTGGAAGGAGAAATCGACAGACCGAGGGTTGATAGAGTTTTTGTTGGTTCGAGAAGACAGTGATGTTTGAGTGATCGAAAAGAAAGGTTGCGTCTCGACAGGCGGTGTGTTCGTGAGTTGGAGGCCGGCATTGTTAAGTGGATAAAGTTACCAGTCTTGTTAGCAGAATTGTGGAAGAAGTAGATTGCAAGTCGATGTAAAGAAATCCTTGAATCTAAAGTGTGCAGTTTCTGGAATACGTGTTAAATAGTTGTGGCACCAGGTGAGAAAAGAGATCCTTGGGTCACGAAGAAGTTATATGAATGTTTGAAGAAGTGATTTTCGTGTGTTAAGTGTTGGAGAATTGAGTCAGGAGGTTAAATTAAGTCAGTTAAATTGGCTGAAGGAGCAGATACTGAAACAAGAAGCCGAGGCGCAAGGTGGAAGAACACATTGCTGTGGAAGGTGGACAATTCTTTGTGTGGTCCTAAAACAATCCAGGGAAGAAAGGTCAGATATTTTCCTTTTTCAAGTTGAAAGGTGTGTAAATCTTAAATGCGATTTGTTTACCTCATTGTTGTTACCAGTTTAAAGCATGATTAGACCTTTTTACATTTATCAAATGTTTTAAAGTTTTGTTTCCATAATAAAATAGATTTTTTAAATATAAGGAAGATAAAAGTTTATAAAGGTATCCAAATTTAAATTAGTTTCAAATTGTTTTGTCTCAAGAAGAAAATAAGAATTAAAATTTTCTTTTTGTATTAATTTCATTACATGCATATTCGCTGATTGAAAAGATAACGGCAAATTTAATAATTGTTTTTTTTTTATAAAATAAAAAATATCTGTATTTTATGTATTATACTTTTTATTATTATCCTTTGTTTTTCCTATCCCGATAAATACAACTAGAAAACTTTGAACTCACTGAACATAAGAAATATCAGAAGTTTATTTTTTAGGACATTGATAACGAGAAAGTATATTTTTGTGATTGTTTCAAGTAAATAAATTAAAATCAAAAATACAAAATCATAACAACTGTCGCCCAAACGTGTGAAGCTTAGAAAGTATTTCTAGTTGGAATTTAAAAGGATAGGGAAAGAAAGCAGGTTGATTGAGAATTTATTTCCGATGGTCAAAGTTTATAATAACTGCATTTTATGACATAACATTTCAAATTTCTCTAGGTACAAGTTTTGCATGATATATTTTATTATATTTGATTGATTTTTACAATTGACAAAAGTTTTAAATTTTATTGCATTTATTTAAATTTATTGCATTTGGGATAAGAGAAAAATTTTTTCGTCTTTGCAACATTACTCGAATTTCATATTTGGCGGGGATATTATTGCACAAATTTAAGAGTTTCATATCAGGCGGGGATAAATTTGAACTACATGTCGATCACGAGAAGCAAAAGCAAAGAAAACAAAAAACAAGAAGAACATATAGAACAAGAAGACATTTTTGAAACAACAATCATGGCATCAGAACAACAGGAATTGTCAGGAATAGAGAAAATGTTACAAATAATGATGCAAAAAATGGATAAAGTGGATAAAACAATGGAACAGAATCAAAGAGAAACTCACAAGAGAATGGAAGAAAATCAACGTGAAACGAAACAAGCAATAGAAAAAAACCGACAGGAAACACAACAAGTGATAAAAGAAGTTAAAAGTTGCTTAGAGAATGTTAAAAAAGAAATGGCAGAACAAGAGGTGGAAATTAAAAAAATGAAAAACAAAATGGAAAAGGAATTAGAAGAGTTAGAAACAAAGTTTGAAAACGCTCTGCAAGAAGATAAGGAAGAAATAGAAATAAGATTGAAACGGAATGAAAATTTAATTAAGGAAATAAGACACCAAAATAGAGTCGGAGAAACAAGAGAAATAGTTATCCAGAATTCCGGCGAAATAAAAATACAGTTTGGCGGGGATGTAAGAAAACTACACCCCGTACCGTTCATGAATAATCTAAAGAAGAAGATACAATACATGGGAAATTTTGAGACAGCTAAGGAAGTTATCAGAAATCATCTCAAAGATGAGGCAAGTCTATGGTTTGACAGCAAAGTGGAGGAATTTGAAAATTGGCAAGAATTTGAAAACAAATTTCTGAGTTTTTTCTGGGGAAAGACAGAGCAATTACAGATAAATAAGGAATTGCAAAATGGGAAATACCATGAGAAGATGGGTATATCAGAAAAAACATACGCATTGCAAATGTACAATAACGCAAAACATCTGCAATACAATTATTCATCTGAGCAATTAGTCGAGTTGATTGCAAGACACTTTGAAGACACAATGGAAGACCACATAAATTTACAAAACTACAAAGATATCGATAGTTTATGCCAATTCCTACAAATAAGGGCATCACGGATACAGGAAAGAAGAGCAAGAAGGTCACAAGAGAATTATAGACATCGAGAAACTCAGGAATACAGAGAGAGAGGACAAAATTTTAGGAGGGATTACACTAGACGAGAATTTATTCCCAGGAGGGAAAACGAGAATCGGGAAAATAGAAGAGGAAATGATGATTTCAGAAATCGGCCATGGAATGAAGACAGATATCGAGAAAATCAAAACAGAAATAACACCCGCACATATCCAGAAAACAGAAATTACAATAGACGAAATGAACAGGAATATCGTGGAAACCGAAACGGATATGACAGACCAAAAGAAAATAGAAGAGAGGTAAATCATACACAAATAGAAGAAAATGAGGATGAAAGAAATAGAGATGAGAGAAGAAATACGGAAGAACAACAGTCGGTTTTTCACGAAAGCACCCACTAAAAACAAAAAACCAGGCAGGAATTTTTTGTCACCCGAAGGAATTCATTAAATTGGCAGGAAATAATGAGGAAAGAAGAGGAGTTAATTTAAAATTTGTAGATGGTTTCATTAACAATAGACCAATAAAGATTTTGATAGACACCGGGTCAGAAATAACCTTAATAAACAGAAAATTAATAGAAGAAGTACAGTTGACAAATTTAATATACAAAATACCAAGGGTAAATTTGGTGGGTGCGAATAAACGGATTTTGGCAACGATAAATGAAGGCATACGAGTGATGGTACGACTGGATAAAAAAATGTATGCATTACAATGTGTAATAATGCCAAACATGTCGCATGACATGATTGTAGGAGTGGACGAACTGGCAGAAAAACATGTAGTAATAGATTTCAAAAATAACACGATGAAACTGACTGAAGAAAAGGAAGGAGAACAGGAAAACGAACATGGGAAACAGAAAATTGATATTTCGGAGAAAGAACAAACAGTGGAAATGAATCTGGCAACGAAGCAAGGACAAAGAAGAAAAAGGAAAAGACTTAAGAAAAGGATAAAGGAAGTCAATACCGGGGATTCCTCAAAAGAAGAGATGAGCCCCGAAGAAGAAGAAGAAGAAAGAATATCAACAAAGGAAGATGAAAACGACATAATTGAAACAGTGGTTTTTAGGGAAGAGATTAATGAAAAAGAGGATGAAGAATGGACGATAAATATGTGTCAAGAATCTGAGGAAAGAGAAATTAAATTGATGTGTGGAGAAGAAAGAGAAAATGAGTTGCGTTTGATATTAAAAAAATACGAAACGTTGATAAATGAGGAAAACAGAGTGGCCAGAAAGTACGAACATTCATTTGAGGTAAAAAACTTGGGAAATTTTCGATCGAAAACGTACCCGATTCCATATAAGTATCGACAACAGATGGTCAACATCGACGATGGGATCGGAAAGTGTCCGAAGTAGAAATGTATTTAAATACCATCCCAAGCACCGTAACGAAAGAAACCCCAGAATATATAATGAAAGGGATAATGCCGATAAGGCCATGGGAAGATATAAAACAAAAGGAATACACACAGATAATGGAAGATGTGCAAAGGAGATTGCGGAGAGCAAACGAAAAATATATCCAGAGACAAGATCAAAATAGGAAAAGAAGACCAGTTACTTTCCAAAAAGGTGAGAAGGTTATGGTGAGAGCATTGCGAGTGTCCAACATCCCTGGCAATGTATGCGCAAAGTTAATGCCTGTTTTTGAGGGTCCTTACGTAATAAACAATGATAATGGTATAAATAGTTATGTTTTGAAGCATTTGGATTCAGACAAGATTAGGGGAATATATAATATCAACGATGTTTATAAATATTATGAATAAGAGACAAAGAATGTTTGCATAAGAGAAAAATCCCTACATAATTCAGTAATTTTTATCATATGCAAAGGCGGGGATTTATTATACTTCTTCTTCCACAAACGCGGAAGGAACAAAAATAATTAAGGAATCCATCGGAAGTAAGTTTTTAAGAAATCTGAAGACAAAATATGTATTAATTTTAAGATAGAAAGTTTGTATATTTGTAAATAGATAGATTAGTACCGAAATTTTATGACTTATAAAGAACTAAGCCATTCTAAACGAGTTATTGACAAACCATTTGTACATTATAGAAAATAAGCTGTTACCTGAAGGATTAGTCCGGTATTGTGTTGTATAAATCTTCTATTATGACTAAGGCAAAAATCTTTGAAATGTATAAAAATTATTTGTTTACAAGGAAATGACCATTGTTAAAAGATTAAAGTTCCTTGCTTGAAAACGGTAATTAGCATTCCAACAAGTGTGGTAAACAAATTTGGATTTTGTGATGAGACGATCTTTTTGGAAGGAGAAATCGACAGACCGAGGGTTGATAGAGTTTTTGTTGGTTCGAGAAGACAGTGATGTTTGAGTGATCGAAAAGAAAGGTTGCGTCTCGACAGGCGGTGTGTTCGTGAGTTGGAGGCCGGCATTGTTAAGTGGATAAAGTTACCAGTCTTGTTAGCAGAATTGTGGAAGAAGTAGATTGCAAGTCGATGTAAAGAAATCCTTGAATCTAAAGTGTGCAGTTTCTGGAATACGTGTTAAATAGTTGTGGCACCAGGTGAGAAAAGAGATCCTTGGGTCACGAAGAAGTTATATGAATGTTTGAAGAAGTGATTTTCGTGTGTTAAGTGTTGGAGAATTGAGTCAGGAGGTTAAATTAAGTCAGTTAAATTGGCTGAAGGAGCAGATACTGAAACAAGAAGCCGAGGCGCAAGGTGGAAGAACACATTGCTGTGGAAGGTGGACAATTCTTTGTGTGGTCCTAAAACAATCCAGGGAAGAAAGGTCAGATATTTTCCTTTTTCAAGTTGAAAGGTGTGTAAATCTTAAATGCGATTTGTTTACCTCATTGTTGTTACCAGTTTAAAGCATGATTAGACCTTTTTACATTTATCAAATGTTTTAAAGTTTTGTTTCCATAATAAAATAGATTTTTTAAATATAAGGAAGATAAAAGTTTATAAAGGTATCCAAATTTAAATTAGTTTCAAATTGTTTTGTCTCAAGAAGAAAATAAGAATTAAAATTTTCTTTTTGTATTAATTTCATTACATGCATATTCGCTGATTGAAAAGATAACGGCAAATTTAATAATTGTTTTTTTTTATAAAATAAAAAATATCTGTATTTTATGTATTATACTTTTTATTATTATCCTTTGTTTTTCCTATCCCGATAAATACAACTAGAAAACTTTGAACTCACTGAACATAAGAAATATCAGAAATTTATTTTTTAGGACATTGATAACGAGAAAGTATATTTTTGTGATTGTTTCAAGTAAATAAATTAAAATCAAAAATACAAAATCATAACAATATATATATATATATATATATATATATATATATATATATATGTATATATATATATATATGTATATATATATATATATATATATATATATATATATATATATATATATATATATATAACACTGTTTTTGATAGGTTGGAGTCAATAAAAGGGGCTATTTGTTGACTATTTTTTACTCGAGCTTTCAATTGTGATTACAATTTTTATCAAGAGCTTCTAAAAAATACAAAATATCTTACAAAGTTGAACTAGAAATAAAAAATTTTTTGTTAACTCACCATATATATGCTAAATACATATTAAATACAAAAAATATTAATAAAAAAATGCCTTATTCTAATAAATGTTTCTCTGAAAAATTTTTTATTAATATTTTTGTATTTAATATGTAAGCAGTAGTTTTATATAAAAAACTAATTTTATTTGGTGAGTTAACAAAAAATTTTTTATTTCTAGTTCAACTTTGTAAGATATTTTGTATTTTTTAGAAGCTTTGATAAAAATTGTAATCACAATTGAAAGCTCGAGTAAAAAATAGTTAACAAATAGCCCCTTTTATTGACTCCAACCCATCAAAAACAGTGTTATATTTTTTCCAAACGAGTCACAAGTACTTCTTTTATATATATATATATATATATATATATATATATATATATATATATATATATATATATAAAGTTCGTTTCTGGTGTCAAGACTTTGCTCCCAATCCATAGGTTTGCTGGGAAGATCATTATAACCACTGAGAATCAGTATAGCAATAAAACATTTCATTTCCTCTGGCGAGACTCCTGGGTCGGGTAGGTTATTAAAAGTAGCATATTGGTTTGTTTCCTGTACTAAAAATAAAATGATTTCTTCATCTATGAACATTTCGAATATATCTACAACTGATTTGTTTTCAAACAGTGAATAATCTGACTCAGAAAATTGTCTCTCGTTATATCTGAAATCTTCCGAAACCCAATCCCAGGCTGTAGAAACTTTTGGATAAACCATATGAGCAGATGTAATATCGATATCATTATTTGTCAAGGAAATGTTACCTTCTGTCGATTCTGGCGGTTGAATAGAATCATCTTCTCCCAGTATAATCCGTCAGAGTAGCCGGATCCGGTGGCGCTATATAAACTGCCTCTATAGAGTCATCTATCCCGTCGTATTCTCCAAAGGCTATATCGATAGCTTCTTGAACAGTCAGGCCTCTTTGAAGAACTGCAGCAAGGCCTCTGAAATAAAAAAAAACAACTTAGTAGGTACATACTGCATTTTTAAATTTCCTGAAGTCCTTTAAACACTCTGTATACTAATATTTCGAAGAATATTATTAAAAATACCATACAATGAAAACAAAATACGTAATACATCCGTACAAAATAACTGTAAAATATGCTTACATTACATCCTAGAGTTGCAAATATGTAACAACTTCCTAACCTAGCAACTTTTTTTTTTGAAACAATATCAAAGCTTTTTTACACAAAAATATGTATTTATATTTACTTTTACTATTTGTTTTCTTATTATACAAAACGTTATTATATATATATATATATATATATATATATATATATATATATATATACGTTATTACACAAAATGAGATTTATATACCTACTCTTTATCGACGAAGTCCATTATTTGAAGCTTTATTTGTTTAGTTATACTTTATCGAGACACAAACTCAAAACAAAGTTCTAATAAAATAGCACACTTCAAACGATGTAAACAGTATAAACTTGTGACAAGAACTGACCTGTTTTCGACTGAAAATTTGCGACGTATGCAACAGAGGATCTATTTAGATGGCACCACTTTGCCGTTACATAATTGTAACGCTAGGCACTAATGGGTTAAAGCATACTCTCTCTGTAGATTCTCGAATAATATGAAAACAAAGAGAAAAAATTATTCAAAAAAGTAAAAGTAAAAGATTATCTCTGAAAATAAAGAAAAGTAAGATAATCTTTTTTTCTTCCTATTCATTATACAACTGGATTATCTTATTTCGTTTTGTCTAGAGCTGATCTAAACAAACTTACCTACGTTTTGATTCACTATTGCAATTTGAGTGCAAATTAGGGCCAAATATAGACGAGGCAAAACAAATATTGAGTCAAGTATTTATTTTAATCATATATATTGAAAATTTAATACATACCGAATATTAAAGGCATATATATGGCCACATTATACATTAAACATAACCAGCTTTTAACGAGCCTTACCTTGTTTTGTTAGACGCACTTTATATACATATTTATCTTAAAAATATATTTTTTCTTTTATAAAATTATTGGGAGTTGCGGAGCCGCCTCTGCAAGTTCATGCGCAACTTCAATTGCAATTTTGAGAAGATGTAGTGTCAGAGGCTGGTGGTTGCCTATATACCGCAAACATTGCAGTGTGACAACAGGTTATCATTTCGCATGTTTAGCTACCTACGTATTGGCAGAAGCCTCGCTCGAGGGCGAAGTTCCTATCGGTTTGTTTAAAATGTTTCGGACTTCCATTATGTGTATCAGGAATGGGAAATACTAATCTAATCGTTACCTAAGGCTGTGTACTAACGTGCCGTCTAGATAAATGTGTTTAGTGCGGATAAGTTATACGTAAAGTTTCGATGATTATGGAGAAGACTTTTGTGTGTGTATTAAAACATAGTTCATAAATTAATGTTACGCGATCGGCTGTTTTAAAACGGCTATAGTTAAATCTGTTGATCATTATATTATAGTCTTACATATTTATCTGAATTTACTCTTACAACACACTGTCGATTCCACATCCTACTTCATTATTGGGTATCTTAAATCTTATCAATAAGCCCAAAATTGTTAAGTAGAATTGATTCGTTCATTTATTTTATGTAAGAAGTTCCTTCGTTCAAATAATTTACGTTTAACATTTCAGTAGTTGAGCAGATTTTCAACACATGCATAGTCGCGCTGATCCATGAGTCCGGTATTTATTGAACATGGTTTTTGGAAAAAATATGATACTTTTTTATTAGTGAACAACAACTTGGGGTTTTAAGATTAATAATACACACACATAGTAGAAGAAACATTATAGTAATTTTAATTTTAATCAGGTAAACTAAAACTCGTATTGCTCGCAAAACTTAAAAGTTTCAATCTTAAAAAAATGTTAATGTTATGAAAATTAGAATCTAGATTTTATATTGAAATTTTTATAAGACAATAGTTGAACAATTGACAAAACAGCTAGTACTTCTGTTGGGCATATTCATGACAAGATCGACAAATAACTGTAATATTATCCAAACACACGAATTTATTGGATATAAAGGAAACGTATTTCGTTTTTCGGTGTTTTGTCCAGTTACAAATACCTGCATCTTCCACATATAATATTTCTTAGAGAAGCAGGTTGAACAGCGACATACCCATCTCTTAATTAAACCTGAATATTTCTTGGTAATTTTTCACTACAGGACGTGCCTAAATGAGGATGCAATGCATTTACCAGTTATTTCAAATATTGTCTTCTCAAAATATATTTATTTGGATTGTAAAAACTATCATATTACTTGTGAATTAATCCCTGCTACATTTAAAATAGTATAAAAATAATCATTGGGTGCCTTCGAGTATTGCTTGAACAATTTTTGTTTACAACATTAGCATCTCATTTAATACGGTTATATTTTGAGACAATTACTGGTTTTCATTTTCATCAGTACTTTCATAATATCGTCTTGATCGCGCATACTAGAAAACAAGGGTATATTTTTCTTTTTTCCTAGGAATATATGACACCAAGATGCATTTAGGTCTGAAGCAAATATACTACTTTTAGCTGGTCGTGCCGTATGCTGGGTAAACTATTGGTATATCAGGTTTCAAATTACGATTAGATGTTCAAATATTATCAGTAAACCATAAGACAACACCTTTGGTAGTAGTTGAAATCTTGAATGATCTTTCTGGCTGTTGTCTAACATACATTTCCATTCGACTTGTTTAATATGACGATATATTAGATAAAGCATATATTTTTATCCCGTATTTATTTGGTTTTGATGGTATATATTAACAGAAGTCACATTTACCTTTAAATTCTAGTTTTATTTCGTCTACAGTTATCTATTCAGAATGCCTGTAACTATTTTAATAATTATTGACAAAATTATCAAAAATATTTCGTATAAGTGCCAACTTATCTAGTGATATTCTTTCTTTAATAGGATGCATGTCGTCAGAACGTAAACATTTTAAGTGAAATCTAAATCGTTGTAAGCACATGCTAACACGAAATAACTATACCTGCCTCATCGGTTTTCCACATATATTTAAAGTTCAGATGGTTTCCATGATAAACTCCGACCAAGAACAGTAGCCCAGTAGAGAACGAATCTCAAACTCATTTGAAGGTGCAGCATCCCGACAGAAAAAATTATGGCGAATACACTTGATATATTGATTTGTTAATTAAACGTAATATCGCCAAAGCTTCTCAACCTAGCCCTAGAAGACGTCTTCAAAACTACAAATTGGTCAACCTATGGCATTAACGTTAATGGCAACAAGTTAAACCACCTTAGATTCGCTGACTACATAGTGATTATAGCGAGCACATTCGAGGAACTGCAAATTATATTGGGGGAACTAGCAGCCAGCTCCCAATACATCGTCGGCCTAAAAATGAATATGAAAAAAACAAAAATAATGACAAACACAGATGACCCCAGACATATAACTATAAACGGAGATAGAACAAATCTAGGAATATATCTACCTAGGCCAAATCCTGAGACTTGACACAGAAAACCAAAGTGCGGAAATTACTAGAAGAGCAAGACTAGCTTGGGCAGAATTTGGAAATCTTAGTTGGATACTCAAGAACCGCAAAATACCCCAATACTGGAGGAGCAAAGTGTTCAACGAATGCATCCTTCCTATCATGACATATGGATGTCAAACCTGGACCCTCACCAAGGTAAACATGAATAAACTAGCCACAGCAGAAAGAACAATGGAAAGAGCAATGTTAGGTATACGACTGTCAGATAAAAAGAGGAACGACTGGGTAAGATCCAAAACAAAAGTCGAGGACATAACAACAAAAATTGCCAAACTTAAATGGAGCTTCGCGGGCCACACTGCTAGACAGAAAGACCAACGTTGGAATACTACAATACAACATTGGAGACCTTACGAAAGTAAACGACCAAGAGAAAAACCACAGATGAGATGGGTTGATGACATTAAAAGAATAGCCGGAACAAATTGGAAATATGTTGCTCAGGATAGAGACCGATGGAAGGATCTGGAAGAGGCCTATGTCCAAACATGGACGACAGAGGGCTAAAAAGAAGAAGAAATTAAACAGTTAGAATAATCATACCATAATCGATAAAGTATTCCCATATTTCTCTTATTCCTTTCAAAGGCCTGATATGATGCGCGTTTTCTTCAATATGTTACATCATTATTTCCAATGTACGATAATCTATTGCTCTCTGAAATATCGTCCTCATCCCTATAAACAAAAATCCTTGTTCAGATTCACTTCCTTCCAGATCTACTTCCTCATGGTCTGACTCTTTAGCATCGGACTCATCATAGGCCGCTTCGTTACTCTTGTTGTCACCACTTCCATAAATTTTTTTAACAGCTTTTATTGTTTTTCGTAATAACTCATATCTGTAAAAGATTATAAATATATTGCGTAAAAACAACTATTTCCAATAATAAATTTCCTTATAAATAAATTGAGGAAGTAAAAAGAAATAGTACACGAGTAGTCACTCCGGTGTCAGAGACCGTTTAACTTTTTAACTGTTCAAATACAAGGTAATCCAATGAAACGGTAGGAAATTAATGTAAAAGTAAAGAAATATTCAGTTTTTGAAGATGATATTGGAAAGGTAGCCTCCATTTTGTCGGGACACATATTCTTGCAGACACGGTACAAAGCTTTTTACGACATTGAGTAACATTTCTTGAGGTTCTACTTCTTCGCGTATTCGTTCTTTCGTTATTCTTGAGGGGTTACTTTGAAATACTTTTGACCTTAGATACGTCCAAAGAAAGTTGTCGCATAGGAAAAGGTCCGGACTACGAGATGGCTAGGAAATATCGCCGTTTTTACTCATAAGACGACTGGGGAACGAGCTTATTAGTAAATTCATTGACACTTGTGTTGTGTGACATGTTGCACCATCCTGTTAAAAAGTCCTGTGTTCATGTCTGTAATTTTCGATTGACGGAAGAAAAAAATTATTAAACATGTGCATGCAGCGAGAATAGTTTACTGTTACTCCATGCCCATCCTCTTCCTAAAAAAATAAAATAAGGTCCAATGATCCCTTACAAAGAAATTGCACACCACACGGTTACATTTTCTGAATATAGGGGTCTTTCTTGTAATTTTATTTTGTAATTTTATCATTCAGATGAAAGTGGGCTTCATCACTCATCCAAAGATTAAATTATTTAACTAATATGTGAATTTTATCTACAGTGGATACTTGTTTTTCAGTTATATGAAAATTAAAAATCTGCCGCCTTAACAGTGCTTAACTATCTATTTTTAGTTTTTGAAGATTTTTTTACCTCCAGAAATGACAAAACCGGATATATTTATTGTTTCAATTAAACGGTCCCTCTTTGAAATATTTTGGTGCATATAGAAACTCCTGAATATTCAAAACAAAAAATATCTCAAATTATCTATTATTCTTCTTATTAGATTATTATAAAAATTCTACAAATAATTTGTCAACGTCGCGAATCGCTTTTACAGTGAAACTGTTTAAATAAACAGCTCAGCGGTTCTCGATCAAATAAGCGCTCTGTGCCGTAAATTGAAATTGACAGTGCGCACATTATTTTTTCTCCTTATATTCGTATTCTGGTTCTACTGTACTTGATTTTGAAATCGCTGGTTAACGTCTCAATTACTCTTACTGGTACAACTTCAGAACTCATGTTATATGGCCATACAAATTTTATTGCTTGTTTCTAAACAAAAATTTTATTTTCAATTGACGTGGTGAATTGTTTTTCCAATGGCGAAAGTCTTTTATCCTTGATTATGAGCTTTTTTCTTTTTTTTTTAATATGGGTCTTCCAGAGTACCCTCGTGTCTAAAATAATAATACATAAATTAAATATTTTGCCGTATCGGAGTAACGTATATTAGTATCATTTAAATTAACAGGAATGTGTTGTTTTTTGTTGATTATAAAATTCGATTATTTTAATTTATCAACGGTTATGCAAGATTTCATTGTCGTTATTAAAAATAATTCGTCTGTTCTTATTCTTTTTTCAAAATTCACTAAAAACTTCTGGCAAACAAATGGTTGTATATCATTTAGAACATTATGCCATTTACACCAAAGAAACAAGCGACCATTTGTTCTGATTTGCTCCTTTCACGAACAACTTTTGGTAGATTTGGTTCACTTGGAACACCCATACGGTCGATTACTGATTTATTTCGGACTCATATGCATGGATACATGTTTCATCACCTGTGTAGATGTTATACACAGCAGTTGATGCACCTCGGTCCTACTTCTTCAACAATTGCTTGCACAAATTGACACGAGCGTTTTTTGAACTTTTGTCAGATTATGTGGGATCCAAGGTGAACAATTTTTTTTACAGCCAGCTATCTTATTGATGCTTGTCATACTAATACCCAAGGATTCCCCAATATTGCGGTATGTCACTTGATGATCTTACTCTATCAGGTCAAGCACAGCATCGATGGTCTCTAGTTTAACACCCGTTTTTGGACGACCATCACGAAATTCGCCCTGGAGAGAGCGACGACCACAATTGAATTCATTGTACCAATTTTTTACGATGTTAAAGGATGGTGTTTAATTCCCGTATAACGATTTAAGTTAAAAATGCACTGTTTTTTTAATAATCTATGTCGAGAGTTATGATAAATTATCGCACGCAAATGTTCACGCTTCAATTTTTGGATCAAGAAAAATTTTTCAAGATGCTGTAAATAACACAAATATTGCTCATACGTAAAAACAATCATACAGAAGAAAACAAGTGTGCATATGCTAAAAAATGTCAAACTTTCTATTGTGAGTCTCAGATGCCAGTTGGCAGTACTTATTGTTGCCTAGGCCAGAAATGTAAATAGTAGTCGTAGTATTGCTCCATTTATTCGACCATGATCGTGAAGTGTATCAAATATACTTGAATTTGTTCACGTACTAGACAAAGTAGCCATTCCTACCAAACCAAACCTTACAACACATAAGAGAGAACAAAGAACTGTACCATAAAATACCTTGTGAATGCAACAATTTCTTTGTGAGATAAACCGCAAGACCACTAAGTGTCAGGATAAACGAGCATGAAACATACATAAAAAACAGAGACTTTGACAAATCACAGATATGCGAACATGCCTGAAACTGTGAATACAGAGTACAATGAAAAAATGCATCAATGATGTGAAAGTACCACACTTGAAAAAAAAATCAAATAAGCATCCTACTAGATGAAGAAAAATTTGGAGTAAACCCATTAGTAGAATGTAGCAGAATTTGGTTGCTAATACTAAAAGAAGAAATCAACTATAACTCTAAGACACTCGTTCTTCAACCATACACAATACATATGCAACACACAACACACATAAAAGATACACAAACACTCTCTTACACAAAAACGCTTATAGCATATATTTAATACTTAAAATAATCAGAATTTGAAGTTCCATAGGGCAAAAATCCACCGTCATATCTTTCAGCCAAAATATAGCTGTTGCCTATAACACAGCGGCCAAGTTGTCACTTTTCAATTTTATGAATTATATATAATATATAGCCAGTCGATCGGATAGCCAAGCGGGCTGGGCGGCTGGCTTCTCCTTCGCTTCAATGCGAGAGATGTCAGTTCAAATCCCCAGCTCGGTGTACAGAAAACAAAAAGGCTAACGCAGCAGTTTAAAATTCTAAATGAATCTGCGGCTTAGTCTAGAATATGCTGGTATCTGATCGAACTATGGTGGAGCAGTACGGCAAGAGATAAGGGCTTGTAGTTCGGTGATACTCATCCATAGATCCCTACCGGAAGGGTGTGTGCCGCCTAAATACCGGATATATATATATATATATATATATATATATATATATATATATATATAATATATATTTAATAAACGTTAATAATATTGATAATAATATATTTTCAATAAACCGTATAATCTCATTTGCGCGTCACAACATTGATTCTACACAAAATTCTCACATAATCTATTTTGAAAATTTTGTCACTTAATCCGATATAAACACAATATTTAATTGTCAAATGCCACTATGTCAGATAAAATTAAATTATTAGAAGAATTTTTCAAGTAACAAAAATACAAAATTTGTTTAATTTACTAATGGTTGTATTTTGAGAACGATTTCCGAAGTGGAAATTAAACGTCAATAAACGTACTTTAACCTTTAATTGTGGCTTATTTTCATTTAAATAGTAATTATTTTAAAATGCCACAAGAAAATAACTTCAGAACAATATGTTTTTATGCTAATGTAATTTGATGAAAAGCTTTTTCCACCTTTTTATTATTCCGAATTATGAGGTAAAAATATTTCCATCTCCGGATTTTTGACCAAATAAATTACCCAAAATGAATTAATGTTTAAATCATTTTATATACTGAAATATTAGTTTATTCCCTTTTGACACAAAATATAAAGAAAAAACCACCAAACACCTGAAATTTTTTAACTTCTCGTATAATTAAATCCTGGAATTGATTCTAAATCTCCAGCGTATCAATATTTAACTTCAATTTAAACTAATTTAACTACCGACAGTCTCTACAGATTCCAAATACTTTCAGCCAAAGAGGCATTAAGGAAATTTCGAAATTTCATTAAATTTTATGAATATTAATCTCATTTAATTTATTTCAGAAGTTCGAGTAAACTTATTTTAAGCTCAGATATTTCAATTAAAATAATTAACGAGTTACAGTTACCGTGGGGTCGTTTCAGAAAACACTGAACAAACATTTTGTTTTATTATATAATTTTTTAAGATTAGAGCATTTTTATGATGGGTGAGATGTTTTGAACTTTAAAAAACTTTTGTACGGAGATTGTTGAAGTAATTAAGTCAGTCGCATAAAGTATTTTTTCTACAGCCCTATTTAAATAATAGAGTCAAAACTGATATTTAAAACATTTTAATTTGACATATTCATGCTGGATATTAGTGACTGTCGATATAAACAAACAACAAAGTTTATTAGCTATGCAGTCAGAAGTTTGGCCGAGCTGATATAGAAACACTCTTTTGACTTTTGGTCTAGCTTTCGGAATTGTTTTATTCCTTTTTCAAGATACTGTAATTAGAAGAATGTGTAAATATTTACAATATATCACAAATTGTCAGTGCAACTTACTAGTCGTTGAGATTATTCATACAGATTGAACGAAATAAATTCGGAACATAGGAATATAATGTATTTCGGCTCAATTCTGCTGTAGATGGTTGGCCAACAAAAGATTGTCAAATAATTATGTTATAAAAATCCCATACTTCAGCGGGCTGCTGGATTCTGAACTCATAAAAATTGAAAGCTACACATAAATCTACGATTTATGCTGTCAAACCAGTTATAGTCCAGGAAATGAAGTATTTCACCTCGCAATTTTTTCGTGCCTCGTGGATTGACTTGAAATTTAACAGAAGGTAGGTAATAGCCTAAGGATCAAAATCTATATCGAACCAAAGTGCGCCAAAGCCTAGGGGGTGGTTGCCACCCCATCTCCGGGGTGAAAATTTTTTTTACGTTTTAACTACAGGTTTCGATTAAAAAAGTGATTCTAAACAAAAAATGTGCTATACATTTTTTTTATAAAATGATATTTTTCAAGTTATTCGCGATTGAAAGTAACAACTTCTAGACGAAAAAATCCACGTTTTTAATCGATTTTTCGCGAATAACTCGAAAATGGTGCATTTTATCAAAAAAATTGTAGAGAACAAATTTGTAGCTTTTAAAAAGACAAATACAATTCATTTTTTAAAATGTTTTTGCGATATAATAGGAACCAAAATACGGCCTATCAATGTTCAGCGGTTTTCTTCAAATGCCAAATTTGAAAGATTCAAAGTCAAATAAGTATCGGGAAAATGATGCATTTTTGGAAGAAAACTCACAAAACCTTTTTTAAAGAGCATAAATAGACATATCATAAAAAAGACTCTAGCTCAAAAATTGAGTGAGTTATGATGAAAATAAGGTCAATACCTCATTTTTTACGAAAAAACCGATGAAAACAACCCCCTAACCACCCCCATAATTAAAATCGATCTTCACCCTTCTGCAATTCCCTTTGTACATGTATTGTTAATACGTCCAAGAAGTTTGACCCATTTAAAATGCTTTGTGTTAGAAAAAGTACAGCTTAAAGCGAGAAACGATTTACAATTTCATATTTTTTACCCTTCTTTTTTTAAATATGCCCGAAAATACTGAATATATGAAAAAAATAAAAATTACCAAATTGTAGCTTTTTTAATGACTAAAATTATCCTTTATTTAGATTTGTTGTACAATGAATATTTGGCGAGATATAGCCGTTTAAAGCATCGATTTACGATCAAGCACCATCTTTTTCGAGCCCTTTAAACTCACCACATTTAAAAACCAAGGGTTCCAAAAAGATTTAATTCACAGATCCTTGTAGCTCTTAAAAACCTCAACAAATCGTTTTTGAAGAAACACTCTATCGTTAAAAATTAAAGGAAATACGTTAAAAAAAAACAGTGAATTTTTTTCCGGAAAATTCCATTAGTATAGTACAGTACATTTCGGAGCATAATAATCTACAAATCCGGTATATTAGCTAGTGGGGCGTTATACATTCGAAATTTTAAGCGTTCTAATTTTGAAATCCCATACAACAGAATAAAACATCTGCTCATATGTCTATGGCTTGGCAATGAAAATATCAGAGCAACAGATTGGGGATGGTATTCCAAAGATGGTTTGTTATTACCCGTACGCATGAACAAACAACCTGCACTCGATGAACTTTTGAAAATTATTTTTTGCCAATGCAAAAAAGGATGCGGTGTTTTATGTGGGTGCAGAAAAGTTGGTTTATACTGTAACTCTACTTGTTCTGGGTGCTCAGGTGAAGGGTGCAATAATAGTCCACCAATAATTGAAGATGAGGATGACATAGATCACGATGAAGATGTAATTGATGACGAATAAGATTAATATTATAATTGTTTTACCTATAAATGTAAATATTTTCAACTATTTATGTAAATGTATAAGAATATATGGTGCCTTTTTATGTTGATAAAATTTTTTTGTATTTAATTCTACTTTTTTCAATTTATATCTTATAAATTAGTTTATAAAAACTGCAATGTTGTAAAGGGTGATTTTCAAAAGTTGAAAAGTTGCAAAATTTTGGCAAAAAATTGTTTTCACCGATAGCACTCATAACAATTGATTTTTAAGGGTTGAAAATGTATGAATTTGTATTTTAAAGTATAAAAAAATCACTATTTAACTAATCCTAACCAAATTTCACTCATCTTAAGATTTATAATATTATTTTACAATTTTTGAAAATTAGGGGTAGTTTTCACCCCTAAGAACAATCAGGGTTCATCGGCATGACATAAACTATAAAGCAGAGGGTGAGTTGAGCTTAATTCCAAATTTTTATGCAAATCGTTCCAAGGTGAAATCATTTTCTTCGCATTACTAGTTTTTTTATATTAATCTCTAATAAGGGTCGCTTTTTAAGGGCTGAAATATGATGGAACTTTATTCAAAAGCACGAAACTATCATTATTTAATTAATTCAAACCAAATTTTACCCATATTCAGGTTTAATATGTTATTTTATAATTTTTGACAATTAGGGGTAGTTTTCACTCCTAAGAACAATCAGGTTCGTCGACATGACATAAACTATAAAGCAGCGGTGAATTGAGCTTAAATCCAAATTTTTATCCAAATCGATCCAAGGCGAAATCATTTTTTTAGAATTAGTAATTTTTTTACATTAATCTCTAACAAGGGTTGCTTTTTAAGGGTTGAAATATGATGGAACTCTATTCAAAAGTATAAAATAATTATGTAACTAATTCAAACCAAATCTTACCCATATTCAGGTTTAATATATTATTTTATAATTTTTGACAATTAGGGGTAGTTTTCACCCCTAAAACCCTTCAGCGCACTTCGGTTCGATATAGATTTTGATACTTGGGCTATCACCTACCTTCTGTTAAAATTTCAACTGGATACATGCAGGACGAAAAAATTGCGAGGTTTTAACTTTTTTCGAGCTTAATTTCCTGAACTATTATCGTTTCCTTAGACAAACCCGTCTTACGCAAACAACATTGTTGTGAGACAGATAGTTGAACGATATTTTATACAATGTCTATACCCAGGTATGGATTTATTTTTGTCCAAGTTTTATATTGGTCCACTATTTCAAATGCAGTTCAAACAGACATGTATTAAATTGTATGTTCCGTTTTAATTTGGTTCAATCTGTATAAAGGTATGCCACACAACATTAATAACACACATATAAAATATAACATATAAAAAATAATGGACAAAATACATTTTAAAATTTAGTTAAAAGTAAAAAAGGATAGTAGTCTGTGATATCTTTTAATGGTGTGTTTTAACTGATCCATAGAGAACAAATATATATATATATATATATATATATATATATATATATATATATATATATATATATATATATATATATATATAAGAGTAAGAAAAAAGAAGTACGTACTTGTGACTCGTTTGGAAAAAATATAACACTGTTTTTGATGGGTTGGAGTCAATAAAAGGGGCTATTTGTTGACTATTTTTTACTCGAGCTTTCAATTGTGATTACAATTTTTATCAAGAGCTTCTAAAAAATACAAAATGTCTTACAAAGTTGAACTAGAAATAAAAAATTTTTTGTTAACTCACCAAATAAAATTAGTTTTTTATATAAAACTACTGCTTACATAATAAATACAAAAAATATTAATAAAAAAATGCCTTATTCTAATAAATGTTTCTCTGAAAAATTTAGATGAAGTTTCTTAAGAAAAAAATTGAAAAATGGTTTGTATTAGCAAAAGTGATAATAATTTAAAAAAATCCACAAGGAAAAATTCCTGTAGCTGGCTGTATACCACGTATAACAAAAAGAGGTTAATCTTTGTAAATGGGTATATTTATTTAAAAAACCCTTAAAAGGGCCACATCAATAAAACAAACGTTTTCGGACTACACAGTCCATCATCAGGTTATTAAAATCGAAAATGCTAGGTCATAATGCCTGAGCCACCAAAATATTAGGGTAAAAACCCTTTAAATTACATTTAGTTATGAAATGTTGTACATTGTGTTATAAAATAACTGTGATGTTCTATATTAAATTAAATTTGACCAAAGGTAACACATGGCTCAATTGGGTTCCAGAGCCGGGTGAGAGACAACCTCTGCACTCGGAGAACAGTTCCACGTTTTTTTTTTTTTTTTTTTTTTTTTTTTTTTTTTTTTTTTTTTTTTTTTTTTGATAATAATTTAAACAAAAGGTCAGAAATTTCAAAATTTTTATAATTTATAATTATATAATTTCTATTTAATTTATGCAGTCAGTAAAATATCACATTTTGAATTTTCCATGTATTTGTTACATTTGTTCGGGCATCTATCAATGGTGAATAAATCTTCTTCTTTTTTGTTACTTAACAAAGAAGAATTTTTTAAACAAAATTTTATTTTTGACAATATGTCAAAAATAAAAATTTTTAAGTTAGTATTTATGTCATTTTAGGCTGGTTGTAGC
This sequence comes from Diabrotica balteata, assembly GCA_918026665.1. Classification (NCBI taxonomy): domain Eukaryota; kingdom Metazoa; phylum Arthropoda; class Insecta; order Coleoptera; family Chrysomelidae; genus Diabrotica; species Diabrotica balteata. Next base: position 89,123,729 of record OU898282.1, read on the forward strand.
TATTCTATTTTTGTTTATAAATTCAATTTTTTTCTTAAGAAACTTCATCTAAATTTTTCAGAGAAACATTTATTAGAATAAGGCATTTTTTTATTAATATTTTTTGTATTTATTATGTAAGCAGTAGTTTTATATAAAAAACTAATTTTATTTGGTGAGTTAACAAAAAATTTTTTATTTCTAGTTCAACTTTGTAAGACATTTTGTATTTTTTAGAAGCTCTTGATAAAAATTGTAATCACAATTGAAAGCTCGAGTAAAAAATAGTCAACAAATAGCCCCTTTTATTGACTCCAACCCATCAAAAACAGTGTTATATATATATATATATATATATATATATATATATATATATATATATATATATATATATACAGTGTAGGAAAAATTTTATGGTCGGTATGGACCTTACGTGAGATGGAGTGAGAAACAGCTGTTTAAAAAGAGAGAGGTATATTAGGTACGCCCTTTATATCGCCGAATGGAAATATTAAAAAAGGGGAAATTCAACGTTGCCAAACTTATTGGTTTTATTTGACCTGTTGTCTTTTTTTGCATTTGAACAATGTTCTATCAAGAAGATAAAATGCTCAAGATAATCAAATTTGGGCGAAATTGATTTAAATGGCAGGTTACTGTTTTTTTTATTGGGAATATGCCACAAGTTTTCTTTACAATAATTGTAATATAACATTTTGATTTCCATTTCGGAAATCGTTTTATATAAATAAAATTTATTAATGTTTCGTATTTTAAGTACGATTTCCGAACTAAAAATCTAAACATCAAAATAATTTCCCAATATGAAATAATAAACAATTAAACATGCATACAATAACGCCAAATTAAAAAATATTCATACACTAATTTATTTGGCAACGTCTAGTCTAGATAGTCGTCTGGTCAAAAGATCGAGTAACGAGAAGTAGAGGTGGGTCGTGCTAGTTTATCGTTAAGAGCGTAGGAGCAAAATTTCGGGCCAATGTTTTTTAAATGCATTCATTTTTTTCGAATCCTGAGAAAACTAATAAATATTTTTGAAAAAATTAAACGCAGAATGAAACAATACATTATTACCGAGAGCTGAAAGTCCCTGAAAACTTCTATAATGTTTATTTTAATAAGTTATAGGGATGAAAAAAAAAAACAAAATTTAGTGTGATTTTTAATTTCAAATATCTCATTAAAAAAACTTTTTGTTTATTCTAAGGGACCTTCGGCCCTCGGTAATAATGTAATCTTTCATTCTGCATTTAAATTTTTCAAAAATATTTGTTAGTTTTCTCAGGATTCCAAAAAAATTTAAATTTTTTTGAATGCTAAAAAGCATTTAAAAATTTTAATTTTCATAAACAAGTAACTATGATTGTTTAAAAGTAGTTTCAAGTAAGATAGTACCTACATAAACAAACATAACGGCTATTATCGTTTATGTGTATATCTTTTGAAGTGAAAGAAACTACCTAATGATATATTTATTATAACTTGAAAAATAAACTAAACAATCATCATCATCATATAACGGGGGTCCTACGGCGATTGCCGCTTCCCGCATTTCAGCCTCCATCTTTTCCTATCTCCCCAATCTCCCTCTTCTAAGCCTCTAGATTGCATTGTTTTTGTAATTTCTCTTCTCCAGGAATTTGGTGGTCTTCCCCTTTTCCTTCTTTCTGGCGGAACATACATTAAGGCTTTCTTTGGCCACCGCTCCTCCTCCATTCTCATCACGTGACCATACCATTGTAATTGCCTTCCTTGTATTCTATCTGAAAGAGTATCTCTAATTCCTGTACGGTTTCGTATTTCCTCATTCCTGATTCTTTCCATTCTCGATACTCGACATGACCTTCTAAGATAATCCATTTCCACAACGTCTACTTTATCTCGTTCATTCTTTGTCATCGTCCAACATTCGGCACCATATGTGGTAATTGGTTCTACAATTGCTCTGTATACGCGAAGTTTGGTATGCATCTTTATTTTATTAGACCACAGTAATGAATTCAGTATTCGGATGCATTTTTTCCCTTGGGTTATTCGGTTTTGTACATCTATCTTAACTCTGCCATCTGCTGATATGATGCTTCCTAGATATTTATACTGGTTGCAGCCTTTTATGACTGCGTTTTCAAGCCTCAGATCTGTGGTATTTCCTCCAATTTTTAAATATTCTGTTTTAAATATTCTGTTCTAAACTAAACAATACAAATAGTAAATCGGACTTACATTTACATTACACGTTATTATTAAATCGCGAATAGTCTAAATTGACATAAAAACATAAGTTTTTCTACTTTACTTCTTGTTAACCGTATTCTTTTTTATTTAAAATTAAACCAGATTTTGAACATGTGTTCACATTTACAATACTTTATGAATATAGTGGTTAAGTTAGGATATACATGGCGATGGTTTTTCCACCGTTGTAATGGACTCTCGATGCAGGTGTACGTGTAGATGAGTCATCTCCAATTAATTGATCAAAAATACACCATGGACTTAAGTCATATTTATTGGTTTCTTTTTCTTGTACTGGTTGATTTTCAATAGTACAATCTTCTTGTTCGTTAATTATAGAAGTAACCAGCTTCTTAACTTTTTGTTTTGTTCTGCACTTTAAATCGTGAATCCATAAATGTACATAATGACAATGTGCCACTCTGTTCTATCCCTCTAAATCTTTTTGCTAAACCCGATATTAGTAATTGTACTATGTCGGATACTATGGATGTAAGTATGCCGTTTGCTAAAATTTTATTGCAAGATTCTTGCAGGCAGCGTACCATAACAATCACTGAACTAGCATTCAAGTATTTTTGGTCACTCATTGTACTTGTTATTTCTTTAAACGGCCGTAAAATTTGGGAAAGTTGAGAACAAATAATCCAGTGTTCTTTATTTAGATTAGGTTTAAGTCTAAGTCTGTATTATTTAATACCAATGTGGAACGGGTTGCCTCTTCTAACTCGGTCATTCTTTTTAACATGTAATAGGTGAAGTTCTACCTAGTTTCCACGTCTTGGATTGGCCGTTTGGGAACTGTGTTCTGTTGTAATTAATACTTTAAAAGCCTTTCTGAAGATAAGGTACTTTTTTGAAATGTGTTTTTTTGCAGAATTGTCGAAAAAAGGACTTTTTATTTTATCTATTTGTACACGACAGCATTTAAGTGCGTCCCCCACCAATAAATTTAATCATCATCATAAATCACAATCATCATAAAACAAAACATATTTAATAGCTTTGACCATATTTTAGGAATTATCAGTTACTGCAAAATTTACTTTTCGTTTTAGACCCGACTGATTAATAATTTCAGTAATCGCTGTTTTCTGGATTATGGTTTCCAGAAAAATGGCAGCAGCCTAATAAAAAAGTTTTGAATACTAAATTTTCGGTTAAATATTGTCCTGTTAATGCGAAGTAACTCTCAGTTACTCCAGATGTCCAGAGGTCAGTAGTAATACAGATATTTTCTACTTCTTTAACAACTTGCGATCTAATAATTTGCTCACTTTTGACATAACATTCCTGAAGTAATGAACCTGACAAAGTTTTTCTTGTTGGCGGTTTATATCCAGGAATCCACCCTGCAAACTTTTTAAAAGCTGGTTCTTTAACTATGGAAAACGGATGAAACGAAAAGTTTAGTAAATCTTGAAAATCAATCAGTCCAAGAAAAAGAAACTGATAAAGATGACTTAAGTCCATGGTGTATTTTTGATGAATTAATTGGACATGACTCATCTAAACATACACCTGTATCGAGAGGTATAAAAGAAGTCGACATGTAATTGTCTGATGATATATTACCCACAAACAATTTCGAACGGAGATTGGAACTGTCCATTACCGTGGTGAAAAAACCATCGCCATGTATATAGTAACTTAACCACTATATTCATAAAATGTTGTAGTATTGTAACAAAATCTTTTCCTTGTGAACACATGTTTAACATCTGGTATAATTTTAAATAAAAGAAGAACGCGATTAACAAGAAAAGTGGAAAAACTTATGTTTTTAAATGTCAATTTAGACGATTCGCGATTTAATAATGTGTAATGTAAATGTAACTATTTAAGTACCATTTGTATTATTTAATTTATTTTTCAAGTTACAATAAATATATCCTTCGTTAGGTTCTTTTATTTCAATACTTATACACATAAACGATAATAGCTAATATGTTTGTGTACTCGCTAATTTGAATACTGGTAAACAATCAACTAGTTACAGTTTACGAAAAACGGTTCCGATAAAAATTAAAAAAACGAGAAGACCCACCTCTAGTTTTTTAGGTATATTAGGATCGGAACCAGAGAATATCTGATCGGAACTAATCGTCTCACTAATGGGCAATGGCCAATGAGTGTTAAAAGGATTTTAGGAGGGGAGACGAAGGGGAAATATGATTGTTATCTTTGTCTAATTCGTTGAAAATATGATTTTATATCTGCGTTAGATATCCTGTTAAATTTTACCATACCGACCTTAAAATTTTACCTACACTGTATATATATATATATATATATATATATATATATATATATATATATATATATAATATATATATATATATATATATATATATATATATATATTTCTTTTAAAATTATCTTTATTACAATTATTAGGAAACAAACATATATATCTAGTTCAGACAATATTCAAATATAAATTTAAAACAACCTATCTTTAAGCTAAAGTTATTATTACCATAATTAAATTATACTAACAAAATTTGGTACCTTTCTGTCACTGAATGCCTAAATGAAATTGTTTTCCAAAATAAATGTTTGCCTCTCGTTATCCTTCTTTTTATGAGATTTTTTTTCAAAATAGACCACAATGTTTCAATTAGCAGCTTCCACCATTTCAAACTATTTTTCTTCTTATTAACATTTATAGTTGAGTAAAATATTCTTTCTTCTTTATTGTGATTTACTTTTCATTATTAATAATTTATATATTATTGTTTGTTTGATTTCTTTTCTATGAAAATTTAACAAAAACTTGAGTTTTTCCAAAACTGAATTATAACAGTTTTACTTACTAATTAATCTTTCTGATTCCTTACGCTCAAAGTGACAGCTATTTATAGATATTTCAATCTTCGCGAATATTCCCAACGAAAAGAGGTTAGATTCTTCTATTTAGACTTTTTGACGTCTTAATTTAAACTTCTAGAAAGTTCTTTTCTTTTATATTTAGAAATTTAGGCTTTTCAGATCAGAATGAAAACTTAAATATAAATTAAACATCTTAAATTAGTAAATAACACTATTTTAATCCATAATTATTATTTCAAATGTCCACTTTCTGTTCAATTTCATCTGGATTCACTGTCCCATATCACTTTCATTCACAAAATGTCCCAATAACAAATTTACTCATCTTAATCTATTTATAATATCATAACTATCAAAATAACCAAATACATTGCAACAGAAAAAAATGTTCAACAAACTATTATGCTAATTTCTTATGGATGCCCTCATATAAATACTTTTTATAATATTCTCTAGTATACAACTCATAAATTTCTTCTTTAATTGCCATTTAAGTTCATTCTAGGTTTCTAAACATTTAGGTTACCTTTGTTTCTCTGATATTTAATATATATATATATATATATATATATATATATATATAAATTAATAATTGCACTTCCATTGCACATTAATAACTTCCATTGCACTATTTATTTCTTGTCTCCACAATCTTCTTTATATTCCCTTTTCGAGAAGGTGCGGTTGGTGAAGATCCATTTATCATTTTCTTTGGCATATCTTATATCTTACGACATTCATTCTTTCTACATGGACATATCAGCCTTTTACATTCTATAATTTTCAAGTATTAATGATTTAGTATTCCTTACTCTCTCTTTTCTAGTGATTTTCTAGATGCGTCTTTTTTATTTATTACCAAAAAACTCTAAAATATATGTAGCAATAATTTCTATGATACTTTTGTATATCCTATTTTTTGTTTCGATTGATGTGGTTATTCTTGAGTATACTATTTTATTCATGTATTGCTGAATTAACTAGAGCAACTGTGGTAGCTGTTTCTTTTGTATTCTGACTATTGTTTGTAATGCTTACACTGAGATATATACAGCTAACAGTATTTTTGATTTGTGTGCCTCTTAGTTCGAAGTGCCTTCCTTTACCTCCCACCACTTCATACTCTATTTTTCATGGAATAATTGGCAAACCCCCACTATATTCTTCATCTATTTTTCGCAACATGGATGATATCTTGATCTTCTCCGCAAAATGCAAGCCGTACAGTTATTCTCAATTTTACAATAACAGTTCACATTTCTTTGCAATACAAACTTCAATCTAAGGCTAGTGCATGCAGCCTTGGAATCGTGTTACTTTTATCTTTTTTGTCACTTTTTGTCCAATCTTTATTGAACTCGTCATATTGTTGTACAACTGCCTCACAGCATTAATGTAAATCAATGAATTTTCTTGTCATCTAGCACCTATCCCAGCTTGGCGAATGGGACACTATCATATCCCTTTTGAAGATCAATAAATACCATGTGTGTCATTATATTCTGTTAAAAGTGCTTTTCTGTTTGTTTTGTTTTCAACATAACACATTGTCTATACGAGAACTACCAATATGCAAGCCACTCTGATCTTCAGCGTCTTCTCAACAATCTTCAATTTCGTATTGGCAAATGGGACACTATCATATCCCTTTTTAAAATCAATAAATACCATGTGTGTCATTATATTGTGTTTCAAGCGCTTTTCTATTGTTTGTTTTCAACATAACACATTGTCTATACGAGAACGACCAGTATGAAAGCCAGTCTGACCTTCAGCGTCTTCCCAACAATCTTCAATTTGGTTTTTAATTATCTTCCGGTACATTACGTACATACACGCCCTCGGTAGTTCTTACAATCCTTTCTGTCGCCTTTATTTTGTATAGATTGCTGATATATGCAGTTTTGCATTCTGGGGGTAGCTCTTTACCTCTCAAGAATAAATTAAAGGTATAAGCCAAGAGCTGAAATAGTTTGTCAGGGTCATATTTAATCAGTACTTCCATTTTTCATAACGTTGGCGTAGTTTTGTTTCTTCTTGTATTATTTCAGTTTCTTTGCGGTAGGAAATATCATAATTTCCGTAGCCAATATCTTTCGACCCATAATTTCGGGACTATTAGAGTTAACCTACTGCGTTCGTTTTTATCTTTTCTACTATCTCTAATTGTTTTCAGGCTTGCGGTACCCATAAAATTTTCTACTTTATCGCAGACTTTATTTCACGTATCGTTTTTAACTTTGTTAACTACCTTTTTACTTCTTTGTTTAAACTGTTAGACTGTTGCCGATCGTAAAGGTCCTTTGTTGCTTGTCCTTGATTATACATCTTTATTCTTCTCCAGAAGATCTTCTCTTTCTGTATTCCATTATTAATTTCTAATATTTATACTATTTACTTCTCCAATAGCTTCCATATGCAGCTTGTTAAGAGCTTTCATGATTTCGTCGTACGTTTTAATTGGTGAGTAGTAACAAACATTGTGTAATTTTAAATTCAACCTCATTCGATCAAGAAACTGGGTAGAAGTTATTTTGAAAACCTTGTTGATTATATCTCTTTATTGAATTGCCATGCAGTATCATTGAACTTTCATTTTTATTTTGTCACTCACTGACACTCTTAGTAAATGGTGATCAGATCCACACTCTGCTTCTCGATGGATTCTAATGTCATTAATCTTTATTGTGGATTTTTCTTGCATATATATATATATATATATATATATATATATATATATATATATATATATATATATATATATATATATATATATATATATATAGTAATTATATTGATACAGCGATTATTGATTTCAAGTTTCTAGTTGGTTGTGTCTACGTGAATTTATGAATATAAGTAAATTTTTTATCCAGGTACATTAGCATTTCTTTGATTCATGGATAAACCTTTATTTAAATTTTGAATATTTGGAAGTGTCAGGATAGTCTCTGTTTGATTCTCATAATATGATGTTGAATGTTGTTGTAAGTTGGCTAAAAATACAAATCAAGCATAGCGAAAATGTTGAGTCCGATTCCTATGATTAAGACATTTGAAAAATATATGATTTAAATCTTCGATATATTCAATATTTCTTATATATTCTTCTTTTAAAGCAAAATCATAATTCCTTTATTTTGCATTTGCCTGTGGTGTTTTTGTCTATATTTTGTTAAATACATAATCGATGTTTATTCTTGTAACATACTTAAAACCATTTTATTTACTTATCCATCTATAATACTAAAACTAAAACTATCTATGTTATATGGGATTAAGCCACAATTTTATGATGATGATAGTGTGTTTGGCATGGAAACTAGTCCTTTTGTCACAGATTTTTAAATGATTTATGTTATGTTTATGAATTAAAACTTGATTGTACCAAATTTATATTATATATCCGCATGCATATAAGTGATCACATATGAGTTCGTATATTGATTTCTGATTCAGTGACAGAAGGTGGGTAAGCCACAATTGATTGTAGTAAAAATAAATTTTATAACAACTATTTGTCGTTTTAATTTCATTTCTGAAATCATCCTATTGTCCAATCAGTTTGCTTCCCATTATATCTAAGATATTTGAGAGGATACTCCTTCAAATAACGAATTCTGTAATCGACAGACAAAAGTTAATACCTGAATATCAGTTTGAATTCAGGCAACAACATGGAACAATTGAGCAGGTACATAGAGTTGCCAAAGTAGCAAGAGATGCGATTGAAAAAAAAAAGAATACTGCACTGCAGCCTTTTTGGATGTCTCACAAGCATTTGATAAAGTATGGCATGAGGGGCTGCTATCTAAAATAAAAACTAACTTTCCTCATTCTCTGCATACACTTCTGAGATCCTACCTTACCAATCGATATTTCCAGGTCAGATACAATGAAGCAGTATCAAATATATCTCCAATTCTATCGGCAGTACCTCAGGGTAGTAACTTTATACTTACTCTATACGGCAGATATTCCGACAAGAGTAAACAGCACAATTGCTACCTATGCAGATGATACTGTGATAATGGCTTCTAGCTCGGTTCCTGTTACAGCCTGTCAAAATTTACAAATTCATTTAAATGAACTAGAGAAATGGTTAAAACTGTGGCGAGTTAAAGTAAATTAAAAAAAGTAAAAGTGTACCATCTGTGAGCATAAACAATACCATAATACCCAAAAAAAGTGATGTTAAATACTTGGGAATACATTTTGACAGCCGACTAAATTGGGGAAAGCACATCTGGACAAAGCGACTGCAACTAGGATTAATATACAGGAAAATGTATTGGTTTATGAACCAAAAATCCAAATTAAGTCTACATAATAAATTATTACTGTATAAATGTGTTCTAAAGCCAGTTTGGACCTACGGTATACAGATATAGGGTACAGCATCTAATTCTCACTTACTGAAACTTCAGCGTTTCCAATGTAAAGTTTTGAGACATATTACCAATGCACCGTGGTATGTGCCCAATTATGTTATACATCGAGACCTTCATGATCCAAAATATTAAAGACACCGTTGTCTCACTCAGTGACACTTACAAAAATAGACTACTGAACCATCCAAATACGCTTGCCTAAGACCTACTTAAGCGACCGAGGAGATGAAGACTAAAACGCCGTGATCCCTTAGACCTTTCTATACCTTTACATACATAAACGTATACTCTATTATTTTATAGCTTCAACTTGTACTATATATATACCAATAACTTAGAATTGTGCGTGTATTTTAACTATTGCTATTTTTTAATATGTTAGTAAATGTCTTTTTTAAAGTGTTATTTATATTTCAAATATTTATATATATTAGAAATTTATCTCAAAGGATTTTTGTCACTGGACGGATCTCCCCTGTGTTAATTACGTGGTAAACTTATTGATTATTGTTTTTTTTATTTGTACAAACAGATTATAATAAATAAATGATGTAAGAAAAATTCGGAACTCGTTTTAAAAATAATTATTTTAAAATATAGTAAGTGTTATTATAATAAACGAAAGTTGTTTTAGCGGTTATCTTTCTCTGCGTTTATCTGTCAACTGACAGATGACTGTATTTGGCCTCAAGAATTATGACGGTGCTGTTTTACCCTTAGAATGATATCAGGTTCTAATTATTTTGTGTGTTTATGTATTATTTGATTGTGTAGTATGTGTTTGTGTATGTAGATTATGACTTATGTGATACTTACCGTTAATATTTATACGTAACGAGCAAAGCAACCAGTAAAATACTGACGGGTAGCTCAAGGTTTCTCTTAAAAGGAAGGCTGCCAGCTCTTTCGTTCTTGTATAAGAACAAAGCGAGAATTAGTGTATATATATATATATATATATATATATATATATATATATATATATATATATTAAATCCATCCATATAAGATACAGCTTGTTTATAGCTGAGACTCTTTTGGAAGGTATAATTATTTTAGTGAATTGCTCAGATGGATAGCATAGAAAGGAAAGAAAGAAAGAAAGGTGTGTTCGTTGTCACAGTTTTATTGGAAAAATTTTATATCACAAATTTCGGTAATCAGACTTTGATCAAAAAAGACTTGTTAGATTTTGGTCACAAGTTTTCTTTATGTTTTGTCTGTTGTATATGGCTTATGTATAATTCTAAATATTGTGTTCTCCTCTTTCTATAAATTTCTTAATGTTGGTATATTCTGGTCACTGACTTGTCCTTTATATTGGAAACCAGAATCTGCTACATTCTGCTGATAGGTTTGCTACACATTTTTCTTCATAAGGTTGGATGAGAGTTGCTTCTTTGAATTTTCCCTTTCTTATGTCTGTTTCTTTCATGATTATTGATGCATCTTTACATTTTTCTAAGAGTAATTGTCTCAGGCATGTTTTTTTATCTTCTTCTTCTTCAAGTGCCGTCTTCGTTCCGAAGTTTGCCTATCATCAACGCTATGCGTATTTTTGATGCTGCAGATCTAAACAGTTGGTAATTGGTGCAATTGTACCATTCTCTCAAGTTTTTCAACCATGAATGCCTTCTTCTTCCTATAGATCTCTTTCCCATTATCTTTCCCTGTATAATCAATTGCAGCAACTGGTATTTATCTCCCCTCATAACATGTCCCAAATATTGTAGTTTGCGCTTTTTAACAGTAAGTATCAGCTCTTTCTCTTTCCGCACTCTCCGCAAAACCTCCACATTTGTTACTTTCTCTGTCCAGGGTATTCTTAATATTCTACGATACATCCACAACTCAAATGCTTCTATCTTTTTGGTATCGATCTTTTTCAATGTCCATGTTTCCATCCCGTAGAGGAGAACTGACATAACGTAACATCTCAAAAGGCGAATTTTAAGTTTTAGACTTAGATCTCTTCCGCAGAACACCTTTTTCAATTTAGTAAATGTGGCTCTAGCTTTCTCTATTCTGGTTCTGATTTCTTCAGAGCAATCATTATTTTCGTTGATAACAGTTCCCAGGTAATTATATCTTCTTACACGTTCGATTCTTTGATCATGCACGGTTATGTCAGGGAAGTTTTGTGGTGATTTAGATATTAGCATTATTTTTGTTTTGCTTATGTTAAGTGATAATCCGTGTTCTTCACTGCATTCTACTATTTTGTTAATTAGTATTTGAAGATCTTCCCAAGTTTCTGCGATTAGTACCGTGTCATCGGCATATCTCAAGTTGTTTATTCGGATGCCATTTATCTTAATACCTATATTTTGATCCGAAAGTGCTGTGTTTATAATGTCTTCGGAGTATAGATTGAATAAGGTCGGTGAGAGTATACAACCCTGTCTTACGCCTTTCTTGATCTCGATTTCCTCCGTTGTCTCTTGCTCTATTCGGATATTTGCTTTCTGGTTATAGTAAATCTTAGAGATAATTCTAATGTCCCTTTTATCCAAGTTTTTTTCTACTAGCAGTTTCATTAAGTGATCGTGACGAACTTTATCAAACGCTTTGTTGTAATCAATAAAGTATATATATATATATATATATCTTGGTTTATATCTAGACATCTTTGGCATATGACGTTAAGTGCAAATAGTGCTTCTCTTGTTCCAAGCCCGTTCCGAAATCCGAATTGAGTATTACTAATATCTGCATCTAGTTTTCTGTTAATTCTTGAGTGGATTACTTTGATGAATACTTTTAATGTATGCCCCATTAAGCTTATAGTGCGGTAGTCAGTGCACTGTTTTGCATTTGCCTTTTTTGGTAAGGTTACAAAAGTTGAAAGTAGCCATTCCTTTGGTATTTCTCCTCTTTTGTAGATGCAGTTAAAAAGGTCGAGTAGAATATTCACTGATTCGCCTTCCACAAGCTTAAGAAGTTCTGATGTGAGCCCGTCTGGACCCGGTGATTTACCATTTTTCATTATTTTTATAGCGTATAATAGTTCTTCTTTAGTTATTTCTGGTCCTTCGTCGCCTTGCAAGTTATCTATATTAGGTTCTTGTCTTTCATCGTCGAACAATTCTTCTACATAGTTCTTCCAGGTCCTAAGCTTTTCTTGTAGATCGGCTATTATTTCACCATTTGCGTTGCATAGGAGATTGGGATGTTTTCGTTTTTGTGTACCTGTCAGTTCCTTTATCTTTTTATGTAAGTTAAAAGTGTCATGTTTGAGATGTAGTTCTTCGATTTCCTCGCATTTTCTTGTATAAAAATTTTCCTTTGCAGTTCTTATTTCTTTTCTGATTTGTTTGTTTACTTCATTATATTTTTGGCTGCATTTTCCCTTTAACTGTCTTCGCTCTTCCATGAGACCTAAAATTTTTTCTGTTATCCATTCTCGTCCTTTTTTCTGTTTCTCTTTGGTAAGCATTTTCTGGGCAGGTTTTATTATGGCGTCTTTTAAATCTTGCCACTTGTCTTCTACATGCGTGTTCTCTGTCTTTGTAGAAAGCATTCGTAAGTTATCATTGATATGTTGTTTTAAATCTTCTTTAATTGTTGGATCTTGTAAGCGGCTGGTATCTATGTGATCTATTTTTGTTTTATTTGAAGGTCTTTTGAGTCTAATGTGTACCCGCGCTATCAGGGGGTTATGATCTGAAGAAACATCTGCGCCTGGATAAGCCTTAACTGATCTTATACAGTTTCTGTATCGCTCATTTATTAAAATATAATCTATCTGATTCCTAATTGTTTTTTCCCTAGTGTGTTGAGGGACTCCATTGTACATCTTCGTTGGTAGCTAAGAATTATTGAAATTATCATATCATTCTCTTGACAGAACTCTAAAAGTTTGTCTCCTCTGTCGTTTCTTGCCCCTAAACCATATTCTCCCACATTTTTTCCGCTTTTTCCTTTGCCAATTTTGGAGTTGAAGTCTCCAAGGATAAGTGTAACATCTTTTGGCTTTGTAGACTTTAGAACTTGATTTATTTGTTCATAAAACTGCTCAATCTCTTCATCTGATTTATCTGCAGTAGGGGCATATACCTGTATAATATTAAGTTTTGCAGTTTTTGTATGCAGTTGTAGGAGCAGGATCCTGTCTGACACTGGCGAAAAATTAGTGACAGACTGTGTCATTCTTCTTGAAACGACAATTGCTACACCATATCTGTGATGTGGGTATTCATTTCCTGAGAAATAGATCATACCGTTGCTTGTCGAGACGTTGCCTGCACCCGACCATCTTGTATCGCTGATGCCTAGGATATCGATGTTTAATCTTTGCATCTCTTGTATAACGTTGTGATGTTTTCCCAGGCTCGTACATGCTTCTGACGTTCCATGTACCAATATTTATTGTATTTTTAACACAGGGATTTCGCAGAATTACGACCTGAGAGGCCCTGTTGTCATGAAGTATACCTCTCCTGCCGGATCTTGGTATTGTCACCGCAGGGGACGTGATAAAAAGTTTTAACGTCAATCATCTGCCTCTGGGTGCTCTGTAGAGGGCTTCGAGAACGTCTACGAAAGCACCTCTACCCAAGTCTATTTTCTGGGTACAGACTTGTAGAAATTTCAGCTGATGTACCCGTCTTGAAAAAGACGGGTTATTTCTTACACGACAAAAAAATATTTAAGTCGAAATAAACCATCAGGTTCTCTTCTCTCGGTGACTTGCCTTGATAAAGGCAAGTTATTTCTTACATAACCAAATGAAGGTCGAAATAAAACACCAAAGTACTGTAGAATAATAACTCAGCCACAGAGTAGGGAAAGGCTAAAAGAAAGCAGAGCCCCGAGAGCACTAAGCTCTCGGAGAGCCCGTGAAGGACTGACTTATTGACCTGAAAATCGCCTATTTTTATACTTTCTGAAGTAGCGATTAGGGATTTCCAGGTCAGGGAGGGGCCAACGGGAAAAATAAGGGGCGGGGCGATGCGTCTCGAACGTGAACTAGTCGCGTCCGAGAACAGTATCCGGTATCCATGATCAGTACTAGAAATCATTTCGCTTCGCACGGCCATGATAATTTTACTAGAGATATCCCTTAGGATCTTTAATGCAGTGGTTTCTCCTTGCCTTCTGCATCCTTATGCCGTTGACCATTTCTTAGTTCCTCCGCCTTTGAGATCGATTTCTCAGTCTCAGGACAAAAGAGTGCCATTCCATTTACCAGTTCATCCGCCCGAAGCCGTTGGCCAGTAATTGATGGACTGCTTATACCAGCAATCATTCGGTGACTTGATTCTATATCAACCCTAAAATCGAGGGTTGTCACTTCCGCCATCCGCACCGTACCGAAGCTCCGCTTCTCCGCCGTGGCCGCCGTTGTGGACTTCATCCGTAATCCTGGACAAGGGACCCTAAACAGGTACTAGTTTCCCGGATCAGGAAACCCCTGGAATCTGCGGAGGGCAGGGATTGATTCATTTTCCCTGATAGGACTATCTTCAAGAATTTAAAGAGTTCCTACCCACTACCCCTGTTTTTTTTTATCAGTGTTTTATTAAAGTCTCTGTTTTTGATGTACATATGTTACATACTTGTTTATCCTGATACTTACGGCCGATTTTCAGTGGCTAACTAGACACTATACTGTATAACATTTACAGATTTCATACAGATTCAATTACGGTCACTTAACCTTACGTTTTGTTTTATTTTTCTTACGTTGATCGGAAATTATGGGCAATGGTCAGTATAGATTACGTTTTTTATGGAAAATTTTCAGCATTTATTATGTTTTTATGACCATCGATGGTAGAGATAAGTAACGAATATGTATATAAGATGGAAGGCAACCGTAAATACGTATAGTGTAGATAAGTTAACTTATATATGAGAATGTTAACTTAAAAAACGATCACGACAAGAGCAATGCGACCAATTTGTAGCATTAATGATAGAAGACTCTAAGGTTTCAAAATCACAACTAACATATCCACGGAGGAAGCTACAGCTACCTGACGAAAGAAATGATAAATGTTTCCAACGTTTCACTCCTAACTTACGTTTCTAACATTCTCTTATCCTAACTTACGTTTCTAACATTCTCTTATCCTAACTTGGCTGTACCGTACTAATGGCGACCAAATAGTCAGAAATACGTATTTACGGTGCCCTTCACTCTTATATACATATTTTATTATTTTTTCCTTTGGTGCCGATACTATTTACCTTTATTTTACATTGAACTTATATTAACCTGTTCTTGTTGTTGGAAACGTTTGGCATTTCTTTCCTCAGGTAGCTATAGCTTCCTTCGTGGATGTGTTTGGGAAAGATTTTGGAAGTTGTAATCGAAACGTCAAATAGCAGTTAAAAAATGTAATTTTTACGTTAAATGTAAATATAAATATTTACGTTGAATATGTCACAAGACAACAGTTTCAGTACCTCAATAAAAATATATTTTACATTACACCTACAACCGTTGGTTGTAGCATTTCTTACTGGTCACACATATATTGGCTGCACATTGAATTATCTTACATTACAAAAACTTACTAGGAAGTGTAAAACTTTTAGCGTAATTGATAAAATAAAAAAATTATGAAAATATCGAAAAGTATTACAAAATGTTTCAAAACATTTTCGGAGCATCATGAGTGATATTTGAACATTTATAAAAAGCCACTTACAAAAAAAAACCTTCAGTTCTGTTATTTGAACACAAAATTAGATGGGATAATGTCGATCGCTATGAATTTTTAATCTAAAAGAGAACATACTGAGCCCTTACTCGAAAATATCGACCATGTCTGGGTCAACCAATTACTGAGTTACTTCAAAAATACATAATCATCGACACTATGCCACTTAATGCCTCATGAAATATTAATTTCATGTAATTTCACTGTAAAATCCATATTTTTAGTCTATTTAGTACTAAAAAATCAAAAAGATCTTATTGAATATAAAGTATACCTTTAAACTTATATTAAATTCTACATAGAGCCGGAGCCAATTTTCACGAAAATCGGATTTTGTTGAATATTTCTCGTATAAAGTCATACATTAGAAAAATATTCAAATTAGATATTCCTAATCCTCTTTGCTTAAACCTTATCTCTTATTCCTTTACTCTATCTATTATATTATACTTTTTTACATATGATTTTTATTCTAAATTTAACCTTCAATTGTTACGATATAGTTACATTTTTGGTTATGTTCTTTATTACCTTATACTAAAACCTACTAGACAACGAAAAGATAAAAGATGAAAAGGACGAAAAAATTAAAAAAAAAACACAAAAATATATTCCAATAATGAAAAAGTTTTTCTAGAAAAGTGGTATTTATTTTTATTCTCGATTAAATCGTTTTTCGAGTATCATCATTATTATATATATATATATATATATATATATATATATATAATATATATAATATATATATATATATATATATATATATATATATATATATATATATATATATATATATAATGGCTATACACCCCAACGTGGGGTTAAACCGCAAATGCTTTCTAGATCCTATTTCTTAAGTGGATCAGTCTTTTTTTTTGTTTATCTTATCTTCTTGACAATATCTCTCCATTTTTTCCTGTCTCTAGTTCTTCCTCTCCATTCACTGACTCCTGCCCTTTGGAGGTCTTCTTCAACTTCTTGCAGCCACTTTGATCTCGGTCTTCCCCTTCTCTTTCTTCCTCCTGGATTCCATTCTATCATTGCGTATGTCACTGCCTCATCGCCTGCTCGCCAGATGTGACCTAACCATCTAACTCTGCATTGCTTTATTTTAGTTACAATGTCTTCCTTAAGTTCTTCCTTAATTTCTGCATTTGTTCTGCTTCTATATTCATTTTGCTCTGTTCTGATTGGTCCTAGTATGGTTCTCATAATCTTTCTCTCTGCAATTCTTAAGTCTTCTTCATCTTTTTTAACCATCGTCATTGTTTCCCCTGCATATAATAATATTGGTCTAATTATGGTGTTATAAATGCTCATCTTGCTTTTTTTAGTCAGTGTTTTGCTTTTAAGTAATCTTTTGTTTGCAAAATAAGCTTTATTCGCTGCTAATATTTTTTCTTTTATTTCGGATTTCCTTTCTCCGGATTTACTTATTGTAACTCCTAGGTATTTGAAGTATTCTACTTCTTCAAACTCGGAACTTCCTATTTTGATTTTTTCCTTCATTGGTTTTTTCCCTAATCTTAATATTTTTGTCTTTTCTTGATTTAATCTTAGCCCCATTACCTCCCTTTCTCTCTTATTTCTTCAAGCATTTCTTTCATTATTTTTCTGTTCTTTGCAATAATAGCAATATCATCTGCATATGCAATTATTTGACCACCTCTTGTTCTGAGATTTCCTTTATTTATATTTCGCAGTACATATTCTAATGCTAGATTAAATAGCGTCGTTGATAAGGCATCTCCTTGTTTCATCCCTTTATTTATACTGAATTCCTCTGTCTCTCCTCTTTGTGTCTTTATGCTTATTTTTGTAGTTCTCATTGTCATTTCTATTAATTTTCTGAGTTTATGTGGAATTTTTAATTTTTTAAGTGCTGTCATTAATACGTTTCTTTTAATTGAATCAAATGCCTGTTTGAAGTCTATGAATAACATTTCCAATTCTAATTTATACTCGTTTGCTTTTTCCATTATTTGTTTTATTGTGTGTATTGCATCTATTGTAGATCTTCCTTCTGTGAATCCACATTGGTACTGTCCTACTGTCTTCTTTGTGATCTTTGATAACCTCTTTTTTATTATTGATGTCAATATTTTATATGTTGTATTTAGTAATGTTATTCCTCTATAATTTTCACAGATTTGTTGGTCTCCCTTTTTATGTACTGTTATGATCTGTCCTACCTCCCAGTCACCTGGCATTTTCTCTTCTTTCCATATATTTTTCAATAGTGCCAGTATTTTTCCTCTTAGTTCCCTTCCCCCGTATTTTATTAGTTCCATATTAATTCCATCTTTACCTGGGGCTTTTCCATTTTTGCTTCTCTGTATTACTTCATCCAATTCCTCTAATGTTGGTTCTTTTGAAATTTCGATGTCTACTTCATTTGCTTCTTCTTCGTGTACTGTTTCCTCCTCGTCATGCATTTCTTCTTCTGTTGTTTCCTCCGTCAAGAGCTCTCTGTAGTAATCTCTCCATACTTGCTTGTATTCTTGGTCCTCTATTATCACTATTCCCTCTCTATTTTTTATTCCGTTTGTTTTGCCCTTGTATTTTTTGTTTTGTTCTTTAATCTTTTTGTAAAAACTTTTCGTATTTCTGTTTGTTCTTTCCTGCTCTATTTCCTGCATTTTTTTGTCTACCCATCTTCTTTTATTTTGCCTTATCACTTTCTTAGCATTCCTTCTTAATTTTTCATATTCTTCTCTGTCTTCCTCTTTATCTGTTCTTAGCCATTTATTTCTGGCTTGCACTTTTTTTTCTGTTATTTCTCTACATTCTTGGTTATACCATTCGTTTCTTGTTTTAGCCTGACTTTTACCTATCTGCATATTTGCACCTTCTTCTATTGATTTTTTGATCGTCTCCCATTCTGTGCTTATATCTTCTACTTTATATTTCTCTTTTATTTGAACTGTTACTGCCTCTTCATATTTTTTTCTTACTTCTTCATTACTCAATATATTGACATTCCACTTTTTATGTTGATTTTTTTGTTTTGTTTCAATTTTTACTTTTTGTCTTAACATGGCTGTGACCATGTAGTGGTCTGAATCTGCACACGCACCTCTGAACGTTCTTACATCTTTTATTGACGATTGTTTTCGTTTATTAATCATTATGTGATCAATTTGACTATATGTTTTCTGATCCGGTGACCTCCATGTTACCTTATGTATTTTAGGGTGTTCAAATTTTGTCGAGCTTATTAACAAATTTGTTCTTGTTGCTAGGTTACATAGTCTTTGCCCATTGTCATTCGTGTTTTCGTGTATTGTATGCTTTCCTGCAATTTGCTGTAAAAAGTCCTCTTTTCCAATTTGGGCGTTGAGGTCTCCCAGTACAAATATGACATCTTCTTTGGGTATTTTTTCTATCTCCTCTTCGACCTTATCATAAAAGATTTCTTTTTCGTCTGCATTGCTTGTTTCTGTGGGGGCGTATAAATTCAAGACTGATATATTAAATGGTTTGCTGTTGACTCTAACATAGGCCATCCTTTCGCATATTGGCTTGAAATTTATAATTTTCTCTCTTAGGTGACTAAGTATCATGAATCCCACGCCTTTTTGCCCTTGCTTCTTTCCTCCTGAATATAACATTGTAAAGTCTTGTTTGTCAATCTGTCCCTGTCCCTCCCAGCGTAATTCTTGCAGTGCTGCAATATCTATTTTATACTTTTTGAGTTCCTTTCCTATTTCTAGCATTTTTCCTGGAGCTAGCATAGTTCTTATGTTCCATGTGCTTATTTTCAACTCTTTATTTTTTTTGTTCTGTTGTCTTCGTCCTTTATATTTGTTTTCTTGTCCATTTTTCTTTATTTCACTTTTGTTGTGCCCGGGTTTATCTGCAGTTATTTCCTGTTTCTTTGCCTCGTCCGTCAACGAATAATGTATCCTCTCATCCCTTGCTAGTTTTTTGAACCACCTCCATGATGGTCCTCCAGCTGGTTGGTGTTTCTATTCCATCTCCTTTCTAGACCATCTATTATAAGTTTGTTGGCTTTAATTTGGACACGTTTACCTTTCTTTATTTCATCTTTTGCTATTCTTCGTATTTCCCTCTGTATTTGTAATTCCTCTGTCGTTAGATCATTGTTTATATATATTTTTTCTTTTTTCACTTCTTTAAGTTTACTTTTGTTTTCCATAATTTTTGTTTTTTCTTCTTTGTTTGGCAATCTGACTAAACATGTTTTATCTCCTAGTTTCACTGCTTCATCTATATTTACGGTAATATTTAGCTCTTTTGTCATAAAATTTTCTATCACTTCTTTTAGTATTCTTCTATCTCCAGTTTCTATTGTCATTCCCTGTATTATCACATTATTTTCTTTTCTTATTCTATCCAGCCTTTCAAGGCGTCCTTTTGTCTCATTCAGATCCTTTTTGATTTGTTCATTTTCTTTCCAGATTTTACTATTCTCTTGTTTTAGTTCTGCTAGTTCAGTTTTGAGTTCCCTCATTTCTTCTCTGTATTGTTTTTGTTCCGTTTTTACCTCTTTTATATCAGTTTTTAATTCTTGTAACTCTATTGTTAAATTTTTTATCATATTTAGTATTTGATCTATTTTGTTTTCATCTTTGTGACTTTTAATTGGGCTTCTTTGTACTTTTTTACTGGGACCAAATAATAGTTCCTCTTCTTCTCTATTTCTTTTCCGATTGTCATCGGATGTATTATCATCTGAATCCATATTTCTGCTGCTACTACTCGCGATAGAGCTAACCTCCCCACTCAACGCGTCGAAGGAAGATAGTTCTCTCAAGTAGTAGCTTGTAGTAATTTATTTTCTCGTTTTCTTCCTGGATAAATTAATTTTCAATTAAAATAATTGTCAGATACTTTGGAACGGTTTGATGTGGCAACGCCCACCTCTAGCTTTTAAAACTTATATATAGTGTTAATTACCTGGGCCGGTTTTGTTTTTAGTTTTTTGTGTTTCTTCGCCTTCCTAAATTTATCGAGGTTATGGCACTTACCTCTCTTCCATCATCATTATTAGTTTTTATTATTAAGGTATATTTTTTTAAAAAACCGTTTGATTTTTTAAGATTGTTCTGAAGGTATTTTTCTGTGGCATTTTAATATTATTTACTTAATAATTAATAATTTAAGTTACAAATATGTGTGTTTTAGAGTTTCAATTGTCCTTTCACAAAACTCAAAAGAATGATATCCGAAGTAGACAAACCAAAACAAAGATATTTTCGACTAAAATTGTGGTTAGTTACCAGTAAAGATAGTAAATGCTTTGGTTAACTACTACTACACTGTTCATTTTGAGGCAAAGGTAAAGAATTTTTATTTTGAAAGGATGAAAATGTGTGAGTCCTGGTTAGAATCTTTCGATCCTTTCAGGTTAGCTTTGAATGTGTTGTGGTAAAGCAGAACAGCTCGAAAAACACACTGTGGTAGTGGTGTGTGTAGTGGAGCATCTTGGCAGCTGTTGAGATGAGTCGCTACTTGAATCAGAGTTGAAAGGCTTGTCTGAATGAGATGTTCTTTCCAGAGTGTAGTGTTTGTGTTTTGAGCTAGATGTGACAAAGACCGAGTCTCTAGTTACTATTGTTCCTGCAAGCCGTTTTTACGTCTATATCCAACTTCAGAACTAGTGTATCGCACTCAAATTTATGTAATTGATCGCTTGCGTTAACGGCTAGGCCTCGTCGGCGTTTGATAGACAGTTTCAGCATCTGCAAATTCAGGTAAGAAAATAGTTGCGGCTAGTTTCTTAGGGACGAGCAATTATCATTAAGTAGTGAGATTGGAAAACTGCAAGAAAGTAATTCCCCCTGTTCGGGGTAAGGAAAAGGAATTGGTTATAGGTGGGTGCGGTAAGCTAGCTTAGTAGCTTCAAGGATCTCAGCGTATTCGCCCTGGAGTTCGTCAATGCAAGACTGCATTAGAATGGACAGAACTTATGGTCTCCGGCTTCTTACCTGACTTATATAAGAGCAGGAACTTTTCAGGGTATCTTGGGTGATGGAATGGGGCCGCTAATGGTTCTGTTAAGAGTTTTGATCCTCTCATTGATTGTGGCAACATTTGCGGTGTTATGGATTTTACAGGATGAGAAGTCCCAGGGTTTTCTGCATACACTACGCAGAATCCTATGCTCAACAGAGATCAGTTTCTTTTTTGGTAGTCTTTTAGAAGGCAATATAAGTTAGACTTATACTACATAATGGGCTAGACGAATGTTTTATAAGTGTGTAAGGAAGTTTTTGTGTGTGTCTTTCCAGTTTGTGACTCTATGCAAAGTTGCCTTTGGATCAGGTTCCCAGTTGAGTATCTTAGTTAAAAGAATACCCAAATTCCATAAAATCTAGAACCATCAAATTCAAGGAAAATTGCTTATCGTCACGGGCGACGACTCTTACAGATGTTTTGAGGCTGCGGAACACAATCGTTTGTGTTTTTGCAGCGTTAAGTCTAACTCTGCACTTATTGCACCATTATTTGACACGTTTAAAAGAGTTTGCGCTTGTCAAAAAGTTCTCTTAGGAAAATAACGTTTCGATGTTAGGAGGCAGTATCATCCGCGTAAAGAAACAGTTGGGTGCCTGAGATCTTTTAATTTAAGATGTTGTTGTTATATATTATGTGTTTAACGTACACATTTCTATTTATACCCTATAGAACAAGGCAGATCTGTAAAAAAACGACTAAATTTGGATGTGAGAGGTGGCATTCGAAATTTTTACAGAAATAATTAGGTGATAACTTTAGTAATAATAATTGACTTATCCTCCTTCTCAAAGAGGTCGGGAACATAAATAAAAAAATTAAAATATTTTAAAATTACTAAAAACACCGAATTTTTCTAGTTTCTTGCTTATAACTTTAAAATTATTTATTTTGGAGCAACTTCGCAATAAAATAAAATAGCGACAATTAATTTTTTTTAAATAACGACTGGTTAAAATTATTTTAATTAATTTCTCTTTTTGCAAAAAAGCAATGTTTTTTTTGAATAGGCATTTGCCATTCAGCCAGTCACATTACAAAATAGCAATAAATACAAAAAAGAGCAGGAAACAAGCCTTTTTTATTTAATATTTTTCAACCACTCAGATTCTACTTAGGACCTTAATAGTTCGTGTAAAAAATCTTTATAACATAATAAAATAGCCCATTAAATTTCATTTAAATCGATTTAACAGATTTTTTTCTTATAAAAACGTACGTAACCTATCTAACCTACTTTATTGAATTGAAATCGTATTATTTGGGTGGCCTCAGGAATGTTTTAAATTTAACAACAATATTTAGGATTATAAACAAATAATATATCTCGGTAAATATTAGCTTAAATTTAGGAAACTTTACGCGGCGTTGAAAAAAATTGGCAAGACGTTTTTTACAATGGAAAAAAAGTTGAATTACGAGTAGTCGTTCCTGAGATACAATCGGCCAAAATTGACGGCATTTACGACGAAATTGTATAGAAGATGATAATCTTTTTTTAATTGCCTTTTTCTTTCGCGAGATATTTATAACATATTATATTATAATAATAAAAACCATCGGTATTGCGTGTGAAAAAAAAAACTAAAAAATTATATTAAAGAAAATTTAATTTCGAATATCAAAATCGTTTAATGTAAAAAAAATATTTTTTTGCTTTCAATGAAGCAATTTTCTTAATTTTTTTATTCTAACATATTTTAGCTTGAATGGAGCTATCGTAAAACGCATTACCAAATACCGGAGATGCTTTAGTTTTGTTATAAATGTATTAATTTATTTATACTTCAGTCGTCAAACAATTTTGAGCACAAATCATTATAAGCACTTTTTGTGTTAACTGTTCTCTGTAAAGTTTCTCTGAAAAATACCGTTTGAATCACGCGACTATTTCGCGGCGCGCAAAATAATTTTCAAATAAAATTTATTGATATCAATTCGTCGGTAAAAATTCGATACCTTTTGATCAGAGACTACTATCGACAAAAATACAAATCGTTTTAAAGGTAAAGAGTGCAGTTTTCTTGTGCAATTTTTGTGTTTTGCCGTGGCAGCCGTAGCTCAGTGGCTATGATTACTGGTTTACCAAGCTGGAGGGCCAGGGTTCGAATCCCGGCACGGACAAAATTTTTCAATTTCTAAATTACCTGAGCTGCCACCGTACTTCGGAGGGCACGTAAAGCCGTCGGTCTCGGCTACGAAAGTAGTCGTTAAGTCATGTTAGGGGCGCTTGCGCGACCTGAAAACCCTAACACTAGACCTTAGCCCGAAGGTTACACGAATTTTACTTTTTTGCGTTTTAACGCAATTAAAGTCAGTTTGTATAAAATCGTTGCCCGATTTATGCCATTTTTTACTACTCTCATGAGATCATTAAAATTTATCGCGTTTTTATTTACCGCGATACTAAGGAATTTCCATTTTAAAAATTTTTCCAACATTACAATCGATCTAAAATATTTAAAACTGCTTTTTTCTATTACACGAGTACGTTTTTCTAAATTACATTAGTTCAGCGGCAAATTTCAACCAATGCCGTCTTCGTGGAAGTATTTTCGGTGACGTGCAATCGTTGTGTGTTTTTATAAGTAAAAAAATTGCCAAACTTCTATGGTCTAATTGCGTACGATTAAAATAAATAATAATTAAAAAAATATTTTGCAAATTATTATGCAAAATTTGAATGAACTTTGGTGGGCGGTTTTATTATGTTATATTGATTTTCTAGACGAATTGTAAAGGTCCTAAGTGCAATTTAAATAATTGAAAACCATTGAATAAGAAAACGCTTATTGTCCCCTTTTTTGTATTTATTGCTATTCTGCAACAAGGGTAATAAATTAAAACATTTTTAACCAGCAGTATCTTATAGAAAATTGTCGTTATTTAATTTTGCTACTACTTTGCTCCAAAACGAATTGTTTTGAAGTTTTAAGAACGAAAGTAAAAAAAATGATATTGTTAGTAATTTTAATATTCTAATTTTTTATTATGTTCTTGACCTTTTAGGGAAGATAAGTCAATTATTATTACTAAAGTTATAATCTAACTATTTCTTCAAAAATCCGAATGCAACCTCTCACATCCACCTCAAAACAGATTCGCCCTGGTCTATTATTATTTTTTCCTATTAAAACTTATTCCTGTTTTTTTTTTTTTTTTTATTTAATTAATGGCTTTGGATAACTTGATCCATTCAGCCACGATAATGTATTTGACTACTTGAATTTGTTAATGATGTATTGACCTATTGCATTTGTTAACAAAATAGTACTTCGCATAGAGGTAAATTAAAAATATAATGTAAACATTAGTATCACAAGAATCAGTAGCTTGATAAAAAACCGTACATTCATTCGTTCCATTCAATGCCCTAACCAACAATATTTAGGACCCACAAGGGATTACATAATTTAGGGATACTTTTCACGCTAAGGTGCCTTTCATAGCGACTTTATAACAACACAAGACAGGCAACGGTTAGAAGGAAACTATATAACATAAGGATAGACAGAGGGAACAAAGCTAGATTTACACATTCACATTACACAATCAATCCTAAATTTTTCTTTTAGTCCTTTTTAAATATTCCCAAAAAATTTGGTTAAACTTAATATTATGACGAGAGATATATAAAATGGAAGATTGACACTGAGGAAGAGGTATTTGTTCTTTTATCAGTTTTTCCAATAGATACTTAATAGCAGCTTCATTATATATGCACCCGAACATCCAATGATTGATATCGTCAGTGTTACCATTACAATCACAAAGTTCGGTTTCACTTAATTTAAATCTATGAAGATAGGCTTTCACAGTAGCATGATTAACAAGGCATCTAACAAACATTGAATATACTCTTCTATTGGGATGACTTCTTGCAGCAAAAGGCGCAGTAGGTAAAACAGGGTGAATTTTTGTGTAAAGGTTGTTACTTCTGTTACAAAAAGCATTCCATTCAATTTCCCAGTTTTCTTTTAATTCTTGTTTACGCAGCGAGACTAAATCACTTCTATTGAGCCAGCTAATTTCTAATCCGTTTGAAGCCGCTTCTTTAGCAAAATAATCTGCTTTGGTGTTACCCGAGATACCAGCATGTCCTTTTACCCAAATGAAAGAGACTGAATTATTTCTTTCAAGTAGCTTTAGTTGATGTTCTAATATTTTGACGATAATACTGTTTTTGTATAAATGCTTATGCGAATTATCTAAAGCAGACAGCGCAGATTTTGAATCCGACATGATTACTATTTGTTGATCAGACATTCTTTTCTCAATAGTCCATTCCAGAGCTTGATATATTGCAAACAGTTCTGCGGAATAAATGGAACATTGTTGGTTTAATTTAAACTTAATGTGTTCTTGATTATTTTGGATATATACCGCACAACCAACTCCCAAAATGGATTTTGACCCATCTGTGAAAATCCTATATGGCTTATCAAATTTGGCAAGTTGTTTCTGAAGTTGAATGGCGTTGTTATCATCAAAAGTAGGAAAATAAACTTTGGTTTGGGAATAAAGAATATTGAAATTAGATTGGAAAAAATTAGTTTCAGCTGGGATTTCTAAATAGGAAGAAACATTAGGAAATGCTATAGCTAAAGTTGGAGAATTTTTGTTATGCCACCATTTGTCAACTAAGTTAGACACAGATATGTCGGATATTTTTTGCAGTAGGTAGGATTGGTTATTACTTTGACATTTAAGGATAAACTTTTCAGCTAAAAAAAGACGTCTTAAATGTAATGGAGGTTCCATACATTCGGCTAAAAGATTTTCAGTAGGTGTAGATTTAAGTGCACCTAAAACCAAACGTAGAGCTTTGTACTGGATTCGGTCTAATTTTTTAAGTCTAGTGTTTGTAGCAGACCCATATAAAAAGCAACCATAGTCAAGAACTGACCTGGTATATGCCCTATAAAACATTAGATTAACCTTAGGATCAGCGCCCCATTGGTGACGGTTAACTACTTTTAAAACATTTAGGCTTTTTTCGCATTTAATTAAACAGTTATTAATATGTTCTTCCCATGTTAATTTAGTATCAAGTGTGACGCCAAGATAAGTATAGTGTTTTTGGACAGGTATACTTAGATTATCAATTATAATGCTGGATATATTCGGTAAGCGATGACGAGTAAACAACACCACAGCTGATTTATTCGAAGTAAGTTCCAATCCTTGGTTAAGAAAGTATTCTCTTGCACTGTACATAATTCGTTTCATGGATTTAATACATTCCTGATAAGTATTTTTAGAAATGTAAAGACAGAAATCATCGGCGTATTGTAAAATATTACAATTAATTCCCATACCATGTAGATCCATAGTATATAGATTAAACAAGAGAGGACTAAGCACAGATCCCTGCGGCAGACCTTGATAAACTAACCTTGGACCAATCAATTTATTATTGCACCGAATGAATACTTGTCTATTTACAAATAGATTAACCAGTACCTGTGCACATCTAGTTGGGACTCCTATATGTCTTAGTTTCTCGAAAAGTAAGTTTAAAATAACATTATCATATGCTCCCGAAATATCTAGAAAAAGTGCTGCTAAATAATTATTATTTGAGTAGGACAATTGGATGTCAGTAGTTAATTGTGATAGACAATCTATGGTTCCTTTATTTCTCCGAAAGCCTAACTGAGCTACCGGGAATATGCCATTTTTTTCACACCACCACTCCAATCTAGTTTTAAGGATCCGTTCAAGTGTTTTTAATAGACATGACATCAGAGAAATGGGTCTTAAAGAAGTACGATCATTTATTTTAGGTATAGGAATGACCAGACATTGCTTAAGAGAATCACAATTATCTCCTTTTAGTAAAATGTTATTAAATATCTTGCATAGATAATCTATAGCAATTTCGGGAAGATTTATTAACATGAGATAGTTTATACCGTCCATACCTGGAGATGTATTTTTTGAAATTTTAATGTTTGCTGTAAGTTCCCTCGGAGTGATAGGAGTGAGTAAAAAGTGGGCATCGATATGATTCTCTGGTATATTTATTGGTAGATGAACAGAGTCGGGAGCAATTTTAGATAAAAGTTGTTTAACTGCTGATTCATCATTAATGATAATTTTTTTCTGAGACTGAATTTTATTTACCCTTTTCCAGATGTCTGATGAAGGGGTTTGCCTATTAAGAGAAGAGCAATACTGTACCCAGCTAGATTTAGCTTTTAAGCGAAAAGTACGTTTACACATAGCCTGATTTCTTTTATATTCATTAAAATTTAAAAGAGTTAGATTAGATTTAAACTTTTTAAATGAATTTTTCCTTAATATTGAAGCAGCTAGGCACTCCTCATCCCACCACGGTGGAACTTTTACAGGTTTAGTTGAATGTTTAATTGGTGTGCAAGATTTGTTCGCTGCATTTGTAATAGAATCTAATAAGAATAAAATCATCTCGTTAGTATTATTAATAACTGGCTTCAATGTGAGCGCTTCCTCCATGGTAAGCCTGAATTGCTCCCAGTTAGCATCAGTCATCGACCACCTAACTGTAGATATAAACCTCATATTTTCTATTTTAATATCATTGATAGACATTCGAATAGGAAAGTGATCGGATCCATATGTATCTTGTATAACAGTCCAGTCAAAAGTTGAGCATAAATTGGAAGATAAAATGGTGAGATCTACAACAGATTTGGCATGACCTGGAGGAGTAGCCCTAGTAGCCGATCCATCGTTTACGATAATTAAATGAGGAAAAGAATCCAAGGCTTCCACTAATATATTACCCTCTGAAGAACAGGCATTTGATCCCCATAATCCATGGTGCGCATTAAAATCCCCAGAAATAATACAGTCATTGTTAATTTGAGAAAAAAGGTTGACATAATCTTGCACTGATACTTTTGTTTTTACTGGTCGGTATAAACTTAAAATCGTATACTTTTTTTTGTCAATACTAACGTTTACGCCACAAACTTCCAAGTTTTGATTGAAATTATTAACAAATGAAATAGGTTCGTAATTTATGTTATTTGATATAAGTATAGCTACTCCACCGTATCCGTTAGCTCTACTTTTACTTACTATATTAAAATTACTAAAACAAACATTATCTGAGGGTTTGGACCAAGTTTCCGATAAAATTGCTATATCAAAATGTTCTTCAAGAAGTAACTGATGTAAAGAATATTTGTTAGCGTTAAGTGATCGAATATTCCACTGAATAATTTTGATACCTTTGATAGCCATGAATTTTAAGTAAAAAAGTTATTAACAACTTCTTTAACTTTATTCTCAAATTCAATGTCATCGACTTTAAGATTAGGAGCCATATTTGGAGAAGCATTAACAAAATCTTGAAAGCTTTGTTTAATAAAATTTTTAAGGGTAACACTAAGCTGAGTGATAAATTTACTAAATTCATCTACAGGTTCAGGTTGTCCGAATTGGAATACGGGACCAGCACAGAAACTAGTCGGGAACTCTCTACGAAGAGGAGGGAAATTAATAGTGGTGTCGCTATTTTTTCTTTTTTTGGGAGGGCTAACTACCGGGGTTGAATGACGTTTGGGAATATTATTATTCTTATGAACTGTACCAGAATTGAACTGACGAGTAGAATCAAATTTTAGTGGGGGAAATTCCGTGTCAGAGTTGATTAACGGTGCAAATCTATTCTTCTGAACTAGGCTCGAATAACCTGGATTATCAGAAATTTTCTGAGCTTCCTTAAACGAAATGTTCAAGTTAGCCATAGTTTCTTTCGTTTTCCTCTGCTTAAGATATTCAGGACATTCCCTGAAAATTGATTCGTGACCACTATTTTGACAATGCACGCAAAAAGTATTACAGTTTTCAGGACAATCTTTATTGTCTTCCTTCCCACATTTTTTGCACCTTTTTTTTGATTTACATTGAGTAGCCGAATGACCATAACGCAAACACTGGTAACATTGCATGACCGGACTGACAAATACCTCGACCGGGCATCTAACTTTATTAATGTAGATGAATTGAGGAATTAATTTGCCCGCAAAAGTAACAATAATCATCTGTCTTGGAACTCTCTCCGATATACCGTCTTTTTGTATTAATCTAGTCATTCTTTGAACTTTTTTAACCATTACATTCGATTTTATAATATTTAAGAGTTTATTTTCACTTATAGTAGTGTCAACAGCGCGAACTAAACCTCTTTTTTCTGTCAAATAATTAGGTATAAATGCAATTAAATTATTTTTTTCAAAAAAAGATTCTTCTACTAGCCTATTTGCAACCAGTCCCGAATCTACTTCGATTTTAATTCTATTCCTGCCAACACTAACAATTTCTGTTATATTTTTGTCGTAATCCGCAAGAGAACTTAATTTTTCTCCTATTTTCATAGGATGAAGACGACCTAAGTTTAAATCATTATGTTGAACAAAGATAAAATACGGCCCCGTATCAGTATTGCTAAATCGATTTGTAGTATTTAAAACCTGACTTGATTGTTTATATTGTTGAGTTGTAGACGGCAAGTTTTTATTGCCATCATTAACAATAGATTTAATATTGGAATTATTAATAATAGAATCATCGGAATTCAAAACATTTGGAGTATTATTACAATTATTAATCTCGGAAAAAACAATATCTTCGACATGAATATTACTTAACATGACGTCGTTATCAACTTGATCCTGTAGAGGTGGGTCTTTGCCACCCACACCATTTTTACCCTGGGACATCCCAGGGTTAAGTATTGATCAAAAAAATATAGGAAATATTAATACTTACAGTACAAATGATAAACTAATAACTTAAAATTACCGTAAACCTAATTAAAACCTAAATAAATTCGATTGAATACGAAACAACCTTGTACACCGGTCCGCACTATACGAAGGTTCGTTCGAAACTGTTATTACTGTTTAATTTGTTGTTTTCGACCTATTCTGAACTCTTCTTGTTATGTTAAACTCCACGTCCCGTACAATTTTTTTGATGTGATAAGCATAAGCCTGTCTTGCCCTCTTCTTTTCTGGCATCCTACTAATATGTCGGCAAGTGGAGAATGACGCAATTGTTGTGTACTAATAAGTACCAAGTACTTATACATAAGTATAAGTTCCAAATAAGTACTATTTGGAACATGAAGGGTGTCATTTCGACACCCTTCATGTTCCAAATAGTACTTATTAAATAATAATTGGTCATGCCTTGATCATAATTAAAATAAGAAAAAATCTATTTAATTTATTTTTCTAGCCTACTACTATTATATTATATTCTAGAATCTTGTTTACAACAGTACAATAAAAATTTAAGAATTAATTTAAAAAGTAATTTAATTCTTAATTAGTGCAGTTGGTTCGTTAGAAAATTTTTTCAGTATAATATATATATATATATATATATATATATATATATATCTATATATATATATATATATATATATATATATAAATATATATATATATATATATATATATATATTATATATATATCTATATATATATATATATATATATATATATATATATATATATATATATATATATAGAAGAAAAATAAATATATGTGAAAGAAAATATTAAGAAGAATGTTGAGGCTTTGTAGTAGGTTAGAAGTAGAAATTTGTAGAAAATACCAAAAATGTTAATAAAGACAGAGATGGGTGACAAAAGAAGAGTAGGTCGACCAAGAAAGAGATGGTTAGATTCAGCAAAAAGGACCTTAAACAGAAAGGTGGTAGAAATTGGAGGGAAAAACTAAGGGCTGTAAAGAACGTAGAGTAATTGAAAGTGATCTGACTAACAAGCTTGCGTTTTTAAAGGGTGAATGAGATCTTGCCAGGAGGTTTTGGAAAAACTTTTTGACTTTTTTGGGTTTTGATTGTTTAGGGATATAGATGATGGGTGAGTCTGTTTTGTATTGTGTTTGTTAATTTCATGACGATGTGATATGGTTTTTTAGCAGGTTGGGAATTATAACGATATTTAAGGATCCTGATGTTTCTATTACCATAGTATTTTCGATATTATCTATAGCGTGATTTTGTTCTGAACGAATAAGATAAGAAGTCTAAATTATCTTGAAATATGGTTTGATTGGGTTGGTTTCCATATATTGAGGTATTATAACACTTTGTTCATGAGGTTTAGATCATGATAATGTGAATCTGAATGAGAATGAGAAGCTGAATCCGTTTATAGAAAGAAATAGCTGGTAAGAACTATTATCATAACTTATGTTAAACAAGTCAGAAATAGATTTTCCAAAGGTGTAATAAATTATTGCCTTCTATAACTCAAAACACTGGCTGTAGACCTGACTCAAAACCGCGTAGATATCCGCTTGGAAGTTTTGGTAGTTTTTGTTCAATTATTTTATTCGGGGTTGTAGAGAATGCATTAGATATTATAAGTATATGAACTTAAGTAATAAATCTTCTTATTTCGACTTAAAAGCTATTTATTTCAATATATTTGCAAGCATGAAGGAGTGAATCGACAGTGTTTTCACAAAATACAAAAATATGGCTGGTTTTAATACTTATTTTGAAACAGCTTATAACGTGGTATACTTTATAGCTATCAGGGCCGAATATACAGTTTTTCAAGGAATACTTAGAATTTAAGATGACTTTGTTTAAGACAAAATAGTTTTGCTTTCTTTTATACTTAATTTTAAAAATGATTTACCAAATTACGACTATTTTAAAATGAAAAACTAATAAAAAAATATTGTGATGTTTAAATAAAACGTGCTTTTAAACAAAAAGTGAAAAAAAAACTACACAATCGTACTCAATCATGATATAAAAAATAGAAAAAAGGAAATACTCTGAGGATGAAAATGTTCGTGTGGAAACAATGTGTATCGTTGGAAGGTGAGTAAGAAATATCAATTTTACAAATAATGTAGACTTAAGCGTTTTTTTATTTTTCATGTTAAATATAAATCAAACACTAAATTATTTCGGTTTTCATGCAGTTTAAATGGAACAGATATATTATTTACGTTCAGAAATGCAGAGTGGCTTTGTTTATGTGTTAATTTTTAGTAGGTTTTATATAATTATAATATACTGCAATTTCTTAAAGACTTATCGCAATATATACAACCAAACTTATATGGAATCACCATGTATTTCAACCAATATTTGTTTCTTTTAAACAAACTTTTTATTGTTGCAAGAATAAAGGGTTTTATTGAAAATAAACAAACAGATAAAACAATCAGATAACAGAGCACGGTACGTTATAGATAATTTACTTTAGTTCTAAATTAAACGAAAATAAATAAAGAATATTTTATGTTCATAAACGAAAATATGACTTACATGAGATTAACAGTGTAAAGGGGAAAGATTATATTGGACTTTTGGAGCAAGGAGTGTCTCAAAGGGATATAGGCGAGCGGTTTACCCCTCAAAAGACGCTTAGAAACAGAATAAACCTAATAAATTTTTTTTGCATTTCTAATGCACCAAACCTTTTTTATTCGATTCTATCTATTTTTCCAAGATGAAATGTATTTTTTTTAAATTTTTACAAGTGGGCCGGCAATTGTTATTAACAAATAACTTATACACAAAAGCAATTTCACCTAATTGCTTCGGAATTAATTTTTTTAGGTGTATCTCATCAAAATAAACACTTTTTCTCTCCTGATAATTTTTCGAAAAATGCTTCCTTTTCGAGTTATTTGCATTTTTTTGTTAAAAAAATGCCTTAATTAGTGATTTTTGGTATTTTTTTTTCTAAAAAACTACTAAATGAATTGCAATTCTACAAATAGCTTTATAATCTTTAAACCGTCGAGTACAAGTTAGAATATTTTGACAAGGATAACTTTTTTCTATCTTGCTAAAAACGTGGACCCAAATATTTCGAATATGCCTTTCGAGCAGTCTACCGCTAAGTGTGTACAACAACTAGCCCAGGGAAATAAGCATTTTTTCATGACACTCGTCCGGCCAGGCAACCGACAGTTGTTTTGAGTAGTGTGGACCTGTGTAATAAAAACCTATATGTTTCCTGCAGTCGATTTTTTGGACTAAATTAGTTATTAACAAATTAAGTTCAAAAAACGGAAAATTTTTGCTTTTTTCGGCTATCAGCAAAAAGTGAAGCAATTTAAACAAATTTTAGAAGAGAGGAAACTTATAAGTTATATAAAAACCTTCAAAATGGCGTTTTCAAAATGTTTCTATCCTTATTTGTTGCTTAGAAAGTTGCAAAATGAGTCAAAAATTTCGGTTTTTTATAAATGTTAATAACTTTTTTGAAAATAAACTTATAATATTTATATTTTATGGAATGATGTATCTTGTAGTGCTTAAAATAGGGTTAAAATTTTAAAGTGATCGGTCCAATAGTTAAAAAGTTATTTTATTTGTTTATCCCAAATTAACATTTTTTGCAACAATATAAGTCAGAAATTTATACAGTTTTAGAAATTGTAAGGGTTGTTTCTGGTAGAAGAAGACTTGTTTTATTATTTACATTAAAAAAAAATTAAGAAAATTAATTTTAAATATTGCAAAATAATTTTGCAAAAACATGTCGATTTTTTGCTTATAAACAATTAGAATAACTTTTTAACCATTGACTGTAAAAATATTATTTTTACATATTTAAAAAGCTTGAATTTTTTTACAAATTTAAATAAAAAAAAGTTTGTCCTAAAATAATTTGGTACAAAGTTAGCCTCTTTTTTTATTTAATTCATAGCACCTTCGTTTATAACAATTAAGAAATCTAATTAGCGCTTTTTGAAAGAATATACATTATAGTTTTAAACTACTAAATTTTAAAATTATTGCCCTTTAATGGAATCCTCCACAAAGCTTCAAAATGTATGTAAAATCCGTCGGCTTTGAAACTCTCGGGAGCTGAAGGGAGGGGGAAGGCGCTGTTAACTGTATCTCTGTTCCTTTTTTATGTATTTCAACGTTTCTTTTTGAACTTGTATGTA
Source organism: Diabrotica balteata (assembly GCA_918026665.1). Taxonomy (NCBI): domain Eukaryota; kingdom Metazoa; phylum Arthropoda; class Insecta; order Coleoptera; family Chrysomelidae; genus Diabrotica; species Diabrotica balteata. Next base: position 89,158,782 of record OU898282.1, read on the forward strand.
CTTTTTGCGTACATTACGAATATGCATTATTTCAATAAATAAATTGTCAAATAAACCACATAATTTGTTTAAAAACAATTTTTTTTAATTTTTTTAGTAGTATTTAAGTTAAGTTTGAATGTAAAACAGAAGTACTTGTCATTTCCTATATTTTGGGGAATAAGCCACAATTTAAGTTTATAATAAGTTTATTTTTGACGTTTCGATTTCTACTTCAGAAATCTTTCTCAGAATACAGAACATTAATAAATTAATCAAATTTTGTTTTTGGTTACTTGGTAGAAAATTTGGTTGGAAAATTTTTCTGATAACTCTTCTGGGTGATTGATTAGGGTGAGGAAGCTCAGTAGATCTGTTTTAGTAAAAATTACAAAAAAAAGTTATTGACAAAACTTGTAGACAGCTTTAAACTCGACATTTTAAAATTAGTTACAATCTTACAGGGTGTTCTATAAGATGGTGGCAGACCAAACTTATGTTTTTTAAATGAAACACCCTGTATTTTATTTTGAATTTGAAATCTGCTTCACTTCCACATTACAACAATGTAAAGTTTTATTATGTTATAACCAATATTACCTGAAAATCGTATCAAGTTTAACTCCCTGTATAATTAAAAAGGAGTATAGGTCCATTGATCTATTGCAACCATATTTTTTTAATAATTGTTAAAAATTATAAAACATATTCGTTTTCATAATATTCGTTAAATAAAATACATGGTAAGTCAAAATGCAAGTACATTATTTTCTTGGTAATTTTAAATAGAACACCCTGTATTTTATATCACTATCGAAAAGTATTAATATCGTACTTCAAATTTTATAGAGTACTCCCTATACATAAAGTTATTAGTTTTCTAGATATTTTTATTTTTCCATCAAAGTATAAATTTTGAAGGTATTTTAACGTTTACCAATATTATTGTGAGTTGACCATTATTGATTTGTCAGAAACTGACAGTTTGACATTATTGTTTATTAATTCAGTATTGGGGTACATCGTAAATTAGCAACAATTATTATTTAGCAATTCAATAATTTATTCAATTTAAATTAGCAATAATGAATTTTACTACTCACTACTCACAAGTATAAGGATTATTTCCACTAAGCAAGAACTTAGTTATTACTCTTTCCAAAACATTCTATCTAAAAACAAGATGCACCCATATCATATTCAAAAGCACCAAGAATGAAATGATGATGATTTTCAGAAAGGAATAGTATTTTGTGAATGGGCCTTAAAAAAAATTAATGAACAGAGATTTTTTTGATTATATCATATTTGGTGATGAAGCTGCATTCCACTGAAACGGTTCTGTTAATAGGCATAAATAACTTTCACTACTATTCAACAAGTAATCCATACCAAATAGTAACACATAGTCAAACAAGATAATCTTTAAATGTGTGGGGAAGTATCGTGGGTAACCATGCAGTAGGACCATATTTGTTTAAACATAACGTAAATGGTAAGATTTATTTAGATTTTATCGTTCATCAGTTACCAATATTATTAGAAGAGGTTCCACTTAATATACGTGAACAAATGTGGTTTCTACATGGAGGTGCTTCTGCGTACCACACCGAATTAGTACGTGGTGAACTTAATGATCAGTTTGGTGAAAGATGGATCTTAAGAGGTGGCCCAAGGTCACCAGAATTCAATAAAGTGGACTCATTTTTTTGGGGTTACATTAAGAACGAAGTATATAAAATACCTTCAATAACAAGGGATATAAAAAATAGAATCCGAATTGCTTTTCAAAATATTTCTTTACAAATGCTTAGTAATGTAAGTAACTCTTTCAATGACCGCTTTCAAGTATGCATAGATGTTTTGGGAGGTCATTTTGAACACCTTGCTTAAGTATGATTAGTTAAAATTACAGTTGTTTTTTATTTTTTTATGTGTTGTTATTTTTTTTTATTTTCTGTCGGTTATTTTTTATAAATTTTATTTGAAACAAATTGTTTTCTTTTCTGTGTCGTTATCTCGTTACTGAATTAAAAAACAATAATGTGAAACGGTCAGTTTCTGACAAATCAATCATGACCAACTCCTAATAATTATTGGTAAAAGTTCAAATATGTACCAAATTAATACTTATCTAGAAAATTGATAACTTTAGGTATAGGGAGTATTCCATAAAATGTAAAGTACGATATTAGTACTTTTCGATAGTGAGTTAAAATACTTGCATTTTGACTTACCCTGTATTTGAATTAACGAATATTATGAAAACGAATATGTTTTACAATTTTTAACAATTATTAAAAAACTATGGTTGCAATAGATCAATGGTCCTATACTCCTTTTTAATGATACAGTGAGTTAAACTTGATACGATTTTCAGGTAATATTGGTTATAACTTTTTAAATATCCGGTATAACATAATAAAACTTTACATTATTGTGATGTGGAAGTGAAGCAGATTTCAAATTTAAAATAAAATACAGGGTGTTTCATTAAAAAAAACATATGTTTGGTCTGCCACAATCTTATAGAACACCCTGTAAGATTGTAACTAATTTTAAAATGTGGAGTTTAAAGCTGTCTACAATTTTTGTCAATAATTTTTTTTGTAATTTTTACTATAACAGATCTACTGAGTTTCCTCATACTAATCAATCACCCAAAAGAGTTATCAGAAAAATTTTCTATTAAGTAACCAAAAATAAAATTTGATTAATTTATTAATGTTCTGCATTCTGAGAAAGATTTCCGAAGTAGAAATCGAAACATAAAAAATAAACTTATTATAAACTTAAATTGTGGCTTATTCCCCAAAATATAGGAAATGACAAGTACTTCTGTTTTACATTCAAACTTAACTTAAATACTACTAAAAAAATAAAAAAAAATTGTTTTTAAACAAATTAGGTGGTTTATTTGACAATTTATTTATTGAAATAATGTATATTCCCAATGTACGCAATACCCTAACCTAATGTACGCAAAAAGTACATACAAGTTCAAAAAGAAACGTTGAAATACATAAAAAAGGAACAGAGATACAGTTAACAGCGCCTTCCCCCTCCCTTCAACTCCCGAGAGTTTTAAAGCCGACGGATTTTACATATATTTTGAAGCTTTGTGGAGGATTCCATTAAAGGGCAATAATTTTAAAATTAAGTAGTTTAAAACTATAATGTATATTCTTTTAAATAGCGCTAATTAGATTTCTTAATTGTTATAAACAAAGGTGCTATGAATTAAATAAAAAAAGAGGCTAACTTTGTACCAAATTATTTTAGGACAAACTTTTTTTTATTTAAATTTGTAAAAAAATTCAAGCTTTTTAAATATGTAAAAATAATATTTTTACAGTCAATGGTTAAAAAGTTATTCTAATTGTTTATAAGCAAAAAATCGACATGTTTTTGCAAAATTATTTTGCAATATTTAAAATTAATTTTCTTAATTTTTTTTTAATGTAAATAATAAAACAAGTCTTCTTCTACCAGAAACAACCCTTACAATTTCTAAAACTGTATAAATTTCTGACTTATATTGTTGCAAAAAATGTTAATTTGGGATAAACAAATAAAATAACTTTAAAACTATTGGACCGATCACTTTAAAATTTTTACCCTATTTTAAGCACTACAAGACACATCATTTCATGAAATATAAATATTATAAGTTTATTTTCAAAAAAGTTATTAACATTTATAAAAAACCGAAATTTTTGACTTATTTTGCAACTTTCTAAGCAACAAATAAGGATAGAAACATTTTGAAAACGCCATTTTGAAGGTTTTTATATAACTTATAAGTTTCCTTTCTTCTAAAATTTGTTTAAATTGCTTCACTTTTTGCTGATAGCCGAAAAAAGCAAAAATTTTCCGTTTTTTGAACTTAATTTGTTAATAACTAATTTAGTCCAAAAAATCGACTGCAGGAAACATATAGGTTTTTATTACACAGGTCCACACTACTCAAAACAACTGTCGGTTGCCTGGCCGGACGAGTGTCAAAAACAGGGTACTTTTTTTGCTTATTTACCTGGCCTAAACGGTTGCGGCGATACAGGCGTGCGGCGCGTATATTTGTTTAGATTTAAAAAATTAGTTTAATACAAATATTACGTACAATTTAATAAAAAAAAAGATATTTATAATTATTTTATGTGGATATATTATAATTAAAACAATTAAAACTAATTCAAGTTAAATTAATTAATTACTTACCCACGTAGTATTAAATAAAATTAAAATTTCATTTAATCAATTATCAATTCATTTAATCAAATATATGATATTTTTCATATACATTACATTATTAAAAAAGTCGAAAAGATTCGAGCACCTACAGCACCTCAACCGTTGTACACGCTTAGCGGGATACTCTCGAAAGGCATATTCGAAATATTTGGGTCCACGTTTTTAGCAAGATAGAAACCATTTATCCTTGTCAAAATATTCCAACTTATACTCGACGGTTTAAAGATTATAAAGCTATTTGTAAAATTGGAATTCATTTAGTAGTTTTTTAGAAAAAAAATCCCAAAAATCACTAATTAAGGCATTTTTTTAACAAAAAAATGCAAATAACTTGAAAAGGAAGCATTTTTCGAAAAATTATCAGGACAGAAAAAGTGTTTATTTTGACGAGATACACCTAAAAAAATTGATTCCGAAACAATTCGGTGAAATTGCTTTTTTGTATAAATTATTTGTTATTAACAATTGCCAGACCACTTGTAAAAATTAAAAAAAAAAATACAATTCGTCTTGGAAAAATATATAGAATTGAATAAAAAAGGTTTGGTGCATTAGAAATGCAAAAAGAATTTTAGTAGGTTGATGCTCTGCTTATAGGGGTAAACCGCTCGCCTAATATAGCTGCAGTGTTAGTCGTAAAACGGGACGTTGTGTCAAAAACATATACTAGGTATCACTAAGAATGCTTAAGATTGGTCCTAGACAAAGTCGCCAAATAACAACGGCACCCCACGATCGTTTTGTTACCAAAGTAGCTAGAGAGGTTCAACTTTCAGCTATTTTGCTGCTAGTGAGTGATTTCTCACCGGCAGCTCCAGAGCTAGTTAGTTTGGAAGTTAAAGATTTAAGTGTTTTAGTTGAAATGATAAAATAATACTTCCTCCCCAAGATTTATACAACATAAAACAGTTACTGGTCGCCGAGTTTCCAGGCAGCACAATATTGATCCCCTAAGTTGGTGTCTTCAACAACCAAAACTGGAACATTGGAAATTAAAATATATTTTTGGATGAAATCAGGATTTGTATTAAATTAGATTATTGACGAATTTGTATACTTAGAGTGCGAGGAAGATATGCAAGAACGGAAGCTGCCAGGTCTATTCACAGATATAAAGGAATAAGTGTCATGTTTTAGGGAGGCATTATGATAGTTGAAAAAAGGACTTTAATTTCTACCCAACTAACTTTAACAGCTTGCAGGAGGTATATTGATTTGTTTCTAGAATCGATAGTTGGGCTCTGTAGAGGCGCAGTGAAAGAAAATTGAATTTTTATGCACGATAATGCACCTTCACATACCCGCAGAGTATCTACAGACTTTCTACTTAAATCAGAAAAAAATATTATCAAGCAAGCCAAGTGACCTGTGACGTCACCATGATGTCGTGATGATGTCATCTATTTATTTTTTAACTAAAAACTTATATTTTTTCTATCAGAATTAAATAGAAAATAGAATAACAAGAGCGGCAGTATGTATCATTGTTGTCAGAAAGTTAGTAGTATTTAAAATAGTAGTAGTTAGTAGTAGTTAAAATTTGAAAATTTAGTTGAATAGTTAGAGAAACTTTCAGGTCGAATATTAGGTTGAGTGACATACACTTTTGATTTAATATAACTTCACAAAAAGAAATCCAGCGGAGGAAGTTCTGGTGATCTAAATGACCATTCTATGATCGTCTTGTCCCAATCCATTGTATCGCAAATATTTCGTTTAAATAATTACAAACGGTCGCATTATAATAAGTAGTAGCTTCATCTTGCTAGTACCCATTTAGGTTGTTCGGATTCTTGGCATTTGGGAAAAGTGCGATTAATACTGGTACTATTTGATACCTCAACATGTCCAAATATTTACACCAGTGTGTTGTCTGTCTTGAGGAAATTGAGTATCGACTTTCGTGAGTTATAGTGAGTATATAACTAGCATGCCCAGTTGTATATTTTCTGACGATTTTCTTCACCAAAAAGCCAATTTGTAATATTAAATTTTTCAATATCTAAAGATGCTTGAATTCGGTAAATATTTGAATCATCTCGTCACATAGTCTTAAAATTCAAATTTCATCATTTGTTTATTATTTAATTTTGTTACCATTCTTTAATGAAGTTTGAATTAATTAGTTAAAAATGCTAAACTATAAATGAACTTAACGTCAAACAGTAAGTAAGTATTCATGTTAACTTAGTTTAATTATCAAGAATATATCCTAAAAATAAATTAAATTGTGGTCACGATTAGAATTTTTAAGTCTATAATCCAGAAAGCCATGCCAATAGTGTTTTTTTTTTATTTACTTAACCTAATTTAATTTATTAATTAGGGCTAAGTGGAATACAGTGTTGTGGCATTTACTGAAAAAAGTAAGCAATGAAATTACCCCTATTCGTCCTGAAAGTCTTGAAAACATGTTTTCGTGTAATATCAAGCAACGGTTAGCTTATTTCCACGAAGAGAGGCGATCTCAATTTGAGAATTTTTTTAAAACTATTTCTTATTTAAATAATCAATACGTATCAATGCGTTTCCATTCTTAAAAATCAAACATAGTCTCTTAAAACTGTCTAACTGAACTAAATTTTAATAACCATGCAGGGGACATAAACATTAGCATTTATAGGCTTCTAGCAGGACCTCATTTAGAATTATCTTTTCGTTTTGCCAGAAGTATTATCTTCTAAAATACGAAATTTATATTTTAATTATGCAAAAACATGACACAAACAACCTGATTGTTTTCAGTTTATATTCTACAATAACCACTATTTATACAGGATGAAAGAAACAAAGAAATTATTCTTTTATCTCAAAAAGTGCCAACAAATTTTATATACCGAGTGTTTTCAAAAAATATAAGTTTTATTTTTAATTTTTGTTATATAAAAAGTTTAAACATTCAGCTTTCATTCGTCGTGGTAGATAGACGTGCGTAAGAAAGACGCTTGTTTTTAAAACCGTTGTTTATAAAGAAATATTTCGTGAACTTTAAAAGTAAATTAATTACACCAAATAAAAAAGCGAAATTCGGAAAGACATTAAAAACTTGCAGTTACTGCAGTTAGCGGAGGAGATGCCTCCGATAACAATGTTTTAGAAATCCAAATGGATACAGAACTTGAATCATCTTCAAAGGAGGAGCTGTTAGGATTTCAAAATCTGGTTCCGGTTATACAGATAAGTACCACAAAACTTGTTAATAATAAACCCATTATCGATAATGACTTTGCTCTAATCGATCAGTTTCCTTAAAGATAAATAAAGACGTGTCGGAATCAAGAATATGTAGATCTGGATTACCACAAGGTAGTATCTTGAGCCCAATCCTCTACAGCCTGTACACAATGGACATAGAAAATGTTATATCACTTAAGTCCAAAATTATTCAATACGCCGATGATGTTGTTATTTACACCAGTAACAAATCAGAGGACAAATGTATAGAAAATATCAACACTGAATTTATAGAAATCCAAAAATGCCTAGACAACATGGGACTTTCCATATCCGAATCCAAAACCAATATATGTATTTTCTCTAGAAACAGAAACAACTATCAAAGACCATTAACAATAGGAAAATATAAACTCCGTATTAGCAACTCTGTAAAATATCTTGGTCTGCATCTAGATAGAAAACTATTATGGAAGGACTGTATCCACCAAATTATCAAAAAAACAAGTAATTCTATAAATATTTTAAGAGCGTTTTGTAGGGCAAAGTGGGGAGCAGATCCAAATACGGCTTTACTATTCTACAAAACAATGGTATGATCAATAATGGATTATGGAAGTCAACTCTATGGAACTACAGCAGATACACATCTAAGTAAAATCGAGATACAACAAAATAAATGCTTAAGAGTTTGCCTGGGATATCTTAAGTCAACACCCATAAATATTATACAAGCTGAAGCCGTGGAACCTCCTCTTAAACTAAGAAGACAACTATTGAGCAGAAAATTTATGATAAAAACCATTTCCAAAAAACTTCTTACCTCAATAGTATACAATCACTAACAGTTCAAGTTTTGACCCATAGATACTGGCACTTCAAGAAAACCCCCCTCATAGTAGAAACTTTCTCAGAAATACCTGACATTACAGATATACTTTATTCCAACCAACTCCCCCCGGTTCTAATTTACTACTAACAAATTTTTTCACGTGAAATTAGAACCTACTATTTTGAAAGTCAAGAAGTAGCAAGTATCAATCAAACAAAGTTTAACGAAACAAAAAACAAATACTGGCCAAATTATGATTCTATATTCACTGATGGATCAAAGTCAAAAGAATATACCAGCTGTGCTTTTTACCATTTGGAAGAAAATGCTGACAAAAAATTTATTCTACCAAAGGAAGCTTCCATATACACTGCAGAATTAACAGCAATAGTGCAAGCTATGAAATACATACTCGGCTCTAACCACGACAAATTCATAATATGTACGGACAGCAAAAGTGCAGTAGATAAACTTAAAAAAGTAAACATAAATAGATCAGTTAATCATATTGAAGCAAATATCCTGTATTTACATAATGAGATACACATCAAGAATAAAGTCGTCATATATCTATGGGTAAAGGGACACGCAGGTATAACAGGTAATGAAATAGTAGATGCCTTAGCAAAAACAGCCCCAACATCAGGAGAAGAACTAAATCTTAAACTACCCCCGTCCGACTTATTTTTAAACCAAAGAAACAAAATAAATGAGATGTGGCAAAACCTATACAACGCTTCAACAACCGGAACAAACTTTTGTAAACACCAGCAAAAAATTCCCAGAAAACCATGGTTTCACAAAATACCAAACAGAAACTTTGTCGCCACAATAAATCGAGTACGTGCTAATCATGCACTAACACCTTATTATAAGCACAAAATGAAAATTACAGACGATCCACGTTGTAGTTGTGGTAAAATGGGTACATTAGTACATGTTTTACTTGAATGCCCAATAAAAAATGTAAACATTAATAAACTATATAAAAACTTAATTCACTACAAGATAAACCTTCCAATAGACCTAAATTGTATTATTTTTTCAGGAAATAATGATATCCTTTATGTACTTCATCAACACATCATAAACTGTAAACTAAAACTGTAAAATTACTAACCAATTTTGTAAGCAATTCTGCGAAAGAAACTAAATGTAAAGCATTATAGGAACAAAAAACACACACAAAGAGGGCTGAAACCTCCGAGGGGATAAACCGGGTTAACGCCCTAGCGAAAAAAAATTATTAATGTACCAATTAAAATAAAAAAAAAAAAATAAAAAAAAAAATTATTAAACACCTTATTTATTTTATATATTACTAAACAAACAAATGAATACATCATGCTCAGGATTGATCATCGAGCAAAAAGACAAAAGAGGGAATGTAAAGGTAGTGGGGGCAAAAATATTGTTAGACAGGAAGTGCCATCTTGAGAGGCCACATTAAACAAGGAAAGAGAGTCTTTCCTTGTTTAAGAAATCAAATTTAGTTGGGTTATGTTATTGTTTGTCCGAACTGTCACATGAAATCTTATTTATATTGAAGTTTTTTAACAATTGTGTCACATTTTAGACTGTTATCGTTAATATTTATTTAAAGTTTCTCGTCTAAGACACATTCTGAAAACTATTTTATAGCTACTGTTAATAAGTGTCGAAAAATTTAAATTTGGCGCATTCGCATTTCCGGATATGTCCGCCATCAGAGGCCACTTTTTTGGTCTCCTTTTCTAACGATTAGATTCCCTCTTTTGTCTTTTTGCTCGATGTGTTTGATACTATGAAACATTTTACACAAATTAATGATTCAATCTAACATAGTCTGGCTAATTGGTTCCCGCCAAAGCCATAAATTCCACGAAAAAAAAAAAAAGTTTAAACATTGCAAAACGCTTGATGTTGTGGAATAAAAATTCAAAGTGATTAATAATTTGTTTAAGTTCTGCATAAATATATGGCAGAGATCAAGATTTTGCTAGTTTAAACATTATGCTGATGAACTGGATAATATGTCACTATCATCAACGTTTATAATAATAACAAGTGATTCCAAATGTGTTTTAATTATATATTGGAGCTGCCAGATCTTCCTTTCTATATATTTTTGAACATGTAAATTGCACTTCTTTCATATATCTGGTGTAATTGAAAATTAGAAGGTGGTGTTTTTTCCTGCATTATCATGTTTAATATTTACCCAGTTGAGTTCAAAAGGTTGAAATCACAGTAATACTGAGAAAGTCTTAATACGAGAGTATTCTGGATGTTTGGCATTTCATGAATTACGTATGTATCATAAAACTTTGTATAACTTTTTACGATTTAAAGAAGCTGTACTTTAAGCATATGTTGATCAAATTTTATATTTTTGGAACGGAGCCAGGGAGCAAAAAGGGAGAAATTACAATAATTTCTGATGTAGCTCATAAATTTTAATTACAAAAAAAAACTATTTAATAGTAACAATAATATACACGAGTATAAAAATGAAACCTTTAAAATGTTTTAGATAATTTTACTATATAATTGTGGCTAATCCATATTTACTTACTTAAAATTGATTTGCTACAAGCATTTATATAATAATGAACGTCACATATGTGGAAGATCTGGGCGGTTATTAATTTCACTTAAAATTTTATTTATTCACTCTTTCGTCATTGCAATCGACCGCCAATAGTTTTAGGACATCTTGCTGTTCCATTTTGCTTATATTCCTTAAGTCTTGACTTAACCTGTTGCCTGTTTAATTGTTGTTACCATGGCTGTTATTTTAATTCCAGGATTATTAATTTTTATTCGTTTGTACATGTTTTTTATGCATTGTTTTTCATTTATTGATAAATGACCCAAATCTATTCGGCGTTTTTTAGGTAGAGAAGGATAATTACCACTAGTACTTGGTATTTAATCATTGAAAAAATAGCGCAGAAAATACAAAAAATCGTTGATATAAATTTTGAATTAAAAATTGCATAAACGTCATTAGTGTCAAATTGTCATAATTTAGTGGAGCAAACTTGCCTACGGTTGGACCAATTACAAACGAGCATTAGGGCATGGTAACTTTGAATTACTTCTACTGATTAAAAAACAAACCATAGTTCAATATTAACAGCATAGACATACATTGTCCTTTAACCAACAAAAGTTACTAAATCGTTATTACTAATCGATTCGAAATAAAATACTTCAATACCAAAATATTATATCAGGTCCGAACCTGTATTAGTTGCATCGAGCAATAAGACAAAAGAGGGAATGTAAAGGTAGAAGGGGTAAACATATTGATAGACAGGAAGTGCCATCTTGAGAGGCCACTTTAGACAAGGATAGAGAGTCTCTCTCCTTGTTTGACATCAAATTTAGTTGGGTTATGTTATTGTTTGTCCCAAATGTCACATGAAATCTTATTTATATTGAAGTTTTTTAACAATTGTGTCGCATTTTAGACTCTTATCATTAATAATTAATTAAAACTTTCTCGTCTAAGACACATTTTGAAAAATATTATATAGCTACTGTTGATAAGTGTCGAAAAATTTAAATTTGGCGCCTTTGCATTTCCGGATGTGTCCGCCATCAGAGGCCACTTTTTTGGTCTCCTTTTTATAACGATTAGATTCCCTCTTTTGTCTTATTGCTCGATGATTAGTTGCCAACGACGTCTGCTAGCAATTTTTCCAGCATAATAGAGATGGTTATTTCGTTGGGATTTCGTAACTATGTATTCAGCGATTACAATAATTTGTATTCTATGCAATAAAAACTAATAATCGAGAAAAGAGAAAAATTGTTAAAATGATCTTAATAACATACCTACTGTTAGTATCGGAACGAGTAGATAAAATTTAAATATCTTTAACAATTAAAATATAATTTTATCGTTGTATACATGCTCTGCATCGCTTATTGAAAATAAGTATATATTTTTTTTAATTTTAACGTCTTATAACTAAAAAAATTTAAGGGCAATAGTGGTACATAATGAAGTTATTAGAATTTCATTATGTATTTAATTTTGACAGGTTTATTATGCAATTGGCAATTTATTTAAATTTTGCAATGATTTGTTTATTTTACCACCTTTTATTTCGTGCTATTGACGATTTATGTAATTTCAGTAAATTTTAGATTGCTTTTATTTTTCTGACTTTTTGTAAGCTTTGTCCATAAAATTGTACAATTTTCAGTAACAATATAGCATATTTCTATTCTATTCCATTTTAGAGGAAACATGGGTTTATATTAAAAACAAATTGACGACGTCATCACGACGAAATGATCATGTCCTCATAGTTGCAGTTATCCAAAATAAAAACAAAACCTTATTTAAAAATCGACTTACCTCAGCGGTTTTTGATTAAATGGTATAAAAGTTTTCAACGCAAAGGTTCACCCTGTATCTAAAATGCGCATATTTTAATTTCACTATGAAATTACTTCATATGATTGATTTATTAATATGCTTAATTCTTTTACAGTCTCTAAATATCCAAAACATTTTAATATAATTACATTTTTTGAGAACTATAGCACTGTTCTATAAGAAATACTTCTTTCATAAAATGTGCCTTCAAGTAATAACACGACAATTTACAGCAAATGCTTTCCTCATTTAAAAAACAAACCCGTAAACTGTTTTATATTGTTTTCGGGTACGGTTTTAATCCCATATCGCACACATTTTTATTTGGATGTTATTTATAATCCAATAAGGGGCAACACAATATGTATTAAATCAAAAGTCCAATAATGCGGAGTAAAAAAAATATTCGGATAAAACACCATGCGAAGACATTTATAAAAGCAACTGCCCGACCTCCTTCAGAATAATAATGTACTTTTTTGTATGTGCGAAAGTTAGAAAAAATTGACTCAAATAAAAAAGACCCTCTCCGAGGAAAAGGAGCACGTAAATCTACAATGCGTTTAATAAACTCTCAGCACCAGGTGGTAGATTTTAACTTTTTACTTGTTGTTATGTACTTTAGAAACTTTTTTTTTTCGTAAAGATATTTATAAAGAAAATTAAGCTAAAAAATATTTACAAGCAATATACGTGGTGTTTTATTAGATAAGCAAAATGTGAATAATGAACACCTATGTGGTCAAAAGTAAATATTAATGTGTTCATGGGATTATTTTTATAAAATCGATTTACTATATGTTATAATACACTTTCAGCATTAGTTCACACATGATATTTATGTTGTCCATCCATTCACATCTGTTTTTTTTTCTAATGGATGAACCAAATTGTGCAAAAACCGGAACGCGTCTATTTTCAATATGGAGATTTCAAATTTGATACTTGCAATATTGCCAAATTTACCACTGTCATCATCATAATCACGTAGCGCTACAACCCTGGGTGGGTCTTGGCTAACTGTACAACTTTTTTCCAATTTGTTCGGTCTTCCATCAACCTAGGGTCAAATGGAATGATTTCGGAATCTGTTATCTCTCCATCGCATTATGAGACGTCCGAGTGGTCTTTTGCCTGTGGGAATCTCCTCCCATACCAGTTTTACAAGTGTCTCGTTATGCAGTCTGTGCACGTGGCCTGCCCATCTTAGTCGCTGTGATTTAATTTCTTGGACAATATCGGCGTCATTGTAGAGTGCTTTTAATTCGATATTGGTTCTGATCTTTACTGGTTTGTGGTGATGTCATGGTGAGATCGGAAAATTCTTTTTCGTTCAAAGCGTCTGAGCTTTTCTTCGTTTGTTTTTGTCATGATCCATGTTTCGCATCCGTATGTTATTACAGGTCTGACGATGCATTTATAGATTTTGATCTTTAAACTTCTTGTGAGATTTTTTGATTTTATGAGCTTTCCAGTGCGAATAGACAGCGGTTTGCAGATTGGATTCTGTCTTTTATTTCTTCAGTAACATCGTTGTCAGCTGTGATTATGGCCCCCAGATACTTAAAACGTTGTACTCTTTCGAAATTGAAGGTGTTGACCATCACATTTTGTTCTGTTCTGTCTCTTTGTGTCGTTCTATTTATACACACATATTTCGTCTTCTCTTCATTAATCTTTAGCTCTACTTTACTTGTTGCTCCTTCCACCTTGTTAAAAATGTCTTTCGTGGATAGGATGGAGTCTCCAATGAGATCTATGTCATCTGCATATGCGAGTAACAGCTTGAGACCTTGAACCGATAGCAATTCTGTTTTAATTTCGGCCGAGCTCATGGCTTTCTCTAATACACGGTTAAAAAGTAGTGAAGATAACGCATCACCCTGTTTGAGTCCACTGTTGATTTCAAAGCTGCCAAACAGTTTATTATTTACACGTACTTTAGATATTCCACCCTCCATACAGAACTTAATAATCCGAATGAGTTTCTTTGGTATTGAGAACTCTGCCACGGCATTCCATACTTGGCTTCTTTCTACTCTATCTAAAACCGGCTTGATATTCGCCTAGGACATTTTCAGCATAAGGGATTAATCTACTAAGAATGACGTTTACGAGGGTTTTATATGCCGTGTTTCTTCTTCTTCTTCTAGTTCCATGACCGTTATCGATCGTTGGATATCATGTTGGCTACCATATTCGCTATCGTGACTTTATTGACAGCAGCTCTAAATAACGATGTAGTTGATTTTCCATACCATTGCCTTAGATTTTTCAGCCATGATGTTCTTCTTCTACCAGGACCACGATTACCTTGGATCTTTCCCTGAATGATCAGATGTAAAAGATCATATTTTTCAGGGTGTCTCATAATATGACCGAAGTATTCCAGCTTGCGTTTCTTTATTATATTGACCAGTTGTGTTGTTTGGTTCAGCCGTCTAAGGACCTCCTCATTTCTAACTCTGTCGACCCAGCTTATTTTCAGTAGTCGTCTGTATACCCACATCTCAAAGGCTGTCAAGCGTTTAAGCATAGCCTCAGTTAGGGTCCACGCTTCTACTCCATACAGCAGGACAGGAAAGATGTAGCAAGATATCATACGAACTCTAAGGTCAATGCTAAGATCATGACTGCAAAGTACGTTTCTCATTTTTACAAAGGCAGCTCGGGCTTGTTCTATTCGGCTTTTAATTTCTGCGGTTGGATCCCAGCTCTCATTGATATTACTGCCGAGATACACGAGTTTCTCTACTCTGTCCAGTGTGGCATCTCCGACTTTTATACCGTCATCATGTATATAATTTTGTTTGCTAACTATCATATATTTAGTTTTCTTAACGTTGAGTTTTAGTCCATACTGATCACAAGTCTGTTTTATTTTGTTCATTAGATTTTGAAGGTCTTCTCCGCAATTGGCAAGGACTAAGGTATCGTCGGCATATCTAATATTGTTGACGGTTACTCCATTCACAATAATACCTTCGGTTGTCTCCATTAAGGCTTCCTTAAATATTTCCTCCGAATATAAGTTAAAAAGTAAAGGCGACAATATACAGCCTTGTCTCACTCCTCTTTTTATATTTATTTCATCCGACAGTTCTTGTTCAACCTTTATTCTTGCCACTTGATGCCAGTATAGATTTGTAATTATTCGTAGATCTTTATCGTCCAATCCAGCTGTTTCCAATATTTCTAGCATTTTGTTATGTCGGACTTTGTCAAAAGCTTTTTCAAAATCGATTGCACAAATATACACATTTTGATTTATATCTCTGCATCTCTGTACTAGCACCTGTATACTAAACAAGGCTTCTCTTGTACCCAAGCCACTCCTAAACCCAAATTGAGTATTGCTAATTCTGTCCTCTAACAGCGTATAAATTCTGCTGTGTATTACTCGCAGAAAGATTTTCAAAACGTGACTCATCAGACTTATTGTCCGATAATCACCGCATGTCTTTGGACGATGTTTCTTAGGTATTGTGACAAATGTCGACTTTAACCAATCAGTTGGTAATATGCCAGTGTCATAAATTCTGTTAAAGAGATTACACAGAGCTTTAATTCCATTTTCTCCCAAAAACTTTAGTATTTGGAGTGTCTAGTATGGAGTGATTAGTATGCCGTGTTTAGGAGTGAAATTCCTCTATAATTTGCGCATTTTGTTTTGTCCCCCTTTTTGTAGATGGGCACTATTATGTTTTCCTTCCATCGTGCTGGTATCCTTTTTTCTAACCATATGTGCGTTATTAGCTGGTGGATTTAGCGATGTAGTGCGTCTCCCCCATATTTCAGAAGTTCTGCTGGTATCTCGTCCGTACCCGGTGCTTTGTGATATTTCAGCTTATTTAAGGCCATTTGGGTTTCTTCAAAGAAGGGATTTTTGACGGGCATGTCCCTGTGATATAGATCTGTTCTTTGTGCTGTTCTTCCTGTATGATGTTTAGAAGGTCCCCAAAATACTCTTTCCATTCTTCAGTTACTTCTTTACCGTCGATTATCATACGGCCTTGATTGTCCCTCAGTGTATGGATGGAATTGGTTCTATGTCCTTTTTTCTCAGAGGAAATCGCTTTATAGAATTTTCTGGAGCCTGGTTTGGGTTGGTCTCTCTCCATAGCTTCATATTTTTGTTGTTCATAGTTTCTTTTCTTGTGTCGTATTATTTTTCTTGTTTCTTTTCGGCAGTCGTCATATTCTTTTTACTTTGGTCTGTTGGCAGTTGTATCCAAGTCTTCCTTACTGTTTGTCTTTTTTCCAGCTGTTTTCGACATTCCTCGTCATACCATGTTTTGCCCTCTTCTGCCTACTCCTTCCAAAGATCTTGTCCGCTGTCTTGGTTATTATTTCGGCAGTCGTTTCCCATAGCTGTTCTATATCATTGTATTCTCTTTCAGAGTTCAAGGTTTGTTCAAGGTGTTCTCTATAGTTTTTTTGTTTCTCTGTATTGTGTATTTCGTCCACGTTCCATTGTGGGTTTATTGTTGTTTTATTGTATTTGCGGCTAGATATTTTGGATTTGACTTTTGCTCTGACTAAGTAATGATCTTTGTCTCCGTTTATTCATCTCAGGCTTCTTACGTCTATAATATTGTTCCCATGACGGGCATCTACAATGATGTGGTCAATTTGGTTGCGCATAATATGGTCGTTTGAGACCCAGGTTTGCTTATGGATGTCTTTATGCGGAAACATGGTTGACTTTATTAGTGTTTACCTATTGTGGGGTATAGGCTAGGCCCTTTGCCTAGTTTAGCATTCAAGTACCCCCAGAGTATGCGCATATCTTGTTTGGGCATCGTATCTATCTCTCATTCTAGGGCATCGTAGAGGTCATCTTTGATATCTTCATCCTTCTTTTCCATTCTATCGTTCTCCCTTCATTCGTATGTAGCATATCCTTTCATTTATAGGTTTAAAATTTAGTATATTCTGTACTAGGCTGTCTCTAATCACAACGCCCGTTCCAAATTCATGTCTTCCGTTTTTGTTACCGCTGAAGAAGATGGTGGATTTACTTATATGGATTTACTTATATTTACTTATATTCATGGTGGATATCATAAGTAACTTGGTTTTTTTACCTACAACACTCTATACATTCCATTATTACTGGAATTCTCACTTCAATACCAGCTCAACAATATGTAACGTTTGGTAATTTATCTGGTTACAAAGATCTTAAGTAAATAAAACTTTTTAGTGCCAAATAGTTTTGAAGTGATTGAATAAATATATAATGCTGTGATTTTGACATTAATTCGTAAACGTAACAATAGCTTGACATTTATTGAAAAATTTTGTAAAATAAATCGTATTAATAATTAAAGCTGACAGTTCTTTTGTGTGTTTTTAAAAGCTCTATAGTAAATATTATAATAACTATATTCTCCTATCTATAAGGCGACGGTACAAAAAATTTTAAAGCGCTTTGAGAAAACTGAACCAATAAAATATGGCATTCAAACAAATAGACCAAAAACTCTTTTAAATTACAATAAATTCAAAGAATACAGACGCAGGCGTATATTATTTATACGTATATTATTTATTTTATTGTATATCGTTCTTTGTCTATATTCCCAGAACGACTGTTGGTTACGATGTCCTCGAACAAAACTCGTATGCATCAACACCGATCAGCGACGCTCTAGATTTGGGTACTTTCAGAACCCGTTTTGAAACAGGGACCAAGGAGTCTAGCATGTGTGCGAGCCATTGGGATATAACTAAACCTAAAGACGTAATGAAAATAAAGGTTTACCTTGCGTAGACCGAGGGAGGATAAGCGGTTTGCTCTTAAAAGTGGCCGCTTCGCATTCCCAAAGTGTCTCATTTTCATTGCGAGAAAAGGCGCATCAAGAGCATACATACTGAAAGTTGAAAGATGGTAAACTATACTTGGTCAGGACGAAGTCAGGGGAAACCCTGATAGAGGTCCGTAGCGATTCTGAAGTGCAAATCGATCATCGGAACTGAATACAGGGGGTGAGATCTTCGGCTTTCTCGATCTTATGAAGCCGTAAGAAACGAATCAGAGTGCCAAGTGGGTGATTTTTGGTAAGCAAAACTGGCTTCGTGGGTTAAACCAAACGTCGAGTTAAAGCGCCAAAATCCACGCTTATATGATATCATAAAAGGTTGGTAACTTAAGACAGCAGGACGGTGGCTCTGGAAGTCGAAATCCACCAACGAGTGTGTAACAACTCACCTGCCGAAGTTACTAGCCTTGAAAATGGATGGCGCTAAAACGTGGTGCTTACACTCGACCGTCATCGGCGTGTGCGGTTTGTTAATAGCGATCATGAACCCCTGACGAGTAGAAGGGTCGCGGAGATGTGTGCAGAAGGCTATCCGCAAGGCCGTCTGGAGCCGCCGTCGGTGCACATCTTCGTGGTAGTAGCAAATATCCCAGCGAGGTCCTGGAGCACTAACGTGGAGAAGGGTTTCGTGTGAATAGCTTCGTAGCTTTGTTTACGTAGCAACATTTTATCTAAAAAATTTGTACACACCTGTCGGGCGAAAGTGACTCCGGTTCTCATTCAGAAACGTTCATTTCCATGGAATCCTCTAGCAGGGAGATACGGTTTGGAACACGAAGAGCACCGCAGTTGCAGCTGTGTTCGGATCTTTTCCTCAGACCTTGAAAATTATTGATTAAAGATATTAATTTTAGAAGTATTTACAATTTCTTGAGAAAAACAGTAATATTTAATCGGCTGTATATTAGGTTTTCAAGTTAATAAAAATATAAACGATATGTCAATTGTAGTTTTATTTGTAAATAATTTAAAATCGAGCCAAATGGAAAAAATGTCACAAAACAAGACGTTTAAAAATGACCGGTGAAAAACTATCCAATAATGAATCCGTTATCCGACCATTCCAACTAGAGTTACAGAAAGTTATTAGAGAAAAAAATAACAGCGGAAGAACTGTACAATGCTGACGTACTGGCGATTATTGTCGGATCATACTTTAGCCTCTGCCAATTAGAAATCAACTTCCAGAATGAAAATGATGAAGATGAGAGTGACATTCATGCCTTGTGCAAATGCGGCTGGGACCCATAAACTTCAATTGCTTGTTGTCGGAAAATCAAAAAACCCATGGGCATTTAAATCAACACCTTTTCCTTAATTTTGCCTCTTTAGGCACTGTTATTGTTAGATAATTTTCCTGAGCAACCTTTAGCAGATCAACTTATCTTCGAAGACGCAGATAAGTTCCTGTCAGCTAATTTAATTGAAAGATAAATTTCATTGATCCTTTTATGCAATGTGAGTTCTATATCCTGATGATGATATTAGCTAATAAGTATAATCCTTGAAACTGTCAAATATGTTAAATTGTTAAATAAAATAAATTCGTCTAATTTATTGCATACAATACTTATAGACATATCTAAAACACTAGAACCTATCACGACTTTTACAAAGCTCTGAGAAGAACAATAAACGTTTTTTGTATAATGATATTTTAAATTTTTACCACTTTTAAAAAATTTCTATACTATAACCCAATTAACATCTTTAACTAAAGGATTGTTAAAGTTGTTGATTAACGTTGTTTGCAAAATCAATCAAATCGACATCCTTAAATGATATTGGCAGTAGTTGTAAATTTAGTGAAATGTCAATTGAACGCATGCAACCCAATTTATTCTGACAAACACTAAACACAAAGCAGAATATGGACGACCATCGAAACCTACATTTGACAAATCATGACAAAGGTTGATTAATGGTATTATACTTAATAGGTAAAGCAGTGTGTGTATGTAAAGTGGTGTATTATTCCAAGCCAGAGACCTCAAAGCAAAGAGATTCTCTGGTTAGTTTTCAAAAGAAAATAAGGATAATATTATTCTCTTCACTAATCAACTCTATTTTTAATAACAGGACGAACGGTTAAACAAAAACATGTTTAATCTATACATTGTAATACGAAATCTGTGAAATATTAAAAAATCACGCAAATATTAAATAAAGAGCGGAATTAAACAAGCCAGACATGATTTCTTAAATATTTGTAAATTTATTATTGATTTGATTTCATCTTGATATACAAGATGCTTAAGTATTACGTTTAGCTTCTCTTGTTGTACCGAATGGAAGACTGAATACTTATTTTTTCTTAAGACACCAATGTACTACAAAAAAAGATAAAGGATGGTAATGTGAAGTTTAGGACATAAAATAATTCAAATGTCGGGAATCCGTAGTTAAGAAATAGTTCGCAAATCTTATATACTAAAACGCTAAACCCTTTTCTTGTCCACCACTTTACTCAAAAACCATATTAGATAATTAAAATATTTTTTCGGAATATTATTAGTATTACGTATGAGATTGTCAAGATATACTTTTGGTACAAAAATTCACTTCCGGTTTTGAGATGACCGGAAGTTAAAATATACTTTAAGTTTTAGACCCCACAATGTATATATGGATCGAAAGGTCTCGTCGAGACGAATCTAAATATGTACTTTCGACCCGAAACGCGCATAAAACGTCAAGATAGGGCAAATCTGGGAAAGAATATGGGAAAATTGTTAAAAAAAAATATTTTCGTGTAAAATTTTTAAAATATTGTTAATATTTTTTTTAACTCGTACATAAGACTCTTAAAAACACATTAAGAAACACATAATTACAATACTAAAATGCCAAAAAATATTACCTGAATAACCTTTGGTTTTTATGTTCTCAGTAAATAGAAAATAATTTATAAAGAAATACATACAGTGTATTTAAAAAAATACGCATTAATAGAATTAGAAAAAGCTGAGTTAAAAGTAAATCTTATTTTTAAGAAATTCTTTCATGTTAAACATAAGAAGTGATAGTAAAATATAATCAATACTCAAAACAATACAAATAGACTTGGTGAACAAAATATTGACCTGAAAAACCATTTTTAACTTTTACAGAACATGAACTGTCTAGTGAATTTAGTAATTATTTTTTTACGAAGTTAGTTACTTTTTGACAGACTAGAAGTGGCTGGAAATTACTATACAACCAAGTACACGTGCTCATAACTTATTTTACTAGAGTATTTCATCGACCTTTTTTGCAAACTTATACTAATATTCTATTATTCTTATCAGAAACTAGTTTTGGACGACCCGGTATTTTACCTTTTTTATTTAAAGTACTTTATTATGTGGATTATATAACACAATATTGAATATGTTTTGTGATTATATATCATTTAAAAATATTGTTTATTCAGCATTATTATCATCACTTTTAAAAGAGCTTATTATTAGCTGGATAATATTAAACTTTTTAATTTATTGAAACTATTCTCAAGAAACTCAAGCTATCAAAAAATTCTATCTCAAAATTCTGCTCAATTCTATCAAAAACTTTAAGTTGGTTGCCTACATTTGGCGCAACTTTTATTATAGGCTTATTTTTTTGACAAAATAATAATTGCTAATTTACGATATACAAATGATGATTTTTTTAATTTAAATATAACCTATGGTTAAGGTATCAGAATAGTATCCAGAACTTGCCGTGTTGTTACTGAGATATATCCTGAGAACCCTTCACCAAATCATAAAACTCTAAAACGTTTGTTAAATAACTGTTTTCAGTTTGGTCAGTTTATAAGTTAAAGGACCCACCTCGATAGTAAGGACTTACAAATGGGTATACCGAAATATTTTCCAGTTAATCCAAACTCATCCTTACGGTAATGTGAACAATTGTTAAAGGTGTCGACTAGAACAATCTACCGAATTTAAAAAAAGATCATTGGCCCTTTATTCGTATACACTAGCTCAACATTTACATCCTGAAGATTATGTAAGACGTGTAGACTTTTGTGAATGGGTTTTAATGAAATGTCAAGATCAAGATTAAAAAAAAATATTTCGTGTGTTAAATCGAAGTTCTGGAGTGATGAAAATCCTCATTTTACGTGGGATAGTAAATTTCAAGCATTCGTTTCGTTGAATTTTTTTTGTGCTGTGAGAAATAATTAGATAGTCGCTCTCATAATTTATAACGAAAATTTAAACGAGGAGCATTAATGAAACATTTTCGGTAAGTATTTGTACCAGCACTGCATGCGATACATAATAATAAGGCTAACGAGGCTTGGTTTCAACAAGATGGAACATCGGCTCACAATATTTGAGGAGTCGACACATCGATCTATAAAATATTTAGCGATAGACGGATAGCTAATAAAGATCCGTTACTCTGGTTACCAAGATCCCGATGTCACCGTTAGATTACTGAATTTGGAATATGGTAAAAATAAGGTGTCCTCTGAGCCTGTCACTACTGAGGAAGCTATAATAAAGTCAATCTATATGAAGAGCTACTAATGAAAATATGATTAAAAGAGTTCATAAATGATTGGATGTTAATAGGTAATATTTTAAACATTTATTATTTTAATAAGCTAGTGACCATTTTCTTTGATAGCATATTTTTAATTGTTTAATGTTTAATTTACAATATAGAAGTCTAAGAAAATTTTTTTTGAGACAAAAATGTATAATGTTAATTTATTTGAAAACTGTAGGAGATAAGTACAGTATGTCCTACTTGTGTCCTATTTTAAAAGGGGAATTGGGTGAAAATTTAAGATGCTGTTATTTTGCCAATTTTTACAGCACCCTTTATAATAAAAAATAGGCACTAAAAAAGTCAGTCCTCAAAACCCCCTTATTCCAATTTTCATGATACAGTTACCAGTAGTTCTCGAGATATTTTTAATTTATCGTTTATCTGCCGCATCGACCGTTTATCTGCCGCACCTTGTATGAGTTTGGTTGTATATTTTTTTCAATTTTTTTGTGGGTAAATAAATAAAACAAAATTACGTATATTTTGAGCAAGGCATATAACTCAACATTTTCACTACTAACTTCCTTAGTTATTGCCGTCAATTTTAGCCATCCTAAAATATACTCCACCAAAAAAGTATAACATCACTTATAGAATTACAAATATTTCTGACAGCATTTGGTTAATTTAAACTATTTCCTTCTGGCCCTTAAGAATATTAAGACTGGAATAAATAAAAAGAAATTTGTAAATACAGCTTACTGTCAAAAAAAAACTTAATTGCTATTCTGTCTGTATATTATCAGTCTTTATTTTACTTCTGTAAAAAGTATACAGTTTGCGTTTAATTTAAACTTTCGTATTAAATATTAAGTATGGAAGGTCGTGACAATATAAATTTAAATTTAACAAGAGATCAAGTGGTTAGAATAATTTCCCTCATTGAAGACGGAAGGAGTCAGAGATATGTGGCAAATTTAGTGAGTGTAAATCAGTCAGTAATTTATAATCAGTCAGTAAGTCATGTTATCAAACCAGGAAAACCAAATCAAGATGCTGAAATTAAAAGAAGAACACAACTGACAGGGAGCTTTCGGCAAACTGGTATATATCTTAAAAAACACCTTCATTCCTGTAAACTTAAAGAAAAAGGTGTATAACACATGCATACTACCAGTTTGTACCTACGGCTTGGAGACAGTAGCCCTTCCAGAGCAATGGAACGAATCATGCTTGGAATATCAATAAGAGACAAGATTAGAAACACCGAGATAAGACGTAGAATGAAGATTAGCGATTATGTGGAAGAAATTACAAAAATGAAATGGCACTGGGCAGAATACATAGCCCGATATAATGACAACAGGTGGCCACAGAGAATTCTAGAATGGAGACCAAGGACGACAACAAGAAGCATGGGAAGATCTCAAAAAAATATGGGTAGATGACATAAGAGCAGTGGCAGGCAAAAAGTGGATTAGATTGGCGCAAGATAGAGAAAGATGGAAGCAATTGGGAGAGACCTACATTCAGGAGTGGATGGAAAATGGTTGACAAAGAAGGAGAAATTACTCA
This sequence comes from Diabrotica balteata, assembly GCA_918026665.1. NCBI lineage: Eukaryota > Metazoa > Arthropoda > Insecta > Coleoptera > Chrysomelidae > Diabrotica > Diabrotica balteata. The sequence goes on from OU898282.1 coordinate 89,183,278, forward strand.
CAGTATCACGAGTGGTAGTAAGGTACAGAGAGACTGGTCTTTATGAAAGACGAGCTTTAACAGGTCGGCCAAGAGCAACTATGCATGCAACAATGAACAATAGATTTTTAGTCCTTCAGGCTTTGCGTCGAAGACTTAGCTGACTTGAAATGTACGTGTGTTTTCAGTAAGGCACATATTAAGTCTGGAATTAGGGCCAGAGTAGCTGCCACTGTCCCGAGACTCACAAGGGAACACCGTACCGGGTGGTGAATCGTCAAACGGGCCATAGGAAACTCAATGGGAAATTTTAAATTGTTGAATTGATGCTTCCCTAATTATTTTAGATCAAAAGTCATAAAAAAACTATTTGTATAGGACTAAATTCTAAATTAAAAACAAATGTTAAAACCGTTCTGCAAATTAAATGTACTTCAAAATTTTGCAAAAAATTAATAGATTTTTCAGACCACCCCTAAAAGTTAGGCCACACATAATACAAGAATATATTATAACGGGTGTGTTTTATCATATTGATGTCAGATGTTTGACAATTTGAATTGTCAATTTTTTTTTATTTTATGATTAAATTATAAACAATGAATTTTACTAAATACTACTACTACTGAACAATATTACTTTGTGAACAATAAATTATATTGTTTACAAATCGACCAATATAATGAAATGTACTCAGTTGACGAAAAATCGCATAATGTTGTATTCAGGCAATAGCGCGAACCTTTTCCCATCGAGCAAAAAGTCTTTTTTTTTTTTTTTTTTTTTTTTTTTTTTTTTTTCCTTGGCTTGGACAATTGTCATTCAGCCAGTCTCCATCAACATAAGTTTTGTTAAAGAATTTAAATATGTCAATTAGTGAAACATGATTAATATAATAATAATAATATCAGCTAAGCTAATGTACATACTATGTTAATAAATACTATATCATACCTTTATACCTTTATTATAATTTAGGTTATTGAGAGACGCCATCAGAAATTTATAGTGTATACATCTTACAAATAAAAAAAAAATATAAAAATAAAGATATCTACCTACTATGTTAATAACTACAACTATGGTAATACATTTTTTTTTCACTACGTTAGGACATAAACCCGATTCAACCTCTCGGAGGTTTAGATCCTCTTAGTGATTGTTTTAGTATATTTTTATTTATTTATTTTTTTTTCTTATTTTGTTCTTTTTTTTTTAATTTATTTTTATAATCATCTTTTTTCTTTTTTTTTTAATTTATGTATTTTTTTTTCTTTTCAAATCTATTTTTTTTTTATTATTTTTTTCATGAATTTTTTCTAAACATAGGTTACAAATCTAACTAATTACAGGCATACTTTACTATCAGACAAAAAGGTTATCAAGCAGTTATACATTTTCTTCTCATTGAGAGATAGTAGAAAGAGAATATTAACAGGAAGAGGGATGTTCTTGTCTATCATTCTTTTAATTAGGTTGTTGGTGGGTTGTTTATACTTTTGACATTCAAAAAATATGTGGTTTAAGTCACTTTTAATCTGACATTCTTGACAAATATCCGAATCTAATATATTTATTTTAAATAAATGTACAGGATAACATGCATGGCCAAATCTAAGTCTACTGATGGTAGTTATGTATTTGCGAGGGAGGACGAAATTCTTATACCAAGGTTGTTTTGGAATAATTGGTTGTATCAAACTGTATTGTGTTGTTGAAATACTACAGTACTTTTCCCAGTGTTCTCTCCAGTTGTTCATTTGTTTAGTTCTTGAACAAGCAAAAGCATCTATAATGCAAGGTTTATAGTTGGTAAGTGTTCCATAAAAGATGGAATTTTTTGCTAACTGGTCCACGTGTTCATTATATGTAAGTCCTGAATGTGCTTTGATCCACATCAATTGTATTTTTTGGGTGTATTTATTAATTTCAAATAAACAATTTTTAATTAAAAAAATGTATGGATTAGAAGTACTACAGGGTAGTTGCGGTTTTTGAATAGCTGTAAGTACAGATAACGAATCAGATAAAATTACTGCTGAACTATACGATGCCAATTTAAAATACTTTAAAGCCTCATATATGGCCACAGCCTCAGCACTAAAAATAGAGAAATTTGTGGGCAGTTTAAACATTTTTTCTATAAATTTATCTGGAATATAAAAGGCACAACCAGTACCCTTTGAACTTTTAGATGCGTCTGTATAAATACAAACAGATTTTGGCCAATTTGTCAGATAGTTGTTTAAAATAATACGACTTATTAAAGGGTTCTCATGATAAATAGGTTGTATTATATGTACTTGATCCAGTAACTCAAAGAAATCTTTAAAATGTACTACTTTGTTTGCAACTATAAGTTCAGTATCTTTATTTGCAGTATTTCGAAATGCTTCACATAGCGGTGGAGAATTCTTGCGAGTCCAATATTTATTTGTTAAGTCGAAATAAGTTAAAATACTAATATCTTTATATAAGCAAGTGTTGTAGCAACAAACTTTAAGAAGAAATTTTTGACTGAGATATTCTCTTCTAAATTTACTGGGCGGTTCCATTGTCTCAACATAAAGTGGTTCAATAGGGGTAGATCTCATAGCACCAATGCAACACCGCAAAACTGTGTGTATAAAAACATCTATACGACATAAAATATTGTTACTAGCGGAGCCGTAAAGTACAGAGCCATAATCTATAATGGACCTGATATAAGAACGATAAAATAGAAGACACGTTTCAACATCTGCACCCCACCAAGTTTTTGAAATTGATTTTAGAAAGTTTAGTGCTTTATTACATCTATCAAGCATAAAATCAACATGCAGTTTCCAGGTCAGTTTTGTATCCAAAATCATACCCAAATATTTTATTGACTTACAGAGGGGAAAATAATTATCATTTAATTTTATTTGTTCTCCTTGAGGCAAGTTATGTCTAGTGAATATACAAATGTTAGACTTGTTGTTTGCCAACTCAAAACCATTTTTTTTAAACCACCTACAGCAATGTTCATGAACACTTTCCAATGTGTTTAAACCGTTATTGTAACTTTTAGATTCCGTATAGATACAGAAGTCATCTGCATATTGTATTGTATTAAATGAGATTTTTTCGATACTAATATTATGAAAATCGGCTGTGTAAAGATTAAATAGAAGTGGACTTAAAACTGAGCCCTGTGGAAGACCCGAACTATTAAAACGTGGTCCAATGAGTTGATTGTTTTCCTTCCTAATATATATTTTCCTGTTTAAGTAGAAATTTACAATATTTTGAGTTAGCAGGGAAGGTATTTGAAATTGATGAATCATCTTTTCTTTTAGTATATCTAAATTAACACTGTCATATGCACCTTCAATATCCAAACATAAAAGTGGTACATACGTATTGCGAGAATATGCATTTTGAATGTGAGTTACTACGGTAGCGAGTGCATCCAAAGTACCACATCCTTGTCTATAACCGAACTGAGAATTTGGAAGTAGTTTTTTCTCACTTATCCACCATTCGAGTCTTACTTTTAGTATCCTTTCTAATACTTTGAAAACACAAGACATAAGTGAAATTGGTCTGTATGATTTTGAGAGATTCGGATCCTTCATTGGCTTTAAAATTGGGATGACAATAACTTCTTTAAATTCATCCGTACCTGCAGAGAGAACTTCGTTAAATATTTCCAATAAGAGATCTTTAGCGGTTGGAGGAAGCATATCAAGCATAGGATACTTAATGTGGTCATAACCGGGACTTGTGCTAGGACGATTATTTAAAACATAGTTTAGTTCTGTCTGTTTAATCGGTTGAAGTAAAAAATGGCTTTTGTCGGTCACTATTTTACTAGGTTTATTAGGCATAGATATCACTGTTGGAGGAGCAATTATGTCAAAAAACCCTTCTATCCAAATATCTTCAAAAGATTTTTTTTTTGTAGGTGATTTTCTGTATAACTTTCTAGCTTGCGTCCAAAGTACTGATGATGGTATTGATTTATTGAGAGAAGAAACCCAATTGACCCAGCTTTGTTTCGCAATACTTTTTAGTTGTTTTTTTGTACTTGCCATGTTTGATTGGCATTTTATATAGTTCTCAAAATTACGTTCTTTTTTATAATTCGTGAGTGAAAATTGCCGGTTTTTAATAATCGTGTCACATTCAGAATTCCACCACGGTGGAGGGTTTCGAGTTTTTGGCCTAAAAGGTTTATATTGTGGTATTGCAATGTGAGCAGCATAATTTATACCATTCATTAAATGTTCATATTTGCTTGATGTGTTTTTTGGAATTTCAGTATTTTGATTCAAAAAGTTTTGTACTAAAGAAGTATATAAAGGCCAATTAGCTTTGTTGATGTTCCATTTATTTTTCGGTAATATTTTTTCTGTTTCGGCTTTAATGCAAATATCCACCTGTATAACAAAATGATTTGATCCTAGTGTGTCTGAAGAGATAGACCATTCAGTCTTACTAACAAGATCAGGACTGCAGAAAGTAACATCAATCATTGAGTAATTCTGGTTAGGTTGAGTTAGTATTGTTGGTTGTCCATTATTTAAAACTGTAAATTTAAGATCATCTGCCATTTTAATCAGCTGTACTCCGATTCCATCATTTGTACTTGAACCCCAAATAGTATGATGGGCATTAAAATCACCTCCTATAATAACTGGTTTTTGTAACTGGGAAAATATATTTATCCAATCATTTATTGTGCATCTTATTTTCGGGGCTCTATATAGTGACATAAAACTAATTTGATTATTCCCATATTTAATTTTTATAGCACATAACTGTATTTCATTATTGTAATTATTATTGTGAATTTTTAGTTCAGTAAAACAAATTGATTTATTTATAAGTATAGCAACTCCACCATAACCATCCAACCTATCATTACGAACAAGATTATACCCATTAAAATCATATATTACATTTTTTTTAAACCATGTTTCACTAATAAGAGCTATGTCTATTTTGTTAGTTACTAAATAATGCATCATGCTATTTTTATTTGAGACAGCAGAACGAGCATTCCACTGTATTATTTTTAACTTAGGTTGACAAGACATTTTTTATTTAGTATTAATCAAAGTACCCTCCAATACCTGTTCAATATTATTGACTATTAATTGTCTATCTATAGACCGTATATCATCAAAAGTTTGTATACTTTGTAAAAGCTGATATATAAAAGTTGAAAGACTTTCAGTTACATTTCTTTTAATTTCAATGTTTTCATAATTTGGTACAATTCGATTAACAGGTAAGGGTTTCTCAGGTCCAAAAACAAAAGGAAACATTGGTTTCTCAGTAGACGACTGTGCAACTGGTGAATTAACTTTTCTTTTTTTATTTGTTTGAGATTTAGTGATGTTTAAATCAGTGTGAGTAAAAGCAGAATTTGGCTTATGTAAAACTGGTTTAGATATCGGAATATTTTTGCTAGTTGTAGGCAAACTAGGAAAATCCCTTTCATATTCTGCTAAGCATTCAAAGGAATTGTTACTTACAAAATTTGAAAAGAACTTTTCACAGTAATTACGTGCTTCTACAAATGATACGTTATGTTCAGCCATTACATTTTTAATTTTTTTCTGTTTTTCATATTGGGGGCATTTATTGGATATTGACAGATGTTTCCTACTTTTACAATGAATACAAAATACATTTTCTATATTACAATTATGATCTTTTTCTTTAATTTCACTACATTGAATACACCGTTCTTGTGTACTTTTACACTGTTTGGATGCATGTCCAAATCTAAGACATTTATAACATTGAACGACTTTTCCAATATACTGTGCAACAGGACAAAATACCTTATTAAAAGAAACATAATTCGGCAGAACGTTGCCTTCAAATGTGATAATTATTGTCTTTTTATCTATGTATTCAACTTTATTATCATTATTAACTTTACGTTTAGTTCTATATATATTAATAACTTTAGAAGATGACTCTATAGTATTTATTAAATAATCTACGTCATACTGAGTATCCACGTCCCGTACTAAACCCTTGACTTCCAACAAATGATTAGGTATGTACGCCTTAAGATTTTCCAATTTTAGAGCTTGATTATTTACTAAATTATTGGCTTCCAATAAAGACTTTAATAAAACCTTGATACGATTTCTACCTATGCTTTTAATTTCTAAAATATTTGTTAGTTTTAATTTTTTGAATAATATGTGACCAACTGTCATCGGATGTAATCTACCTAAATTTTCAACATTTACTTTTTCAATATAGACCCAAATATTTTTAATATTGTACTTATCTGAGCGTAAATTGAAGGTCTTCTTTTCCGGTTCCATGATAGAAGCTCCTACACTGTTGACATTTTTTATGGTCATGCTTTGGTTATCAGTTATGTTTAAATGTTCTTCACTATTATCTATTAACATTTGCGTCAACGAAGACGTCCCTGCACTACTGTCCCCCATTGGGGGAACAAAATAAAAGTTTTCAACCGTAAAACACTTAGATTATTTGACTATACGGTCAAAACTAAAATATTAATTATACATAAAAAGTAAATCACAATACTAATTAGAAATCCGGCTCGTTTATTATGTTTTTTGCACTTAAATTTTTAAATCAATACTGTTTAAAATTATTAAAATCTATAATTTTTATCGGAGAACTTTTAAATTCAAATTTTCACTTTGACAGTTATTTGACGTATATGGAGCAAAAAGTCAAAAGAGAGAATCTAATCGTTATGAAAAGTAGACCATAAAAGTGACCTCTGATGGCGGACATATCCGGAAATGCGAATGCGTCAAATTTAAATTTTCTGACACTTATTAACAATAGCTATAAAATAGTTTTCAGAATGTGTCTTAGACGAGAAACTTTAAATAAATATTAACGATAACAGTCTAACATGTGCCACAATTGTTAAAAAAACTTCAATAGGGGAGTCCAACGAGCTGTCAAATTAAATCCAAAATGGTGTCTGGAGGTCAAACAAACTATTGAGTCGTGTTGAAAGTTAATAGTATTTTCGATTAATTATATAAATTGTGAGTTAAATTATCAGTTCAGTGATTGGAAAACAGACCAAAATGTTTAAGTTTAGGACTTTTTAAAAAAAAACTTCTGTTGTGAAACTGAAAAAATTAGTTTAAAAGGTTTGTTTACATAGTCTTTAAATTCAATTTAATCTGATTTTGTGAACAATTTGCTGCCAGGGAATGTGATTATGGCTAACAGAAGATTCCTAAACAAATAATTTGTGAAATTATTTCATGCGCCAGTAAAAATTCCTGAATTTAGGAAGAAAAAAAAAAAAAACCCAAATGCATCCAGTTAACTTGGAAGAAACCAAATCCATCGAACATCTAAGAATTCATGTAGAAAGAATTATTGGAATGATCCGAAATAAATTTAGAATAACTCAGTAAATTATTCCGATGACATTAATAAATGGTAGGCGAAGAACAATCTTTACTAGACCAAATAGTATTCTTGTTTTGTGCACCTATAAATATATGTCCTACAATCATGCCTTTCCTTAATATATGCTTTTAGTTTGCCATTATTAGTTATACTCTCAACTTGTATGTACATTCAGTTCTGTTAATATAATTTGATTCTTGTTTTTTCTTTATTTTTTTAAACTTAAAGTGTAATGCAAGCATATTATTCTCTCTCATTTTCAAAGTATCATAATAAATTGTACTTTTATTATTTTGGAATTTGTAATTGATGAATAAAGAAGTATTTTGCTCTAAAATTTGAAACCTTTTTAAAAGACACTCACTGAACGGAAACAGTTGCACCATTATTATATTGTTATTATTGCTTAACATATGATAATAAATTTCTGTAACATATAATTTTGATACATTTGTAATAAAAAAACATTTATTTTGAATTTGTTTTATTCACAACTATATACCATATTATGTTCAAATACAAAATGCTAAAAAATAAAGATAACACCAACATTAAAAAAATAAATTGAGAAACAAATTTACTATATTTACGTTTTATTGATAATTTAATTATTTATTTTAAAAATTATTAATTTAATATTTACAAACAAATAATTTACTTGACACAGTAAAAATTAAAGATTCCATATCTAAGGAGAACAAGCTTCACAAAACCATAAAGTACCTCGTAAGTTGGTACCTCTAAGAGATTCACACACTTAAAGTGAAACCAAGAAATACTGCAGTTTTCATTTTATCATTGGTTAGCCATCATCAATGCCTTTACATGTAGACCATGTTAAGTTTGCTAAAATATTGCAAAGTAACTCAGGAATTATAAGTTTTTATGAGAAAAACTTGCTTTTTCCATGTAAAATTTTTAAAATTCTTCGGTACACATAATTTTTTCATGATATAATTTAGTTGGAGACCATATTACAAAATGACAATAGTAAACTTGGAGAGAGCCATTTGAATTTGACAGTGATATTTATGCTGTCTATTTAATCGAACTTCTCCATCAGGATTTCTAATAAGACATAATGAAGGTAAGTTTATTAACTCTGGTATTTGCATATATTTTAATAAATAAGAACATTTCACTTCTAAGCACCCTTACTGCAATATTTGCAAAAAACCACTGCATTAGGAGTTGCACCAAGTTGTGGAAATTCAGGCTTAATGAAAAATCCAGCATGTTTATGACTAGATTTTCATGGGTACTATATGAATATTTTCGGAAAGGTTCTATTGCATTTTTTTATAATTTTTCCCCCACTCTGTTGCACTGGTTTTGAACAAACGTACTGGATAACATATAGTTTTAATTAGGGATAATGATGGTTTTTCAATGCGGGAATTGGCAGCTGCTTTAAAATTCGATACTGTTATTCTTCCTCTTCATTGATGAAACAATTGTTCTGACTTACTTTGGTCTCATGTACTCTTTTCAATGGTTATACATTCACTTTCATCCTAACTTATAACCAAGTTATCAACAACTTTAACTGAATGTATTTGTATAAAATTATATAACAAAGAAAATGGGTTAATTGGTGATATTGACATTCTTCTTAATGACTCAGCCATTCGTTCAGCAAATGGTTCTGTCACTTTGCTTAAAACGGATGAACTTCCAGCTTTTTCGATGTCAGTCAAAAACTGTAAAATATGGTCATCACTCATGCAAAGCACTTCTGAGGGAATTCATGATCCAGAAAATATTTTTCCAAAATCAATACCTCTAATTGGTTTACATTCAACCTTTGCAGTTTTGGGCACATTTCAGAGGGACCTCACATCTGTACATACTATATTATCTTTTGATAATAGCAGCTATATATTGTAGTGCATACAATATCACACCAACATGGCTATACACTTCTGCACCTGCCATTCATGTACAATGTCCTGTTTCTATACTTCCATCTTGGTTACACCTAACCCATGCTTGTAGTGGTAGCTCGTTCATTTTTTGTGAATGTTTAATCTGTAACAATAAAAGAACAAGTTAACATATTGTAACAACTAGCAAAAAACATTTGCTCCTCAAATGCTATACTCACTTTCCCTAATGTCACTTGTCATTTACAACTTTTGACCCACAATTACTCACAAAACCTGCTTTAAAGTTTTTGTAAGCTTTAATTTGATGTTGTGTGTAAAAACTGGTGCTCAACACTAGATAGCTCACTACATCTATGCTACTTGTTGGGGGAAAATCATTTGGATTGTAACTTAATTTCTGAAATAGTATATGGATCTATGTTGTTGATTAGTTTTAATTTCTCTAGATATCTGCTTGCTACATCATAATTTCAAGTTATTGAAGTAATGAATTCGATCCATTTCTAAAACAAAATAACATTCATCAAATTAATAAACAGTTAGGTTTCTTATCAATTAAAAAGGTGTAAATGTCTTTACTATATTATAAAAAATATTTTGAGTCGCACTTAGTTCAAAAATGTTAAAATTTTATTGATAAAAATATGTTATTTTAATTTCAGCAGCTCATTTTGTGTTAACACTAAAATGTTTAAATGAAGCTAAATCTATAACTGAGAAATATTAGCGATATGCTAATATATAAAAGAAAATTCTTATCAATCATTATAAGGATATATTGACAATAATTGTGGTTGTTAAAGGACTTAACTAAACTATTATGAACTTTTCAACTTACCTCATTAAATTATAATTACCTATCTTCATGTAATCAATGTGAATAAGAAATATATTAAAGAAAATTGCTTTTTCTCAATTACTAGGTCATCTACTTATTATATTTGGACGACTACAATTAAAAATTTGTCTTTTACTGCAAATCGCAACTCAGTAAGTTTACCTCATTAAATTATAATTATCTTCATGTAATCAATGTGAATAAGAAATATATTAAAGAAAATTGCTTTTTGTCAATTACTAGGTCATCTACTAATTATATTTGGATAAATACAATTAAAAATTTGTCTTTTACTGCAAATCACAATGCTATTCAATCGTTTGTTTGCCCTCCAGACACTTTGACAGCTCGGTTTGAGGTTATGTGTTGGACTCCCCTATATAAATAAGCTTTCATGTGACAGTTGGGACATACAATAACATAACCCAACTAAATTTGATTTATTAAACAAGGAAAGATTCTCTTTCCTTGTTTAATGTGACCTCTCAAGATGGCATTTCCTGTCTAACGATATTTTTGCCCCCACTACCTTTACATTCCCTCTTTTGTCTTTTTGCTTGATGCCTTTCCTGTCACTACCGGATCTTTATTTAACGTAGATATTCTAATACACTAAAATTTAATTCCATGTTAAGTTGTACAACAATTCAATGAATTCCAATATACTGTTACTGTGATCTTTATTCCTAATAATAATATACGATAATTTCTAAACATAAAACTATAACAAATTATATAATAAAACATAAATAAAACATTTTTATTATTGCTCTTTTCTCCTTAACTGAGTACATTTTTTAATCAACTTAATTTTTCTTTTTTAATAATAAATCACAAAATTTTGGCCATTTAAATCATAGATAAATATAATATAGTTGATTTAAATATTGTCAAATATTAGAAACGTCAGTATGACAAAACGCAACACGTAATACACATTCTTTTCACGGCGTCTGGCCTGACTTTTAGGGGTGGCCTGAAAAATGTATTATATTTTAGCAAAATTTTGGAATACGTTTAAGTCGTAGAACAATTTTAACAATTGTTTTTGATACATATTTGAGTCCTCTACAAATAGTTTTCTATTACTTTTGGTGTAAAATAATTAGGGAAGCAGGAATTCAAAAATTTAGAATTTCTCATTGAGTTTCCTATGGCCCGTTTGACGATTCACCACTTTGTATAGCACGTCTAACATTTGCAAGAGAGCACGTAAACCGGAATATCGACGACTGGTATCTTTACGGATAAGTCAAGATTTTGTTTATACGCTTCGGATTGAAGAATACCAGTTTATAGACGAGATGGCGAGCGTTATTTTCAATGCAACCTAAGACCGACGGCAAACTTTGGAGGAGGATCTATTATGCTCTGGGGCGGAATATCTCTTAGGGGTCAAACCGTATTGGTACAGCTAGATGGAGGATCCTTAACTTTTTGGAGATGCATGTTGTTCCCTACGCCCCATTTATTGGTAATGACTTTGTTTTAATGCATGACAATGCACGCCCACACGTCGCAAGAATCGGTTCCTCAGATTACCTTCAAGAGGTAAATTTACAAGTTTTGAATTGGCCAGCGCACAGCCCAGACTTAAATCCAATAGAACATATTTGAGACCATCTTTACAGAAGGGTGAGATCTGATAATGTGACGCCAGCTAATCTTCTGGACCTGTAACGGTTGTTAGTAGGGTTGACGGGATGGAATAATATCGATCAAGATTATCTCAGAAGATTAATTGGAAGTATGCCACAACGTTATCTAGATGTTATAAGAGCTAGAGGAGGCAATACGTCTTACTAAATTATCGTTACTTTTGATTTTTATTTTTTTTATTCAATGCTGTTTGTGCGCTTAGTTCCAATATATGAAATCAATTAAATAAAACCTTTGTTTTTTGTACATTCTGCATTTTTCTTTTAATACTTGTTACGTACTTAAAAAACAAAAAAAAGCAACAGTAAAAAATCCATATTTTAAATTATTTTTAATAAAAAAATTAGCAGTTTCATAGGTGATGTGATACTTTTTTGGCGGAGTGTATTTTCTGTTCAACATGGCAACTGAATTACCTACTCAAATTACTTCAAAATTGCTGCTAAGATATTTAGTGCCGTTTGGTTTTATTCTGGTAGTATGAATAATGTATATGTAGTCAGTAACACGATCCATGAAGTGTAATACGATCCATAACACGATCCATAAAGAAAACTACATCGCATAAAAGAGTGGAATGTTTATACATACGTATATAAAAAATATTTGGAAAAGTTATGCAGATACGATATACGATATAATAATACGATGCTATAACCTTTTCATTTTTATCAGTAAAACGTGTTATATAATATTGTAAAAGAAGACTCCACAAAAGAAACAAAAGAAACATTTTTAATCACCTATTATATAAAAACAATAGTTCAAGCTTATCAAAATGAAACATATGACATTTCGCGACGGACGGGTATTTATGTCGCCCTCTCTATAGTCGTTGATCTAAACAAGCGCACACTTCGTTAGAGGTCGATAATTCACGTCACAGTAGAGCACAGTGAGCACACACCCCCATGATAAATTGTAAAAAAGGATATGTTGTCGGTAGTATATTAGTGCACGACTCATCTGACCTACTAACGAAAGCACGTGCGTGTTTTGTGCGGTGGTACGTAAGGGTGTGTTTTCTTATGGTCATTGACCATACATATACTAATATAAACAAAGAGATCAATAATAATATGGTAGAAATTAATAGAATAAAAGTGATTTATTTAAAGTTAAATTTTTCTAATATATTTTATTTTTTTTTTCTAATTAACAAGATTATTTATTAAATATTTTTGGGAGATATATTGCACAATAAACCTATACACGTATAGTTTATTTGGGAACGAGTCAACTTTTTAAGCAAAAAGTGTAGCTTATATATAGTGCTAACACAGATCTATTATCTTTTCGTTAGTCGACCCACTCTTCTTTATCATCCATCTCATGGAATGTATACCTTTGGTATTCTTTTTTATTCCATTCTTTCTAAATGTCGCATCCAGCACGATCTCTTCATTGCTTCTTATTCTCTTTACCCTCCTCTCTTTGATACCTGCAAAAATTCTTCTCTTAATTTTCCTTTCCTACATATTAATTTTTTCTTGTGTTAAGTTTAGCACTTATGTCTCGTGCACAGAGGAACGTCTGTCTTAAAACTATTTGTATATATGTATTTTGGCTCGCCTCGAAATACTTTTTGGAAAAGGGTTTCGTGTAAAACCGTGAAAACTTGGTAACTAAATTCCAAGCGGTAATAAAACTAAATCGTAAACGCAGCATTCAAATAATCCACTGTTATGCGCCAACTTCTTCTGCAAATGATAAAGAGGTAGAAAAATTTTATTAACATTGTAACATTACAAGAGACAGAAACTTAGAGAAAACATATTGATACATTTTAAGAAATTAACATCGACAACGAACATATTGGCTAAAATAGGAAAGAACGAAATTATTAACGACAACTAATATATTGGAAAATTTGGACTACGAAGTTAAAATCGCAGGGTAGATATGCTCGAAAATTTTCTCAGCAAAGAAAGACTATTCTGCTTAAATACATTCTACAAGAAAAAGATGCAGAGAAAATGAACGTGGCACAGCACAGACGACAAAGTAAAAAATAAAATTGATTTTATACTCTCTATCTTCAAAAACATTACTAAAGATGTTACTCTATTAAATTCTGTCAACACTGGTAGTGATCATCGATTAGTTAAGGTGCGAATAGAAATAAATACGAAATTCGATAGGAGAAAATTATTAACACGGGATAAATTACCAAACATAGAAGCACTCGAAATTAATCATAAGGAATATCAAAGTGAACTAAAAAAGAGACTAGGACCTCTACCAATATTCAACACAAAAGATATAAATGAAATAGCACAAAAATTAACGAATGACATAACAATAGTTGCAAAAAAGATTTGTGGAAAAAAATCCGAGAAAAACGAAATTGAAACAAACAACACTGGATTTAATGGAAGAAAGAAGATGAATATCAAAAGAATCACCTTGCGAGGTCAACAAACAAAACAAATATTGCAAACCATCGAAAACAATAGAAACATAAGAGTATTGAAATCAAATTTAACTGAAGGAAAATCAAAGATAACTAAAATCAAAAACCATCAGGGGAGTACGGTGATGGAAAAAAACTCAAACAATCAAGGAAAGACAAACGTTCTATGATAATCTGTATACATCTACTATACAGAACCCTGGAACAGACCATAGAACCATTTTATACGTCGGCTCGGAAACTCTCCCTAAAATAACTTATTCGGAAATCAGATTTGCCTTACAGCAAATGAAAAATAAAAAAGCTCCTAGTGAGGATCGTATAACGTCTAAAATGTTAAAAATGGGCGGCAACATCGTTGTAGAAGTTGTAGAAGTTTTGTTGAATAAGTGTCTTCTTCTTCTTCCTATGCCGTCTCCATTAACGGAGGTTGGCGACCACATTTTTAAAAGCTTCTCTGTCTTTTGCAACGTGGAATAATTCGTCTACAGTCATGTTTGTCCAGTCTCGAATATTTCGCAGCCATGACTTCCTCTTTCTACCTATTCCCCTTTTGCCATCGACTCTACCCTGCATGATGACCTGCAGAAGACTATATTTATTATTTCTTAGTATGTGTCCAAGGTATTCAGTCTTGCGTACTTTTATCGTTCTCAACAATTTTTTGACTCGACCTATTCTTCTCAGCACTTCCTCATTGGTGACCCTGGCAGTCCATGGGACTCTCAACATTCTCCGGTATATCCAAAGTTCAAAGGCTTCAATCTTTTTAACTATTTGCGCTTTTAGTGTCTATGTTTCTACCCCGTACAATAATTGCGACCAGACGTAACATTCAACAAACCTCAGTCTCAGCGCAATATTCAGATTTTTGTCACAGAACAATTGTTTGAATTTTAAGAACGCTGCCCTTGCCATTTCTATTCGTACCCGGATCTCTTGGTCTGGATCTAATTCTGTGTTGATGTAAGCTCTCAGATATTTATATTTTGTCACTCTCTCTATTTGCTGTCCACCAAGAGTAAGTTGTTCATTATTTATTGGACTCCTTGATACTATCATAAATTTGGTCTTATCTGTGTTGATGTCAAGTCCCATTTAAATGCATTCACTATTTATTGCATCTAGTAAAGTTTGTAGATCTTCTATACTCTCAGCCATATAATAAGTGTCTAACATAAAAAAAATAGCCATTCTGTGGGAAAATGCCGAAATAATACTTTTACACAAGAAAGGAGCCACTACTAATATTAAAAACTACAGACCTATAAGTTGGTTGTCACACTTATACAAATTGCTAACAAGAATAATATCCAACCGCATAACACTAAAACTTGATTTCTATTAACCGGTTGTACGTACAGGCGGGATTTAGAAAAGGGTTTGGTACTAACGATCATTTACAAGTCATCAGAACAGTAGTAAAAAAACCACAGAACATAATGTATGTCTACATATGGCATTTATTGACTTTCCCAACAATGCTTTCAATAGTATTGAAACTTAATCCTTTTTGTCAGCCTTGAGGGATGCTCGAATAGAGTCACAGTACACTATACTTATTAAAAACTTTTATGAACAGGCCACAGTCCACATATAAATCAATGAAGACGAAAAAACTGAAAAAATGCGTCTTGGTAAAGGTATTAGACAAAGTGATACTATTTCACCAAAAATTTTCTTAGAATTGGAGCAAATGATCAATGAATTAAAACAGCAGCCAAATAAAATATGTCTTAAAATGAACCTTCAGAAAACAAAAATAGTAAGTAATTTACAAACTAATATTGTTATTGGCAACGTCAGTCTTGAAAATGTAGACCACTATCTATATCTTGGACATACCATCAAAATAGGCAAATATAACCAAATAGCCGAAATAAAAAGACGCATACAACTGTTTTGAATAGCTTTCGACAAGTTAAGCTTTATCTTGAAGAATAAAAATATACCAATGTGCCTAAACCGTAGTTTATGATAAATGTATCTTGCCTGTAACCATATATGGACCAAGACTATGGCCTTTATAAAGAAAACCTTAGAGCAGCTAAGAGAAAACCTTAGGCGAGGAGTAGGCAGACCACGGAAGAGGTGGGCAGATGATATCAAACAAGTCAAGAGAAGCAGTGGATAAGAATTGCCAAGAGTAGAAATCAATGGAAGCAAATGGAAAAGGCCTATGTCCAGCAGTGGACGAATACTAGCTGAAGAAGAAGAAGTGTAAAATTCTTGCCTTAATATTTGCTTTTTGTATTCGTTCGTCCAGCTCACAGTCATCTTTTTCTATATTAGTTCTCAGGTAAGTGAAACTCTCAACTTAATCTAATTCTGAGGGTTGTCTAATTTCTTCTTGATCTTGAAGATTATAGATTTTTTAATAATGTTTAAGGTACTGTAAATTTCATGTACTTTACTTCAGTTTTATTAATTACGGCTGCCTCAGCCGTCTGTTGAGATTTAAAATGCAATACGTCTCTCTACAAAAATTAATGTCTGATAGTGTTTTGTTCTTAAAGTTCCTGTTTTATTTAAATTGATACTTCGTAGACAGGTACATAGGTACATAGGTTGTAGACAGAACGTGTCCTTGCTTGAAACCTTTTTGGGCATCGAAAATGTCTCAGACTTTTCCGTTGAATTTGATCTTCATACTTACGTTACAGATTGTTATTTTGACAATCTTAATTAATTTCCTTGGTTTTTTTTTAAATCTTTTACTAAATTCAGTAATGTCTTTAGTTCACTAAATCATATGAAACTAAATGAAATCGATAAAGAAAGCCTAGATAGGAATATTATACTTAGAATATTCTCTCGGTTTCCCCCTAAAAGGCTATTTCCCTATAGTTTGAACAGTTTTGCTTGTTGATTTTTTTTCAATACCGGTATTCAGAATGATCTATTCCAATATGTATATATACATTTCTTCTCTCTCCTATATTAAAATTTTTATCATGCAATTCTTCAGCTAATTTTTCTACTCCATATTAAATAAGACCTGCGGTTATTCCATTTTCTCGCTCTTATTGTTTTTTATATTACTTTTTTTTAGTTTCGTTAATGATGGTGGATGGACTTTTATTTCGTCAGTTTTTTTTTTGTGAAGATATATATGTGTGAAGATATATACGTATAGATGTGTTCTCTATATTTAGTACTTTCTCAAAATATTTCTTCCCTCTGTTTACAATACTTTCTTCATCTGCTATTAATTCTCAATTTTTGCTATTAATAAAAAGCGGTGTTTTTTCTATTGCGTTAATGTTATTTTGAACTTCTTCTTCTTCTTCTTCTTCTTCTTCAAAAAAAAACAATTCTTACTTTCTTTTTGTGTAAATTGCACTGTCATTTGTCGCAATTTTAAGTTGCGTGCCATTTGTTCAAATTTTTCAAATAGGATTAAGATCAAGTTTTAACCATCAAACGACCCATCAGAAACGGTGGGTGCTAATTGATGAGTAACAATATATCTACATCTGAAAGTTGGGAGCCAATGTCAAAGAGAGCCAAAAAAATTTGAAACCTTTGGCTAGAACAAATAAACCAAGATATTAACTAATTATATTTGTTGTACAAAAAAAAAGGATTTAAATTTGAATACCAAATAAAAACAAATCCTGCCTAACGCTTTACACAAAAGTTTTGAATTGTTGCTTATGGCATCATGACAGAATAACTTGTTGAAAGATTTTGATGTTGGTTGAATGGATTGTACATGAGTAACTTGACTGTAAGTTGATGGAGATGCCGGGATCAGTATGGTAGTTGTAAGCAGCTATTGAGTTCTGCATGATGTCTGCTATGCTGTTGCAGATATAAGTTCTAGGAAAGTTCCACCCAACAAGGGGGAACAAGAAAAATTTATTTATGTAATAAAAACCCAAATACTCCAGTCGTCATACACGAAAATGCCACCCAACCTTTAAAACTCGTACGAACAAGCTGAATTTTGCCAAGAATATTAATTATGGAACCTTAAAAAGATCTAAAAAAATTTACCACTTCTACTTTTGGACTTCCCCCTAAAACCCCTGACGTAGAGGGGGAAAATGCAAAAAATCGATTTATCAGGAATTCGTACGCCGTAGAAAAAAATACTTTAAATAAAAAATGTCATTGAGATTATTTGAAACAATAATGTTCATTAAACATTTTTTGAACTATAATATTATTTTGAAACATAAAACGAACCGCTCTCTTAAAAACAACGCTTGAAGCGACCGTCAATTTTTGAATGTTAGTTACGCGTGCGAAATCAATGTTCAATAAAATTTGTATTAGCTCGACGGTAAAAATTCGATAGGTTTTGATTCAAGTGTTCTATCGACAAAAATCAATATACTTTTCTTGGAAAGAAATAAAACAAAATAAAACAAATAGAAACAAATAAATAGAAAATAAATAGCTAAAAATAAAAAGAAAAAAATAAAATAATAGCTTAATAAATCTCACAAAAATGCAGATTGTAAATCTCGCAGTATATCTCAACAGACATTTTTTCAGCATAATTAAATTTTTACGCTAAAAGGTAATAACATTACAAATTTTAATGCATCCCAAACACAATTATCGTTGCCGTAAGCTCTAATAGAAAGGCCAACTTTGTGACATATGCAAAACTAGGTTAATCTGATTATGTAAATTAATTTTACGAAGTGAATTTTTCTTTATCGCAGATGGTAATTTAATTGAAAAATCTATAAAACTTGCAAACATTAAATAGTTAATTGAAAGGATATGTACGAAAAAGTTTTCTAGTTTATTTTTTAAATATGTTAAGCTTTCCATTATAAAGTTACATTAAATAATAGAGTTTTATTTTATGTTTAGCATAGACATACATCTTAATCACGTCTATAATGTTTAACATATAAGTGACATCTATTTAATCGCATCTAGTTATATTTAATTCTATTTGGTTTATTCACGTTGATTAAACCAACGCTTTTAAAATTTTTAAAATTTTAATATGTTAAAAGGGTAATGTACCAATTTCCGACTAAATTAGGATTTTTGGAATTAAAAAATTAATATAAAATTGAATCATCAGTTTTTGAACGTAAAACTTCTAGCATTTATGAGCATTGTGTATTTTAAAAATACATTTAATTTTATAACGTATCTTTGACGTAACCTATGTTAAAAAAAAATTGTTTAAAATCCTTTATAAAAGGTATATAAAAATGCCCCAAACGGGCCATCACAAACACATTGCAAAACGTTTTCGGATTAAACAATCCATCATCAGTGCAAACGGTTGTACATGCTAGTAGCCACCAAAATATATACATGTACAACCGTTTGCACTGATGATGGATTGTTTAATCCGAAAACGTTTTGCAATGTGTTTGTGATAGCCCGTTTGGGGCATTTTTATATACCTTTTATAAAGGATTTTAAACAAAATTTTTTTGTGATATATGGTATACAGCCAGCTACAGGAACTTAGTTTCCTCGTGGAATTCTATGTTTTTTAATTATTAAAAATTATTTGACAAATTCACCAATAACCGACCACTTTTTCCAGTTTTCGACCACTTATGCACCAATATTCGACCACATGAAAAGTACATTTATAAAAGACCTTTTTATTCTTTAAACATTTATTTAAAGTACTTTTACACTATAGATACGGATACCTACCGAACATTATAGTTCTTAAGATTTATTTCAAATGTAACAGTTGACTATTGACGCTTCGTACCGCTTATCACAGTTGATTTTAATATATATACAACTTGACCTTTTTCAATTAAAGCTGTATCATGTACATTGGGGAAAAATTGTTTTCACATTTATTACTTTTTCTTAAACAAGAAATTTCAATTTCTTCGTTCTCCTTTAATTTTACTACCTGACCTATATAATATGCTTTTTTGCCTCCACCTTCCGTAGGAAATTGTACCAAAGCAAAGTTTCCTTCTTCGGGATCTTTAAGATCTTCTAGATTTGGACAGAAAGGTCTTGATTATATGAGGTCGGAAAATTCTGCATCATTCAATGAATCGTATTGTATTGTGCAACATGATATGGATCACAAGTGAATGGCCTGATGAGTGGTGTAAATCAACCTTGATCCCTATCCATAAAAAAGGATCACTAACCATATGCAGCAATTACAGAACCGTTGCCCTTATCCCTCAAGCAAGCAAAATCCTGCTACATATAATCAATGAACGGCTAAAGAACTTTCTACTTCCAGAGATAGCCGAAGAACAATGTGGATTTGTACCAGGAAAGGGAACGCGTGAGCAAATACTCAACACCAGACAGATAGTAGAAAAAGCGAGAGAACATAACATACCAATGTTGCTCTGTTTTGTAGATTACACAAAGGCTTTTGATTCAGTAAAATGGGATCCTCTCTGGAGTATAATGGAAAATATGGGAGTACCTAACCACCTAGTTAACCTAATAAGGAATCTGTATAACAAAAACTCAGCCAAAGTTAAAGTACATGGAATATATTCAAATGCATTCAAAACAGAGAAAGGAACTAGACAAGGTTGCATACTATCACCATTATTGTACAACATATATTCTGAATATATAATGAGAAAAGTACTAGATGAATGGGATGGAGGAATCACTATAGGAGGCAGAAAAATCAGTAACCTGCGATACGCAGATGACACACTTATACTAGCAGCGAATGAAGTCGAAATGATTACCATCATCGAACGGCTAAGCCGAATAAGTGAAGAATTCGGACTTCAAATCAACACCAGAAAAACAAAAATAATGATTGTAGACAGAGCAAATAATAATCTACCGCATATACGCCAAATAGGGATTTTCGAAGTAGTCGACAGATTTGAATACTTGGGCTCTCTGATAACCAACAATGGTGATTGTTCCTCAGAAATCAAACGTAGACTAGGAATGGCCCGAACCGCAACTGCTAAATTAATTAAAATATGGAAAGACCGAACAATAACAAGGAATACTAAGCTTAGGTTGGTCAATGCCCTTATTTTTCCCATTGCTACATATGCAGCTGAAACATGGACTCTTAAAAAAATCGATAGGAGTAAGATCGAAGCCTTCGAAATGTGGGTATATAGAAGAATTCTACGCGTGTCCTGGACAGAACATAGAACCAACCTGTCAATTCTGGAAGAGCTTCATATAAAAGACAGGCTACTAAAAAAAGTAAACCAAGTATACCTAACTTACTTCGGCCACATAGCTAGAAGAACGGGCACCATGGAACTATTGGTAGTAGAAGATAAGGTAGAAGGCCGAAGACCAAGAGGAAGATCTCCAATACGATGGGTGGACCAAATGAAGAGTTTGGTGGGAAAATCCCTACATGAAGCCGTCCATATGGCACAAGATCGCAGTCAATGGAGACAGCAGACTAATAATATTTAGGGTATCACTACGCCCTGACAAGGGCTAAAGGATTGAGGAGGATTATGTGTCCATAAATTTATCTTCCTCCTAAGATGATGATGATGATGAAGACTCTTCTAATAGCTTCTTACTTTTTTTCATATTTTTTTCTCTATCCGTTAATTGTATTGCAGCCCTTCTTTTTTGTAACTCATTTTTTTTTCGGTTTTCTTTTCAAGTTTTTTTTTTATATTGTTCTTTTTGTATTTTTTCTTCATATTTTTTTTTCCAGTATTCAACCCAAGCTCCAGTACCTGCTGCATGTGGAAGCTTAATACTTCTCCTAGTTCTTCCTTCCTTTTTAGCTGGTGATTGTGTCGGCGCCAAGTAACACAGTCGGCAAAAGCAGGATTTTTCCTGTTTGAATAGACCTACCAGATTTTGGTGGAGTGAAAGACTCTGACTTAGAGGTTCACTGTGGATTATTTTTTTTACTTTGCTGTTTATGTTCTTAAAGTAATGTCTGGATACTAGTATTTCGTTCATTTTCATTAAAAGATGATTCGGAACTCACATGAGCGATACTTAATTTATTGTTTTCATTTTGAGTAGGTGTGATTTCTGAATTTAAGTCTTTTGTAAGATCATCTGACTCCTTGTCATCAGATTCAGAATTCACCTGGGCAATAATTATTTCATATTCATTTTGAGTTGGTGTAATTTCTGAATTTAAGTCTTTTGCAAGAACGTCTGACTCCTTATCACCACTAAAAGATGGCTCTGCAGTGAGATTAGCTTGATTTAAAATATGTTGTTTGACTTTATACCAAGCATCAAATAACTCTTTGGCCGACTCATCACCATCCCATTTTTGGCCACTGTTTCGGAACTGACGAACACGTAAAGAAGGAGCATTGACTCTAGAAACAGTAAATGTTCAGTATTAAATTGGCATGGTTTGTCAACTGTTCTACTTTTGTGACTTAAAAATTTACTGTAATCAATAATTTCTTTACCAAAAGGGAAGATTCCACATTTCTTGAAACCATTCTTCAAGACATCTCCGTTTGCTGCTTGTAAAGCACTTTCTATTAATGGTGCGAAATTAGCTCGTGTAAGAGCTCTAGCTCCAGTCTTATTCAACCAATATGAAACAAGTTTCTTCCAAGAAACTTTAATAGGACGAAATACTGAAACGTCTGCTGGTTGTAAAATATGAGTGGCATTGGGCAGCAATGAATACAAGATGATACCATTTCCTTACAAAAAGTAGCAACTTCAAAGCTTATGTGCGATCTGTGTCCATCGACTATGGATAAAACTGGAAATGTGGTATTTCTTTCCTTTAGATAAGGTAACAAACTGTTTGTAACATATTCATAAAACACTTGTGAAGTCATCCACCCACTTTTAGATCTGCCTAATGACCAGATAGGATTTACGTTTCTGCTAATTTCTGCAGGTATTCTTTCATATGGATAAATGATGCAAGGAGGTGCCATATTTCCACTACCTGTAAATGTTACCATTAACGTAATACATTCCTTATCACTACCTTAAACCTGATACAGATCTTTAAATCCTTTGAGACCTATAACTAAAGAAGTTCCTGGGTTAGTTCGGAAACCCAAGTCATCCCCATTGAGAATTCTGGAAGGATCTTTTAGCAGATCGCTATTTCCGGTTTCTTCTATTATATAAGTTTCCAAGTTCTGATGCCATTCACGAATTGCATGTTCAGTTATCAACCCTCTTGCTAAACCACGAGATTTAGGTTTACGCAGTGAAATGCTTGGATGTCGTTTAAAAAAAAGATCTAGCCCCTTTCTTCCAGGTCTTTCTTGAGTAAATGGACTTGGTCGTTGATCTTTTTTTATTACTTCTTGAATAACATCAATTAGTTGTCTTGGTTCAACCGGTATTCCTTTTTTAGCCATTCCCTTCAACCAACAAACTAGTAGGTTTTCTTCCTGCAAATCGAAACAAGGGTTACGCACAAATCAATTAAAAATTCTATATAAAAATACATGTTTACTAAAAAAATAGACCTACCTACATCTAAAGTTAGAATAGTTGGAGGACCCTTTCTGGCATCCAAAGATGTTTTTTCTTTTAATTTGTCCATAAATGTGGCATGGGGAATGTTATACTTTCTTTCAGTTTCCCGTATTTTTGCTCCATTACGAACTTCATTAATAGCATTGACCAAATCGTCTTTAGAATAATTTTTGGGCATCTAAAATAAATAATTTGATTACTGTACCAATTTATGACCACCATTTTGCTCCAGTAGCCGACCACTGGTCGGTTATTGGACAGAAATTAGATTTACGTATTAAATTTAAAGTCCCCTTTTCGTACTACTAGCAACAGTCTATTTAACAAAACATCCGTGGATACAAAGCCACACTAGAAAGCGACCAGCTGGTCGTCTAATGGAAAAGTGTTAGAATGGTGAACCATAAAGCGACCACCATAAATTAATCACTTAGTTACAGATATTTAGAAAAATAACAAGTTAAGTGTATTTATTACACTTCTATAATGAGCAACATTACATTTCAGCATTAAAAAAGTTAAAAAACATTCGCTGTAATTAGATAAAAATTGCTTACCTTCATGGACTTCTAGTTGCACGCTCATAGATTTAACTTATTGGCAGTGTTGCCGATACGCCAAAATTTCCACTTCCTTTAAACTTGCTTTGAATAAGTCAACGAAACTTCCCTAAATACGTAAAGCCACGTAGTATACGTGGGCGGTGCAATAATTTCTGAACGTTCTAAGATTTTCTTAGTTTTAATATTTGTTTGAAGACTGGTCGGTAACTGGTGCATGGTCGGTTACTGGTGCATTCACCCCATTTAAAATTTAAAAAAATATTAACTGAAATATTTAATAAAATATACAAGGCAGGAAAAATACAAGTAGAGTGGCTCCAATCGGAGTTCGTACCATTGCCCAAAAAACAAGGAGTAAAAGTTTCTGAAGATTATAGGACCATGAGTCTAATGAGCCATCCACTGAAGCTGTTTTAAAAGTCACCCATTTGTGGTTGTGAACACCGTTGGCACTAGGGAAGCTTTATTTAGCGTGCAGGTATTGTTTCAGAAATGTAGAGATGTCAGCTGTGATGTCTTTACATATCTGATTGACTACAAAAAGGCTTTCAATAAAGTCAGGTATGAACAAATGATGGAAGTGCTGAAGAGGACAGGGACTGATGGAAGAGACCTAAAAATAATAGTTAACCTGTATTGGAATCAATCAGCGGTGCTCCAAATAGATGAAGATTATACAGATCAGGTCAAAATCTTACGAAGAGTGAGACAGAAGAGTAAGAAGTGCATAATTTCACCACTGATATTTAATCTGAACAATCTGAAGTATATTTTTAAAAAGACTCTAAAATATGTTGATGAAGGCATCTCAATAAATGGAGTCAATCTTAATAACCTACGGTACGCAGATGATACAATAGTGTTTTTTAATACCATAGAAGGGCTGCAAAACTTAATGAATAAAATAACGGAAACAAGTAGCACATTTATGGACTGGATATAAATACCAGTAAACTCAAGTCAATGATCAACAGCATGGAAAACAAAACTGGAGCAAATATTTATGTGAACCAAGTGAGTATTGAACGTGTCTCACACTACAACTACTTAAGAACTATAATCAATGAGACGTGGGACAATACCTAAGAGGTTAAACGTCGCATCGGAATAGCAAAAAGAGCCAAAATAAGGTTTTCAAAATGTTACGTGTATTCAGTGCTTCTCTACGGAGTAGAAATGTAGACATTGCAGGTGGTATCTCTATTAAAACTTCAGGCTTTTAAACTATAGTTACACATAAGGATCCTGAAGATACCATGGATAGACAAAGTCACCAATGAAGAAGTAGGTACTACAGAGAACGACCACAACCCCGGAGTTGGTCAACATCGTGAAGGGTCGTAAGCTGCAGTACTTAGGACATATAATCAGAAATAAAGGCAGATATGCGCTACTCCAATGAGTAGCATAGGAGAGAGTAGAATAAGAGCATGGTATAGAAGGATCTCAACGCAGCTATTTCATATAGCAACCAACAAAGTCATCGAAGCCACAAAAATCGTTAATGTACGAAACGGAAAGGCACACTAAGAAGAAGAATATCTCTAATATCTGAATATATGTGCAGGATAAGGTGTTTTCTGATTTTTAATAATTTCTACAAGTTCTTTATTTGGTAGGACATAGAATTTTGGGAATGCGGTGAAATACCTACAGTTTTCCAGATGTCGTATCGAGCTAACTGTTAACATTTAGGCTTTTATGTGACATGTAGTAGGCTACTGTGCTTATAGCATTATGTCATGCGATATCGTAGACCTAGATTAAAATCTGTGTAAAAAAAGTGTTTAAACAGTGTTTCATTTTTAGAAATATGTTGGCGTTAATTTTAAGGTGTTTCATCCTTAAACATCCTTAAGCAATTTTAAGTGTTTCATCATAACACATGAAAATGTGTTTCATCCTCTCTCACTACCTTCTTTATCAGATTTTGTAGGTCTTGTTTGATTTCGACAATTATTACCATATCGTTGGAATATCAGATGTAATTAACAATTCTTCTTATATCTTATCCAAATCCAGAGCCAGATGAAAAGATCTTCTCTGAGTACAAGTTAAATATTAATGGTTAGAGTATACAGCCTTTTCTAACTCTTTTTTGGATTTTTATGGTTATGTTGTTTATTATGTAGAAATCTTTGGATTTTTCTTTTTGTTTTTTTTTTATTTAATCTTGATGTTAGCGTATGCGTCTTTAGGAAGTTATTTCATTATTACTTGCTTTGATGGAAAACATTGATTTCAGGTTTACGGTTTCTTTCTGAGTCGCTCTAATGAGTCCTAATAGAACAAAATACGTATAAGGGAATTGTAGAAGCAATTTACATAAAATCAAATCTTAACTGTGTTCTCTATAAATATGGATATTTTTGGGTTTCAGTTACAGCACGTAATCATGATGGCATATTTAGAATACAGTTTTCTTATATTATTATTATCTTTTATTTTGGAAGGTTGTTCCTGTCTTCAATGATTACCTTGTAAATTGTCACAGAAACATTTTATTTCATTATTTTATTTTCTAAAAATCTTTGTTTCTTACTGTCTTCCATGACGTTTTGGCCTGTCTCACCTACTCCTTGCAGCAATTGGGCATTTAGTGATTCTTATTATTGGATGATTATGATTTCGGCGTTAAAATTCAATAACTATATTAACATAATATGTTCTCCCATGTTGCGTTAATTTGTATCATACTTACACATTCTCTAATATTTTTTTTACATTTTATTTATCTCTTCTTCTTTCTTCTTTTATTTAAAAAAATAATAAATAATAAAAACTACGTACTAGCAATATTAGAAATATACATGGTAGGGAAAAATAACTAAACAATAAATCATAGATAGGCAAACATGCCTGGAACAATAAACACACACCACAATGGAAAGATGCATCAATATTTATGTACAAACAGATATAAAAAAGAGAAAAGTCAAAGAAGCATCCGTCATCCTACATAATGAAAAAAAAATGTATAGCAAAGACATCAGCAGAATGGAGCATGTTTTGGTTGCCAATACTAAAAAAGAGTTTAACAATAAGGATATACCAATAATAGCGAAGTAACAGGACTTCAGTCCTAAAACACAAATCCACGTTGCAGTTTACACAAACAAATAACACAAAAAAAGCACACAAAATAGTCAGAATTTGATACTTCTATTCCAATTTTGAAATAACATAACCTAGTAATCAATAACTTTAATTAAATATTTTCGCAAAATTAAAAAAAAAAATTGAAAATGATTTTCGCAGTGAAAGTCAAAACGTTAAACACTATTTAGTTATTAATGTCATTTCCATTACAACCAATAATTTTGGCTTAAACCCATATAAGCATATTATTTAAATTAGACATGCCACAAAAAAATTGTTTCAGAACTTTGATATTATAGGCCAGGGAAATAAGCAAAAAAAGTACCCTGTTTTTGACACTCGTCCGGCCAGGCAAAAGACAGTTGTTTTGAGTAGTGTGGACCTCTGTAATAAAAACCTATATGTTTCCTGCAGTCGATTTTTTGGACTAAATTAGTTATTAACAAATTAAGTTCAAAAAACGGAAAATTTTTGCTTTTTTCGGCTATCAGCAAAAAGTGAAGCAATTTAAACAAATTTTAGAAGAGAGGAAACTTATAAGTTACATAAAAACCTTCAAAATGCCGTTTTCAAAATGTTTCTATCCTTATTTGTTGCTTAGAAAGTTGCAAAATAAGTCAAAAATTTCGGTTTTTATAAATGTTAATAACTTTCTTGAAAATAAACGTATATTATTTATATTTCATGGAATGATGTATCTTGTAGTGCTTAAAATAGGGTTAAAATTTCAAAGTGATCGGTCTAATAGTTTAAAAGTTATTTTATTTGTTTATCCCAAATTAACATTTTTTGCAACAATATAAGTCAGAAATTTATACAGTTTTAGAAATTGTAAGGGTTGTTTCTGGTAGAAGAAGACTTGTTTTAGTATTTACATTAATGAAAAATATAGAAAATTAATTTTAAATATTGCAAATTGCTTATAAACAATTAGAATAACTTTTTAACCATTGACTGTAAAAATATTATTTTTACATATTTAAAAAGCTTGCATTTTTTCACAAATTTAAATAAAAAAAAGTTTGTCCTAAAATAATTTGGTACAAAGTTAGCCTCTTTTTTTGTTTAATTCATAGCACCTTTGTTTATAATAATTAAGAAATCTAATTAGCGCTATTTGAAAGAATATACATTATAGTTTTAAACTACTAAATTTTAAAATTATTGCCCTTTAATGGAATCCTCCACAAAGCTTCAAAATGTATGTAAAATCCGTTGGCTTTAAAACTCTCGGGAGCTAAAGGGAGGGAGAAGGCGCTGTTAACTGTATCTCTGTTCCTTTTTTATGTATTTCAACGTTTCTTTTTTAACTTGTATGTACTTTTTGCGTACATTACGAATATGCATTATTTCAATAAATAAATTGTCAAATAAACCACCGAATTTGTTTAAAAACAATTTTTTTAATTTTTTTAAAGTTAAGTTTGAATGTAAAACAGAAGTACTTGTCATTTCCTATATTTTGGGGAATAAGCCACAATTTAAGTTTATAATAAGTTTATTTTTGATGTTTTGATTTCTACTTCGGAAATCTTTCTCAGAATGCAGAACATTAATAAATTAATCAAATTTTATTTTTGGTTACTTGGTAGAAAATTTTTCTGATAACTCTTTTGGGTGATTGATTAGTATGAGGAAACTCAGTAGATTTGTTATAGTAAAAATTACAAAAAAAATTATTGACAAAAATTGTAGACAGCTTTAAACTCCACATTTTAAAATTATTTACAATCTTACAGGGTGTTCTATAAGATTGTGGCAGACTAAACTTATGTTTTTTTAAATGAAACCCCCTGTATTTTATTTTAAATTTGAAATCTGCTTCACTTCCACATCACAATAATTGTAAAGTTTTATTATGTTATACCGGATATTTAAAAAGTTATAACTAATATTACCTGAAAATCGTATCAAGTTTAACTCCCTGTATAATTAAAAAGGTGTATAGGTCCATTGATCTATTGCAACCATAGTTTTTTAATAATTGTTAAAAATTGTAAAATATATTCGTTTTCATAATATTCGTTAATTCAAATACAGGGTAAGTTGAAATGCAAGTACATTACTTTCTTGATAATTTTAAATAGAACACCCTGTATTTTAAGTCACTATAGAAAAGTACTAATATCGTACTTTACATTTTATGGAATACTCCCTATACCTAAAGTTATTAATTTTCTAGATAAGTATTAATTTGGTAGATATTTGAACTTTTACCAATAATTATTGGGAGCTGGCCATGATTGATTTGACCGTTTGACATTATTGTTTTTTAATTCAGTAACGAGATAACGATACAAAAAAGAAAACAATTTGTTTCAAATAAAATTTATAAAAAATAATCGACAGAAAATAAAAAAAATAACAACACATAAAAAAATAAAAAACAACTGTAATTTTAACTAATCATACTTAAGTAAGGTGTTCAAAATGACCTCCCAAAACATCTATGCATACTTGAAAGCGGTCATTGAAAAAGTTACTTACATTACTAAGCATTTGTAAAGAAATATTTTGAAATGCAATTCGGATTCTATTTTTTATATCCCTTTTTGTTGAAGGTGTTTTATATAATTCATTCTTAATGTAACCCCAAAAAAAGAGTCCACTTTATTGAATTCTGGTGACCTTGGGCCACCCCTTAAGATCCATCTTTCACCAAACTGATTATTAAGTTCACCACGTACTAATTCGTTGTGGTACGCAGAAGCACCTTCATGTAAAAACCACATTTGTTCACGTATATTAAGTGGAACCTCTTCTAATAATATCGGTAACTGATGTACGATAAAATCTAAATAAATCGTACCATTTACTTTATATTTAAACAAATATGGTTTTACTACATGGTTACCCACGATACTTCCCCACACATTTAAAGATTATCTTGTTTGACTATGTGTTACTATTTGGTATTGATTACTGTAATTTATTTTATTACCGCAATTTATTTATTATTATTAATGAACAGATATTTAAAAAATCTCTGTTCATTAATTTTTTTTAAGGCCCATTCACAAAATACTAAATTTGAAAATATATAAATACGTTTCTGAAAATCATCATCATTTCATTCTTGGTACTTTTGAATATGATATAGGTGCATCTTGTTTTTAGATAGAATGTTTTGAACAGAGTAGTAACAAGTTCTTGCTTATTGGAAATACTCCTTATACTTGTGAGTGGGTTTTCTGTAACTGCCATCAACACACTCATTTCATTTTCCTCTGTCATACTAGTTTTTTTTTTCGTTCATATTTTTCATAATTCACTGAACCAGTGCGGTTAAATCGATCTTTCAATTTTTCAAATGTATCTTGTCTAGGTTGCCGCCTATCTGGAAACGGTTCATGATAAATTCTAGCTGAGAATAATGAATTTTTATTGCATTACCCCAATATCCAGATCATATTTCTTTATCATTTCCTCAGTAGTAAAATTCATTATTGTTAATTTAAATTGAATAAATTATTGAATTGCTAAATAATAATTGTTGCTAATTTACGATGTACCCCAATACTGAATTAATAAACAATAATGTCAAACTGTCAGTTTCTGACAGATCAATCATGGTCAACTCACAATAATTATTGGTAAACGTTAAAATATCTTCAAAATTTATACTTTGATGGAAAAATAAAAATATCTAGAAAACTAATAACTTTATGTATAGGGAGTATTCTATAAAATTTAAAGTACGATATTAGTACTTTTCGATAGTGATGTAAAATACAGGGTGTTCTATTGAAAATTACCAAGAAAATAATGTACTTGCATTTTGACTTACCATGTATTTGATTTAACGAATATTATGAAAACGAATATGTTTTATAATTTTTAACATATATTAAAAAACTATGGTTGCAATAGATCAATGGACCTATACTCCTTTTTAATTATACAGGGAGTCAAACTTGATACGATTTTCAGGTAATATTGGTTATAACTTTTTAAATACCCGGTATAACATAATAAAACTTTACATTGTTGTGATGTGGAAGTGAAGCAGATTTCAAATTTAAAATAAAATACAGGGTGTTTCATTTAAAAAACATAAGTTTGGTCTGCCACCATCTTACAGAAGACCCTGTAAGATTGTAACTAATTTTAAAATGTCGAGTGTAAAGCTGTCTACAAGTTTTGTTAATAACTTTTTTTTGTAATTTTTACTAAAACAGATGTACTGAGCTTCCTCACCCTAATCAATCACCCAGAAGAGTTATCAGAAAAATTTTCCAAATAAATTTTCTACCAAGTAACCAAAAACAAAATTTGATTAATTTATTAATGTTCTGTATTCTGAGAAAGATTTCCGAAGTAGAAATCGAAATGTCAAAAATAAACTTATTATAAACTTAAATTGTGGCTTATTCCCCAAAATATATCAAATGACAAGTACTTCTGTTTTACATTCAAACTTAACTTAAATACTACTAAAAAAATTTAAAAAAATTGTTTTTAAACAAATTATGTGGTTTATTTGACAATTTATTTATTGAAATAATGCATATTCGTAATGTACGCAAAAAGTACATACAAGTTCAAAAAAACGTTGAAATACATAAAAAAGGAACAGAGATACAGTTAACAGCGCCTTCCCCCTCCCTTCAGCTGCCGAGAGTTTCAAAGCCGACGGATTTTACATACATTTTGAAACTTTGTGGAGGATTTCGTTAAAGGGCAATAATTTTAAAATTTAGTAGTTTAAAACTATAATGTATATTCTTTCAAATAGCGCTAATTATATTTCTTAATTGTTATAAACAAAGGTGCTATGAATTAAATAAAAAAAGAGGCTAACTTTGTACCAAATTATTTTGGGACAAACTTTTTTTTATTTAAATTTGTGAAAAAATTCAAGCTTTTTAAATATGTAAAAATAATATTTTTACAGTCAATGGTTAAAAAGTTATTCTAATTGTTTATAAGCAAAAAATCGACATGTTTTTGCAAAATTATTTTGCAATATTTAAAATTAATTTTCTTAAATTTTTTTTAATGTAAATAATAAAACAAGTCTTTTTCTACTAGAAACAACCTTTACAATTTCTAAAACTGTATAAATTTCTGACTTATATTGTTGCAAAAAATGTTAATTTGGGATAAACAAATAAAATAACTTTTAAACTATTAGACCGAACACTTTGAAATTTAAACCCAATTTTAAGCACTACAAGACACATCATTCCATGAAATATAAATATTATAAGTTTATTTTCAAAAAAGTTATTAACATTTATAAAAAACCGAAATTTTTGACTTATTTTGCAACTTTCTAAGCAACAGATAAGGATAGAAACATTTTGAAAACGCCATTTTAAAGGTTTTTATATAACTTATAAGTTTCCTCTCTTCTAAAATTTGTTTAAATTGCTTCACTTTTTGCTGATAGACGAAAAAAGCAAAAATTTTCCGTTTTTTGACCTTAATTTGTTAATAACTAATTAAGTCCAAAAAATCGACTGCAGGAAACATATAGGTTTTTGTTACAGAGGTCCATACTACTCAAAACAACTGTCGTCTGCCTGGCCGGACGAGTGTCATGAAAAAATGCTTATTTCCCTGGGCTATTAACAATGTTGGTTTGTTTATGCATTTGGTTCAATATATACTGTTTAATTTATCTTGCAATTGTAGAGCATTCTTTTGAATGCCCACATTTTAAACACTTTTAATTTTTTACACATGAAATCTGTCAAGGACAATAACAAATTCTTCAATAACATTTTTCTAGCGAAATTCCCATATTACTGTTTTCAATTTTGGAAAGTCCTGTCTCATTTATTCCATTCTATAACCGACTCCTATTTATTTAAAAGTTAATGCATATCGAATAGTGAAGATGAAAAAAACGAAAGTAATACAAATAACTTATGAACTCGTTTACTACAGTAGCATAATGCAACGTTTATTGTTTAATTAACGTGTTTTCACTTCCATAAAGTCGAAATTACAATTCCAGAAAAATCTAAGCACTAATGTAGCGCCTTTTCTTGATCAAATACGGAATGAAAATATACAATAAGAAGAAAGAAATTGTGTAACTGTCGCATAGATGGCGCAACTAGAAACATTTTTCTCTATTAAACAACTGTACCAAATCTTGATCGCTTATTAGATCTTCCACTAGATATGGCAATGTTATTAAATGGCGAATGAGCTGTGTATAATAAGCCAAGTGGTTCGACAACTAATGAAGTGATACCCGGTCTAAGAAAGTTTGGGAAACACTATTATAAACTAAACAAATTGACCTATTCAATCGATTGAGAAATAAGTTTAAGCAGTACAGTAAGCCAACCTAATATTAGTGCCCCAAAATAATAATACGAAAAAAAAAAAAAAAAAGAATTTGGTTCGTATAGATGTTTGTCTATCCATCCATCTGTCGGTCCAGTCTTAGATTAAAAAAACTGTAACAGATAGAGACAAAAGACGGATTCTGATTTAACACTTAAAGCTAGTACGGCAAAAATGGTCAAAACAAAAATGATTAGGTACTTAAATCAGTTTTGAGAAAATTAATAAAAACGGAATAACTTGCAAACAACCACTTGTTCCAACAACGGAAATCTCTTGGTTACCTAACTTCTGGTCATAGAAATTTTTCTGGTAAAAATTTTTGATAATTTTTGCATTATTTTTAATCTTTTGAGATGCAGATTTAGTCATGAAACATGCAAAAGTTGTTAAAAATGAGAAATTTTTATTATTTCGGTTCACAATTTATAAAACTACTTTACACAGAAAAATGATTTTCGCACCGATAAAAATGTTCGCCCCTTAATACTTATTTTTATACTGAGTATAGCAACTCAACACTTGAGCACTTTTTCTATAGCCTCGAAAATATGGTTGTGCGTATATCATTGCTTATAAACTATGTATGTTGAGGGTCCTCCCCCAGCTATAATATTAAAAAACGTACTAATTTATGTTTAAAATCCGTCGTACATTAACTTTTAAAAGCATCAAAAAATTCACCTAGTTTTTGTACATCGCAGTAACAGCTAAAGAGTGATAAATGTCATACAATACTTTTCTAGCTTATTGTTAATTGGAAAACTTGCCTTTAACGGTATTTATATGATACACTTACTTTTTGTAATACTCAATATTTCAATAATAAAATTTTGAAGATAAATTTATTTTCTGCATATCGCACTCCACAAGAAAAGTGACACAAGTCAAAATGATTAAATTGTACAGGAGAAAAAAAAAATAAAAAGTTTTATTAGGTACCGATTGCAATTTTAAACCAAAACTGATTCTTAGTCTTGCTTTTTTTGCTACGCTTTAGATTTAAAGAAACACTCTGGACTCGATGGTGTACAAAATCACCAAAACTACCCCCTTTTCGACTTGTGCCGTTTTTCTTGTGTTGTTACAAGATTTCTTTTGATTAATGACAGTATTACATACAGTAATTAAAAATGAATTTTTCTTCATTTAGCTTTATTATTTTATGACTTATTACATCCAAAAACAATATTACAAAACAATAATAATTCTGTTAGCAGAACAGTATAAATCCTAAACTAAAATTCAAGTTAAGTATGTATACAAGACAAGTTTAGGGTGTATAGAGTTCGAGAAAATAGGGAACTAAAAATTTCGATATATCTTTGCGGGATGTGATTTGAACGTATCAGTTCGAAACAGTGGTCTCTCTTTCTACTTCCCTCGCAATTTTTCTTAAGTTAGCTTTCTTCAAAACAAAAGACGATTGCAGTTTTGTTTTTCGCACTTCTACTCCAAATTCTTTGTTTAACCCATTAATGGCCAAGCATTGAAATACTTAGATTTTTTGCAATTCAAGTTTATATACTTTATAAATAAAGGCATAAGAACAATATTTCACTTAAAATTATTATTAATAATAATTGCAATATACAAAAAAATAATCTTTCGTTAACGAAACTTTGGCATAATATGTGTAGTAAATTGAAAATTATACGTTTTATAGTGTGTAAATGAAATTTCTTGATTTTATCAATTAAAACTTAAGGTATTGCTACAATAGTTAATTATATAAAATAAAATGATTACTTAACAGTCTGGTAGTAGGGCAGTAGCGCCATTATGGCATCTCATTTTTTATGGAAAGCACTAAAACAGTCAGCGTGCAAGTGAACCTTGCATTTTCCGCACATATAAACAGAACTAGTTTTGCACAGTCTGCACCGCCGTCTACGTCCATCCTCTTCGCGAACGATATTATGACCAGTCTGGTCATATTGAATATCAGAAGGTAAACTTCCTTTAGAAGGACGACCCCATGCGGATGTGGATGGCTTTGGCCCTGGGTCTGATTCGGAGTCATCTTCTTCAGCAGCTGATTTTATCGTAAATCTTTTTTCGTTCTGTATCAGTGACAAAACCAACGAAGAACGAAATTGCAATTGGGAGACTCGAGAATCATTTGCAATGTTGTAAATTCTCCGTGAATTTACAAATGTGCAATCCACGAGGTTCATAAACAAGGGCCACCATCACTTTTTATTTCTTACTCGGATCCGGTAATTTGCTACCGAATTATCTAGCAGATCAACACCTCCCATATGTCGGTTATAACCGTTAATCATATTGGGCTGAGGTATTGAATCTTCCTTTCGTAGCTTCTGATTATATCTTTTAACTGTAACAATTGGATGAACTGTTCCATTGTTGCTGGTTATAGTTACAACGGAATTATCGTTCCACCTTGCAACTGATACTTCTGCCTTTTTGTCGAAAGCATGATCAAACCCGCCTCTGTTTTTCTTTCCAGGCACTTTACTACTTTGTAGAGGACATTCTGGTGACCTATTCTCTCTCACGGTGCTAGTAAAGAAAATTCCTTTTTCACCTAGAATGTGAAATGATGCATAACTCGAAAAGAAGTTGTCGAAGAAAACTCTATGTTCTGAAGGGTTTTGCATTACACGTAGAAGATCCAAAACTACTTGCGTCCCTAACGTGTATTGTGATATCTGCCTTTCTGGATTTGCGCCATCATAAGGAATGAATTGGTATAGATATCCCTCTGAGCTACACAAGCACCAGACCTTGAAGCCAAAGCGCACTGGTTTACCCTTCATAAACATCTTTGCAGAATGTCGGCTGAAATAAGGAATCATTTGTTCATCTATATACATATTAGGAGAAAATAGTCCAAGCTGCAAATATCGTTCGTTCATCAGCAAAAATAATGGACGAATTTTGGCAAATTTATCATTTTTGTCTATGTTATTATTGTCAGAGACATGAAAATTTCTTTTTATGTTTCGGAAGGTGTTTCGACTCATGTACTTTTGACCAATACATATCACACGCCGGAAGTTTATGATAACCGGTAAGGATTAAAATACCAAAAAACTTTTGCAGTTGAGCTGGAGAGCGTTTAAAATCATGTCTGTTGTTTTCCCGGGCATACGTCAGGCTGAATTCGAGTATCTTCTGGAATAAAATATCGTCAAAAAATAAAGAGAATATTTCAAATGGTGTTTTCCCAGCAAGTCTCAGCTTTATTTCTTCCTTTTTATTAAATTCATTGTCTTTTGGAGAAGAGGAATAGTTTTCTAACGATTTAGACCAGTCAGGTGTATATTTCGTTGGTTTGCATTTTCGTTCGGAATTTACTTTTCTTTTCTTCCCCCTTCTTGTAGATGGTTCCAATATGGATTCTGTGGGCGTCTTAGCCTCTTCTCGAGACCTTGTGTGAATCTCAAATGTACCAGCGATATCAGTCAAAGCTTCTTCCTCTATAAGAAGATTATCATTCGAATCCTCTTCATCTGTTAACACATCAACTAAAGGAGGTATATTAACTGCCTCTATATCATCCGCTTCTTCTAAATCAGAATCATCCTCCAGTATAGCTTGCAATTCTTTCACTATCAAATATGGATAATAAATTTAGGGATCGCGCCAAAGTTTCGTAAACGAAACATTATCTTTAAAGTGTTATAAAATTTTATGAGTAGTCATATATCAAATTATGTTTGGATAATATCATTCTACAATCTCTAATTGAACAAAGAATGCCGGTTTGGTCGACTTTTAAATATCTTGTGATATATTATGCGAGTTCAAACGACACCGACAGATACTAGTAAATTTGGAGTGTTTTGTTTATTATTTTTTAAACTATGCAGCACATAATTTAGACCATTAAAATAACAAACACGTCAATAAACTATCTATATGAAAGACTCATACATAAAATATAATTAATCATCATATGAAAATCGTAAAAAAAAATAATTAAAAAAATGTTTCGTTTTCGATACTTTGGCCATTAATGGGTTAAGTCTTTGTCTGGATTTCTTAAACTTAAGTGTTTTAAAATTAGACATTTTTATAGAGTTTAGAGTCATATCTTTCGCGTAGTTGTGACGTGTCATAGTGAAGATATCTGAGTGACTTAATTCGTTCACCTGATATGGATTTCCACGTTTCTTGACTATTCATATTATTATGACGTACTTCTGCGGAATGATAATTGGATCACTTTTTAGTGTGTTTTTTTTATTTCCTGCTTAATGAACGAGTGGTAATAGTGTGTTGGTAAGATTAGTGTGTAATAGTTTTAATTTTCAGTGTTTTTACGGCGTGCAAAACCATCGATATGATATACCTAGGTATTCTTATTTTGCCTGCATCAATTGTTAGAGTAGAACGTATATTTCAAATGGTCATCATTAATTTCGGAAGCATTCCTTTTCAAATACTTGATTATACAAGAGCTCATTATTACTTTCGCAAATGGTTAAATTATAAGAGTTAATTTTAGATTTATAATAAAACACATAACAACTTTTTTCTTCCTAAAGCTTCTATTTATTTTTCCTTTTTGTCTGTTAGTTCTGGTGCCTTTTTATAAGATTCGTACAAATATTTTTTTGGACAAAAAAAATAATAATAAACTCATTATTAAAAATGCGCGAGTACTCCAAGATTTGGAGCCGGTTGGATTTTTTAGTCTATTTTTTATATAGTATCTATGTAAGTCAGCTAAACTTTTACCACAAAGATAATGGCTTTCTACACCTGGGATCGTTAATATGCTTTCTCACTGATTCTTCAATACCAGGTTTTACTGTGAAATAATTTGAGTATTTCCCTCTCTTCTTTGGCTCAAAAATCGATTTTTTTTTGCCAAAACTGTTCTTATTAGTTTTTTGTTAGTTCTCAACGTATTCTTGAAAAATGGTTTGCAAACTCTCACGTTTATCTCCTCTATATGGAAGTAGAATGCGTTATTCCATTTTCTATGATTTTCTGTACGCGTGTACTAATATTTGGGTTAAATATTTTCAGTATTATTAGCAATAAATGACAATTAAAGTTCTTAGTTGCCAAGTGTGCAATGCTTGTCAAAAATATTTTTCTTCATCATTTATAATAATATTGTTATTCCTAAGCACCATACTCCTGTTACAGCTGTAAACTAAATAAGAGCCTAACAGTAAAAGTGACATGTAAAGGAAACAAGAAAAATGTCTTAAACCAAAATATCTTTATTTGTTACTTTTAATTATTACAGGAAACAACAGAAACAACTCGAAATATGTCGGTTTTATTAAAAAGCGACCTTACTCGTCGGATTTCGAGACACAACACTGCAATGTGTCACTGTTTTTAATTCAAATAAGTTAAATAACGAAAAGCAGCAACATTAGCGATATCTCGTAAGAATTATAAAAAAGTAACTTGAAAATTTTCCTAATTGAAGAATATTTTATTTAGTGTATAATGCGGATATAAATAAAATGAATACAAGGTTGAATGTTCGAATAATTGAACTTTGATGGTATACACGGCAAATATGGAACACGGTAATTAATCAAATCCTGTCCAAGTACTTTCGATCAATAGATCATCCTCAGGGGCATCTGAAATAAGCCAAAAAATGTTTTTTTATATATAAAAAAATTAACTCACTTCGATAAAAAACTCGAAGTTTATGGTTGAAAAAAGTTTTTATGTGATAAACGTTTATAGACTTACTTCGTCAGTTGTGGCCTATCCGACATGAGCAGAATGTCATACATGTAAATTTATATATAACAATACAATACATAAAGATAAACAAACACTTTAAAATTTTTAAAAATGAAGCTACATGTTTTATAGAAGCCGGAGACAGAATGGCTCCCGGTCTGGCGGAAATATTGAGATGACATGTGACAAATGACAGCTTGTAAAGGGCAGTTACAACAGATATGTGATCTGCACCTTTCAAAATTCTATGAAACTAAGTATTGACCAAAGGTCCAACTGACACCACTATAGGAAATCAACTAATGAAATATAAAATTATATAGTATATTTTTTATGTAGATTGAATAATCCAAATCTCACACTCAAACCTGTCTATAATAATTAGGATGTTAGTTTGAGATCAATTGAAGTTGACATAAAGTATGAATGTAAGAAAAAGACTAAACAATATATTAGACAGTGAATGGTTGACTACAATAAAATGGTCCACCAAGCGCTATCAGTACTGTAAAAAGGGAAAAATCTAAATATGCAGTTAAATTACTAAAAGTTAAAATCAACATTGAAAGGAAAATATATAAATGGGTTATAATCCAAGTAGTTCAGTTGAATCCACAGTCAATGGAAGAACTTTAAAATTAATATCGAAATAAATAAAATGTGCAGAATTCCGAGTCGTCTCACTTTTCTGGCGGGGGTGCGATATATTTCTTTTAAAAGGACCAGCTAGTTCACCGTACTTTATGTAGATTGTAGTAACCCTACCTTATTGTCAATTGTTAAAATTGCTCATAACAATAATTCTATGATGCTTACTTTACTTACTTTTTGTGATGCTCTATCCAATTTTGAAGGTAAAGTTATTTTTTGCATATATGTATGTCGTGTATCATTGAGTATTCACAGATATGTGGAACCGACAGCTTAATATTGATTCTAAATGACTAAATTTAGCTAACTGTAATGGCAAAACTACCCAATATTTGATAGTTTTCTTCTGAAAGATCAATGGCTTAAAAATATACTCAAGCAACGTTTTAGAATCCAACATATATCCAAACTTCGTACATTTGAATACAATATTAGATTAAATACAGCAAGAAGCTTTTTAATTCAGAATTAAAGATATAAACACAATTTATGACATGATTTTTAGGCAGGCGAAATCTTTAAATCAAGATAAACGAATACTACTTTAATATTATATACTAGTAATTATCCACAGAACTACAATAAGATAGTATAATGTTATGATCCCTTTTCTATCAATTACTAGTTGGCAGTCGATAAGCAAGATTAAATAAATAGAAATAAATAAACAATTATTTGACTACAGAGAAAAATAAAATTAAATATGAAACCAGAAACAAAGACATTTTGCACTATTTTATGTAACCTTGGATAATGAAGCTTAAGCCAATTCAAAATTACCATTTTAGTCCTTAATGGGCAACACCTTTACTTTCTACTAACTTTTGCATATTTTTGGAGTTCCTTCCTCAGGTGGTCCCCAACCATGACCCCGTCAGTTTGTGGTCGACCCCGAGACCTCTTCTTCAATCAGGGAATTTTTCCTGCTGCTGCTTGATTGTATTCGAAAGCTCCACGCAGGATACTAAGTCATCTCGTTTAAAGAAAGTGAACCTTTGGTATTCTGGTATACAGTATGATGCAAATCTATGAAATAAATTAATTATTTCTGAAACAAACGACTTTAACCTTAGATTACCGAATTTGTTTAGCCGCATGAGATAACCGGACTATCGTAAATTTTACTACCTATAAAAAATCCCTTGCAATTAAATTAGTTTTTATCACTAGAATGACATATTTTAAACAAATACAAAAAAGGATTGGTTAATGTTTTAAATACTGGGTGCAAATTTTTTCACGATACTCACCCCATATCGCATGCCTGCATACTTGGCAATATATAGTTGTCATTCGCCATTTTTGGCTTCGAACATAAAAGCAAATTTTTGTTTTTCTTTTTTAGTATGTGAGAAGTTGTGATATGTGAGCATCTGCAGCAGGTATCTTTAAAATCTGAGCTATATCATGACGAATATTTCGACGCAAAGTAGCGGTTGCGAATCTTTTTCTCATCCATGTTTCGACAAGAAAATGGCTTAAATCAACCATATACTTGTATCGAGAGACAAGCTTTTACCTTCTTTTAATGTGTTGTATGTGTAAATGATAGAGGAATTAATACTGGCTATATTAACCATACCACAAAATTAACACAACGGCCATCTTCGGGTTTTCCTGTTACATATCATGTTGGAACACATTTGGTCAAAAATATCTACACCTGATTTTGTTTTATTGTAATTTTTTATGATTACAGGCTTGCCTGTTTCTTCTGATACTTCTGCCGTTTCATGCAAAGTTAAAAGCAGTAAAACTAATTTCTGTTTTTTAGGGACGTAAGATAACAAAGTTTTATTCTGATCAAAACAGAACATCGAAGAGTTTACATTTCGATCTTTTAGTGCCAACATATTTGTGGGATTTTTTTTTGGTTTTTGCGAAGAGTACCCATGCTGGTAATTTATATGGCTCTTGTAACAGGTTATCTAGTTTCACTGATGTAAACCAGTTGTCCATGGTTACGTTCCGATTTGATTCATGGACAGATTTTGTTAGTTCTTTGACATAATGCTCTGATAGTGGCAAACCATTGGGATTAGTTTTCTTTCCCAAATAGGGACTTGCATCCAACATATATTTACTGGAGAAATCACATAACAGAACAATTTTAATCCCGTACTTTGAAGGTTTATTTAAGATGTACGGTCTAAAAAGGCATCTTTCCCGGAATCCTAGCTGCTGATCAATTGTAAGATATGATGAAGGAGTATATGAAGTGCGGCATATTTAAGTGAAAATATCCCATATTTCGTGGATATGAGTGAAAGGATCATTTACTTGTCTCTCTTGCCTTGTTTGCTTGTGGTCAAATATTATACAATTTAGTAGAAATGTAAAGCGATTACAACTCATACACGCTC
This sequence comes from Diabrotica balteata, assembly GCA_918026665.1. NCBI lineage: Eukaryota > Metazoa > Arthropoda > Insecta > Coleoptera > Chrysomelidae > Diabrotica > Diabrotica balteata. The sequence continues at coordinate 89,225,508 of OU898282.1, forward strand.
GGTAAAACGTTCCTGAAATGGAGATGTTAAACATATATTTTGCAGATAAATGGTTATGTTTTTTTTGCGGCAGAAAGGACAAGAATTGTAGGTAAGGCTCTTAATTCGTCAATTGATATTTTAGACACATTTTCATGATTATTATGTTTCTGAGCTTGTCTTACAATTTTTGCATTTGTGTGTTGCAAAATAATTTTAAGTAAGAAAGTTATAAGTTTAGAAAGAAATGTAAGAAGTGTTCATTAAAAGTATTACAGTTTTTAGCGGTACCTCTGGTACCTGATATACAAAGTGAATAAGATTCATTGCAGCTGTCCTTCTTGATTTATGGGGAACTACGGTCGATCACTTATGACCATTCTTACCCTTAAAACTTTTTTTGTTGAGACCAGTACATACTTTGGTTTTCCAGATATTGTAGAAACTTTTTTAATATCCGGAATAGCATCTTACCTTGCACTTCGGAAATCGTTATCAAAATACCGATTACAAAAAACGATTTCGGGATAAGTCAAAACGTCAAATAAATTAATTTTAAACTAAAATTTTAGCTGTATTTCCAAATAAAGTAGTAAATTATATAAAATTATACAAGATTTATATTTAATTAAATAATATAAAATAAGCTAACAACTTACCTCTATAAAATGTATTCGAAGAGGATGGAAAAAGAAAAAAAAATGTACACCTACTAATAAAACTATCGTAGAAACCGGAGCTTCGTAAAATTGACGACGAAGGTTTAAAAATTATATTGTAGAAATTTTAAATGGTAACAACTGCACATGACACTATCTAGCTACTGCTTGTCAAATTTAAGGTGATACTTGACAAATTTGTCCACTTGTGTAGAAAACTAAGTGAGAACGCATTCAGAGGAAAAGATATACATAATGCGTTCGGTCCATTCGCCTCGTTGGTATACTCCATAATACAAGTTTACTGAGAGTGACCTTATTTATTAATGGAACTTCTATGATATGTCTATATTGTATGTTATTTTGAAGTTTAAATTTTTCCTTCGGAAATTTTTCTCAAAATACAAAATATTTTGTTTTTGTTACTTGGTAAAAAAATTCTTCTAATAATTATATTTTATTTGACTCATTAATATTGACCATTCAGTCATGTTAAAGCGGCACTTTTTCGAACACTTCTATAAATGTCTCGTTCTGTAATTTTATAAAAGGAATATTGGCAGAGATGAAGGCTTTACATTTGCGTTATAGTAAACTGTATAAGAATAAAAGAACAGTAGTTAATCTTATACCTGGAACATATCGACGAAACATATTACTATTATTTTTTATACTAGAGTTGTCGTAATATTTTTTATTATAGTCATATATTTTTTTTTATTCGGATCTTCGGCATTTTAGCATTTTAGTAAGTCATAAATATTTTAATCTATTGTTTATTTCTTTACAATATAATAATACTAGCCCCGTTGAGATGGCTGTCAACAACCGGTATTTAGGTACTAAACTGTATAACTTTCCCGAAAATTTTATTTTTGTAAGGAGATTTTGTAGAAATATATCGTATAAAATATATCTTAAATAGTGACTGAGTTGTCAATATGAATAAGTCAGATAAAATAAAATTATTACAAGCATTTTTTTACCAAGTAACAAAAACAAAATTTGTTTAATTTATTGGTATTTCGTATTTTGAGTTAACGATTTCCAAAGTGGAACTCACTTCAAACTTCAAAATAAACTTATTTTAAACTAAAATTGTGGTTTATTCCCAATAAAAATAGTAAATTACATTATTATGCCACAAGAAAATAGCCTAAGAATAATTTTTATTTTAAATAAAAACACACTCACACAAGCGTACAACCCAGCTCCTACAGAGATATGTGTGTTTCAATGGAATAGTGAAACCCACATGTCTGAAGATCAAACCGGTCACACTACCTTCGAGTGGTACCTATCTGACCCACAAGCTATCCTTCCACCCCTCCCTCTCGCAGCACATAACGAAAGAGGAGACTGTACTCATTTTTTACTTTGGAGGCCCTGTTTAATAGAACATCTTCCGTATGTGGTTAAGCCACCTAATTTTAGGGGTAGCTAGAAGAGCTTTTCTCCCTTTGGATGACTAAAAACTGAATGACTACTTGGGACTCATGTCCAATAAAAGTTTTGTCCAGACAGTGGGCCATCGACCTGGGTCGATGTCTCGCTGTCCAAACTGTGTGTGTTCGGTCACTCAGTCGTCGAATTGGCAAAATGAATTTTGTTCTCCTCAGCGACTGGGTGCCCAAAAAACCTGTCCATCCGCCCACGTCTGTCGGTACGTGACCTCAATGCTTAGTTTACCCGTCCTTCAGAAAGGTGTTTCGGTGCCGCTGGCGTTCAAACTCACTGATTAGTCTGATGTCTAATACTACTTTTAGATACAAATTACTTGACTACACAAGACACTTGAGATAATTCAATTTATAACTCACCACAAAAGACACGATTAAAATTAAAGTTCGTCTTCTGTCTACGAACTACTATTTTCTAGTGAATCCACACTATCAGTGTCACTATCTTCCTGCAAATGTATTATTAAATCCTCTACAATTAAGTCTAGAGCTGGTCCCTTTTCCATATAATAACGCTTATAAGAAATAGCATGCTCCCAATATTTTTTTCACTCATCTTGGGAAAATTTGCAGAAAAACTCATCAAAATATGTTTCAACATTTTTAAATTTAACATCTACATTTTTATTTGCCACATATTGTTTTAGAGCAGCCCACACTCAATTGTCTCAAATGTTCTTTTGTCTTAACCATTCCTTCATTTCGTCTTTTCTACACCCCATAGTGGAACATTTTTGCACTTCGACATTGTGGTATGATGCATTGTCTATAACCAATACACTACGGGCTGGTATATTAGGAATAAGTTGTTCATGAATCCATTTTTTATAATTATTATAGTTCATTTCGCTATGATAATCTCCAGACTTCGTACCAGATTTAAATGTCAAACATGCGTTTTTTATGAACCCATTTGGCCGCCGGCGTGAACAATAATCAGCCTTTGCCCTTTGGACACTGGCTTGTGTAAACCTTCGGTGGTAGTGTCTCCACAGTATCTGTCATGGGTATGAGAGGAATGAATATAAGTTTCATCCATGTAAATTATGGGCCGATTTTCTTACCTATATTGTTTAATATTTCTGAGAAACTTCCTCCGGAGCACTTGTATATCGGGTTTATTATACTGTTATTCTTCGCTTCCTTCCATCGAAATCCCATATCTCTCATCACTTTTCTCAAAGTTTCATGCGACCCTGTATAAATATTGTCTTCATTAATTTTTTTTGTTATATGTCGCAATGTAGGAATTCGTTTTTCCGTGACATAATAATTTATTATTATACGCCGAAGTAAACCTTTGTCAAAATCGCCCAAGTTGGATTTTGGGGCAGATCTCATTCTTTTGTTAGGCGTCGAAAATGATGTAAAAGCATCTTCTTCTATATTTTTCATTTCACGAGAGATCCGTTTTATAGTGGCTATACTTACTTCCGTTGATACGGAAGCACGCTCTTGATCTTTTTTTAAAATCTTTAACATGAGGATTTTGCATTGCTTCTCTCTGCATAAAAATAATTACATTTGCTATTACCTCCCTCGTTTGTCCAGGCAAGACTTTGCCTTCTAATTTTGAATGTAAATCCATGTTTACAATTTAAAATACTTAACAATAATTATTTAAAAAGTCAAATCCATTGTAATACGAACTTTAAACATAAGTAAAATAAAAAAACTTTGTCGCAGACTATACAAGTACCTTGCACTTCGAAGGGCCAAGAAACAATAAGGGCGAATTGTGTTGTGGTCGAATGCGCATCGTGGGTGGAGCCACAGCCACCTTTATTTCCAAGCCATGAAGTAAAAAAGGCAACACCGCATTCTATGACGTCGGTAGTCCGATAATCAGCTGTAAGGTCTACCAGAATATTAAACTAATTTAAATTTTAGGAAACTGATATTTTGAAAACTTCAATTCATTACAGAAATATTTTTAGGGAAATTAAATTAATAAAACCTTATATATACCTAGTAAATATATATAAAGTTTTATTATTATTTAGGTTATATTATCAATAAAATATTCACTAGAGTAAAATTTATTGCACTTAAAATACAGTGTCAAACAGTTAATCTTACAATCAAATACAGTCAAGAATCTCTAGAAATTTTAAAACACAAAAACTTAGTGTAACTATTATGATTAAAAAGTTCATCCTAAGAAATCAGACACAATATAAATATGGTTCTAAATTAATCTAATTGAAAATTAAATATTTTACTATTTACTTATAACTTTTGTTGAATTTTCATACATGATATACAAAAGTAGCAATTTTAAATATGAATAGGTTTGTTGTCATATAGACCAAGTTAAAAGAGGTATACATGAAAAACGTGTTGAATGTAACATACCATTTATAACTTGTATATCGATTTAAAATAGCCTATATTCTCAAAAGATTTTTGAATGTAATACTCAAATTTGTTATCACTTATCTAGAAAGCAGATCTAAATGAGAAAGTAAGTTCTTTAATTGTGACCATCTTGTTAATTTACTGTATTGTAAAATCCATTTCAAATCATTACCACTTAATCTATTCTTACCTACATTGACAATTACACTAAAATTACTGCTAACTATTACACTACATATTACACAAATATTATCACACTTGTGTCCCAACTGATTAATGTTTAATACATAGAAATATACACAGTCACTTGTAATTTTACTTGTCCAGTTTTTCAATGGGATATTATTGTCTAAGTCTAATTGACATAATTATGTTATCTCTTGTTCCCTCTTCTTATGCAAAAAGTTTCTTCTGTCTTCGGGATTCCTTCTTTCTTTAGTACGATGAACAGTTACATATGATGGTACTTCAGGAAATATATTAGGAACTGCATTGCCTTTTAATTTGGGAAATATTAACTTTTCAATGTGTACATTTTCATCTTTATCTTCTCATTGTTCAGTCCGCTGAATATCATCTTCATGAAAATGTTTGGCACATACTATGGAAGATTTGGTAATTATACAGCCTTCTCTATGAATAGAGCATAACCCAGTATACCTTCTTTGGGGATCTTTGGGAAACAAAAACGTACTTTCTGCCTGTTTCGTTTTTAAAGTACTGGCATAATTGGTTTTGCAACCAGGTACACAACAATGCCAGAGCATCTGTAACAAAAAACAAAAGTATTGTTATTGTTGTTTTTAGTTTACATATTTTGTAACAAGAAGCAAAAGTATTATTATTTTCAGTTTGTTTTGTAGGATATATTTATACTTGGCTTTTAAATTGTCGTTAAGAATCTTCTAAAAGTTCTAAATTTAATGAAATTTCACTTATATTAATATTTTCTAATTGATGTAAACACAATTTACAAATAAAACATTCGAATAAAGTTAAAAAAATAATAAATTCAACAAACTTTACAAGCCTTCCTATATGAAATGTTAAACCAAAACAAACCACAGTCGGACTACCACGCGTTGTTGCCAAGTTTCTACTTCATGGCTTGGAAGTAAAGGTGGCTGTGGTGGAGCCTAATTTCAAATCGGCCAAGTATCACGTTAAATTTGACAAGCTGTAACAACTAAATTAGAAGGTATCGAGCGGTCCATGGCCGAGCGGTTACCGTAAGTAGCCGAAAATACTTAAAGAAGTATGCGGATCGTAAAATTTTAGGAATGTCCGGTAATCTAGGGTTAAAACACGTCAATTTTACACTCGATGTTATGAAATATCTCAATTGAATGTGATTCTAATATCAATACTATTGTAACAAACTAAATGTACGCAAAAAGCATACGATAAAAAGAACTAAGCAACTAAGCAAACGAAGCAAACACCTTTCCTAGGTAAAATTCCTATTTCGTTATTAATTCTTTTAACTTGATGCGAGTACGTAGTGTTGAAACCAAAAAATTATATTTAATTTTTAATATGTTTACGTATTTATCAATTTTGTTATTGTGCCAATTATTCTGTCGCATAGAATAAAATATAATCGCTAACTCTGATTTTTCTATAGCCGATTCACATCTCCTTTATTCCTGGAATATTTATATATAGTAATTTAAAAGTAAAATATTTAAATAAATTTCCGACAAGCCTTCCAAATAAGTATACTGCCGCATTAGGAATTGCCTCAATTACTTCGGCTACCATTATTATAGTATACTTGCTGCATTTCCTTCTGATTAATGTTATCCCTGAGCTTTAGTGCAGAAGCCTAATGAAATGACGTTTAATGTTTAAGATTATTACTAACATGCCATCTACGTACATTTTCATTATAATGGAGAAATTTATAATGGGATGTGGTAACATTAATGTAAATGTTTTCTCCTTAGTTATCTATATATTATGTAATGTGTTTAATAATGTTTATTAAACTTTTTTTACCAAAGTAAAACTTTTTTAAGAATTTTATAAAATTATTAGTGTATTTTGTTGTATTTAGTATAAAATTCAAAAATATTTAAACTCCAATAATTTTTATTATGATGTCCTCCGAAACAGAATATTAGAAAGTAACAACTTAACTAATCAATTTTTCATATTGATTCATTATGACCCTTATGACGTTAAATATGACTTTATCATATTATGCCATTGTCTCTTAACTTGACAATAATTGCTATTACACGCAAATTGTTCCTAATAGTTTCATTTAAAATTTTATATTTATTTTTCACCCCACTCATTTATATAGGCATTTACATTTCTGTAACATTCATTCGTTGTTTTTCTACAATATTTAACGTTGTAAATCCTTGCTGATATTAAAGCGTTGTCACATAATTTAATTTTTAGTTTTATTCGGAGTTTTCAACTTAATTTTCTGTCTTACATTTGTAATACTAATGCTATATACTTTAAACTATCATTTTTTGTCCTTTCAACATTGAAATTTACTATCTTATTTGTAATAGTAAAATTAATTTTAAATAAACATTCTACATATTCTGCTTTTGTACTACTAAGTTTTAATCCTTTTTCTTTAACGCTGTTTCAATTTTTGTCTCTCTCGCACTTTTTAAATTTTTTTTCGTATTTTCATCTCTGCTGTTTCAAACATCCTTTTTGCCTCCTCTGTGTCAGGTCACCTTTCTGCCGCATACGTCATTACTGGACTGATGAATGTTTTGTAAATTCTGCCTTTCGTTTTTCCCGATATTTTTATTTCTCCATATTGTTTCATTCAGGCAACCTAAGGCTCTTCTTGTTTTATTCACTTGATCTTTCACTTGGGTTTCGAGCTTTCCGTAGCTAGATAATGTGATGCCCAGATATTTAAACTACATTACTTGTTCTATTATCTGACCTATATTGGTGCAGTATACGTTGTAAATAATTTTCACTTTGAGAGAGTAGTATTACATTGTCTGCACAGCAAATTAATTTAAGTTGTTTTTCTTCCATTTGGTATGCTTTTTAGTTCCTAATTTTAATACGACCTCATCTATAATTTTCTTAAGGTTCACGAAACATAAATATGCTGGTTTGTTGTATTCTAATGATTTCTCTTGCACTTGTCTCATTATAAATATGGCGTCGAAGCATGATCTTCTTGACCTAAAACCTTGTTGTTCTTCTGTTAATAATAAAATTTTATTCAGTTTATTTGTTAATCTCTTTTTAAAGTGCCGTCTCCCTACGGAGGTTGGCAATCATAATGGATATTTTTATTTTAGAACTTGCTGCTCTAAACAAATCAATCGATCTGAATTGATACCAATCACGTAGATTCTTTAATCATGAGTTCTGCCTTCGGCCAACAGATCTTCTTCCTTGAATCTTTCCCTGTATTACGAGTCTCAAAATTTCATATTTTAATTTAAATAAATTTCATATTTTAAATCTCTCATCACGTGGCCTAGGTATTCTAATTGTCTGGTTTGTATAGTGGTGATTAGTTCTGTTTCTTTTCCAACTCTCTCCAGTACTTCTTTATTTGTAATTCTATTAGTCCATAATATTTTTAATACTCTGCGGTATAACCAGAGTTCGAAAGTCTCGATTCTTTTAAAATTGCATTTTTTTAATGTCCAAGTTTTAGCTTCATATAATAATATTGAAAATATATAACATCGATAAGTAGTCTGATCTCCAAATTTAGATTTTTTCACGTTAGAAGTAGCTTTATTCGTATAAATGCTGATCTGGCAATCTCTATTCTCCTATTTTTCTACTTGTTCTATGACGTTATCATTGATTGTCAATAGGTGGTGTATATTTTGTGGTCTTTTTGTAATTAGCAAGTATTTCGTTTTTTTAGCGTTTATAGTAATTCCCATCTCAGCACTATTCATACTCAAGCTTTCGATAAGATGTTGTAGATCCTTTATACTCGTAGCTATGATTACAGTGTTGTCTGCATATCGTAAGTTGTTAATTAATTTTTTGTTAACGGTGACTTCCGCTTCGATATTATTGAGCGCGTTTTGGAAAATTTCTTCAGAATATAAGTTAAACAATAGTGGCGATAAAACACATGCCTCTCCAACTCCTCTACAGATCTTCATTTCTTCTGAGTGTTGCCCATCAATTTGAACTATGGCACTGTTTACATCGTGACATCCCTGAATCAATATGTTGATGGCAAATAGTCCTTCTCGAGTATTCTTAACGTATGTCCTTCTCAGTACTTTTAACCTATGACTCATGAGGCTCTGTGTTCGATAATCAGAGCACTCTTTTGCTGCTTGTTTTTTAGAAATAGTTATAACTGGTGACTTCAGCAACTCTTGTGGTATTATTTCCGTATCGTACACCGTGTTGAATAAATCTGCCAATACTTTCAAGTTATCCTCTTTCACTAGTTTTAACAGTTCTACTTGTATTTTATCTAATCCAGCTGCCTTATTGTCTTTAGAGTTTTTAATAGCATATTTGATTTCATCTATCGTGATCTTCTGTCTCTCTAAAGGATTTAATTCTTGTATTTTCTGCGTTTCACCTCTTTCATATTGGAAAAGTTTTCTAACGTCCTCTTCAATCGTCTTAATTTTTCTCTAATCTTTTAATCTCTTAATCTTTCTACTTCTCTCATGAAGTTTTCTATACATAAGAAGTTTTTTGATTTTTGTTAGAGAATATGCTAGTAATCGTCATATCAAGTACTACAAATTACAAATCCATGTAACACATCTAATACTCTTTTGGATTAACCAGAATGTGTGGTAAAATGACCTCTGTTTATTACTTTCTCCTCTTGGAGAGACTAGAATATTGCTACGTCTTCTAATAATTGACAAAGTAAAGATGTTCGTACATGGTCAGTTTGATTTAGGGCATATACACACAAACTCTACATTCAGCATTTAAAATAAGACCAAATAAATTCAAAATCATGTTTTACCATGTAAAAAAAAACAACTATAAGTTGATTATTTTCATAGCAAACAATACCACCTTCGAAGTTTACTGTATTAAAGCGAATACACCAACATCTAATAAAAACCAGTAAATGATTAAACACAGTTTGTGGAAAAAAGTAAACAAAAAGTAATTTTAACTTGATTGATGACACAAACAGTGTAATAAAAAATTCTCACCTTTAAATTTAGGAAGCCCTCCAACAAGTAAGGGGTTCCAAAACATCTAAAAATACCCTTATCTGCTCCACTGTGACAAATTTGTCATGTATTTTTAGCTCACCACGAAATTCGTATAGTGCCCTTTATGCTTCGGCTGCTTTCGGCTTTTTGGGATCGTTTATAGCAGCCGATTTCTACCCATTTCTTGCGTTTAGGCGGGCTTCGCAGCTAGTCATGCGGTGTATTTCGTACACAAAAGGCGTCGGCGTAGACTCGCGTCGTGGTGGCAGGCGTCACTGGCAAAAATTGTCGCATGGCAATCACAGTCCTTTAGCGGTATTTCCATTCATGAAGCAGACTGTGAAAGGCGGTTATTAAGTTTTTTTGAACCGTGAACTTTACTTGTTTGATTCGCTACAACACGATTTGGAATAAATAAAAGCAAACGGAGGAAATAAATCACGTAAAATAGTTATTCAAGATTACTATAATGATTATAAATTCGTGGTCATCTATTAAAAATTTAAATAAATTGTCTATAAGTTTCTCTTTTAATCGGTATTGCACGCGACAAAGTGCATAGTGAAATTTGCTTTTGTTATTACGGTGTATGCTAAAATGATGTGATACCAATATACATATTTAATATTATTTACATTAGATGAAACAATAAATCATAGTATCTACTAAATATTTCAAACATAAGATATTTTATACACAAAGTTTTTTTAATTATCGCTCGTATCTTTTTAATATTTCGAGATTCTTACGATTTGTGCTTCGAGTTCATTTAAACAAAATTGTTTAATTATTCTAAGACTTTAAATATTAAAAAAAAAAAATAATTTATTGCGCCATAGAAACACTATGATCTTCTATTATGATGGCCCTAGAAGCGTTTGACTTCGATAGTTTTGACTAGTTTTCTTGATCTTTTACGGTCCTTTACTTGGACTTTCCAATTTCTTCTCTCATTTCTTCTGTCAGTCCGAACCACTTGCTTCAAACCACTTGCTTCGCGGTTTCCCTCTTATTTTCTTTCCTTGTTCTCCTGCTTGTAGAACTCTTAGGATGTTTCTGGCATTCGTAAAACAGGTCCCAACTATCTAATTTACTGTGTTCTGATTTTCTGAGTTATTTTAGGTCTGTTATAGATCTCTATTAACTCCTGGTTTGTTCTTTTGCGCCATTCCCGATTAGCCTCCTTTATACCATCAAAAACTTTTCATAGAATTTTCCTCTCCTAAATCTGTAACTTTATCTGTCTCTCAACCGCTTATTCATTTTTCTCTCTTCGATTCCTCTATTTATAACTTTTACTCCAAGGTACTTAAATTCTGTTAAATTCTCAAATTTATACTCTTCCTTATTCGTTATTAAAGTAAATAAAACAAATATATATGACGGATAAATAGGTAACAAAAATTATTTTAAATAATATTCATTTCTTCATTCAACATTTTTCTATATGACATTCGTCACTTTAATTTATAAGTTTATTACGTTTTTTAATAAAAAAAAAAAATTGTTAAAATCCTTTATAAAAGGTATATAAAAATAATATTTTTATATACCTTTTATATATCATTTTTATATACCTTTTATAAAGGATTTTAACAAAATTTTTTTGTGATATATGGTATACAGCCAGCTACAGGAACTTAGTTTCCTCGTGGAATTTGGAAGTTTTTTAATAATTTAAAATAGGTATTGTTAATTTTTTTTGCCGGAATAACCTTTCTAATTTTATCTGGTAATATCCCAGTCAATGAAGAAAAAAAGCTAAACAAATCTTATGTAGACGTTTTAAGATTCTAAAAGGTATATGAGGTGTATCCGATGACAATTCGATGAAGACGTAAAACTAATTTTGTTTTGTTTTGGTATTAAAGAATCGCTCAGGTAAAAAAATATTTTTTGCCTATAAAACATTTATTTTGCATTTTATAGAAAATTGGTTTAAATAAATGTTGTAGATTAAAAAAAATTTTTTAATTCTCAGAATTTTCAAATTAAAATACATAAACGATTGACCAAGATAATTTGAAGAAACCCATATTTTTGCTGTACTTTATAAATGTTAATAATTTTGTTTTTTTTTGCATAATGACATGTAACGTAAACACTTGTGGCAGTTAATCAGTTATTCTTCTTCTTCAAGTTCCACTCCTATCGGAGATTGGAAATCATTCTGGCAATTATAATTTTATTGGTTACTCGCCTGAATAGTTCAATTGAACTGCATCCAAACCATTCACGGAGATTGCGCAGCCACGAGATTTTACGTCTTCTTACGCTTCTTCTACCTTTGATTTTACCCTGCATTATATTCCTTAGTAGTTCGTACTTTTCACCTCTCATGATGTGCCCCAAGTATTCCAATTTCCTGATTTTTATGGAATTTAAAACTTCGCATTGTTTTCCTAGTTGTTCGAGAACTTGTTCGTTTGTTTTGCGATCTATCCATGATACTTTCAAAATACGTCGGTAACACCACATTTCGAATGCTTCTAGGTTTTTAATGTTGGGTTTTTTAAGTGTCCAAGCTTCAACTCCATACAAAAGGATAGAGAAAATATAACGTCGAAGCATTCTTATCCGGGATATATTGATATCGCGATTACAAACAAGTTTTCTCATTCTATTAAAAGTTGACCACGCAATTTCAATACGGCATCTTATTTCTTTTGTCTGATCAGTATCTTCTGTGATCCATGCTCCAAGGTATTTGTACGAAGATATTTGTTCAATTTCTGTATTATCTATTACTAGCTTAACTTTGATGTTTTGTGCTTTTGTAAATACCATGAACTTGGTTTTCTTCAAATTGATTTTTAGTCCATAATCGTTGCAATATATATTTAGTTGTTCAGCAAGGTGTTGTAGTTCTTCTAGTGTTCCTGCCAGAAGGACGGTGTCGTCAGCATATCTTATGTTATTAAGTGGCTTACCGTTTATTATAAGGCCCTCACTGATCTCGGCAAGCGCTAATTCTGAGATGGCTTCACTGTATAAATTGAATAACAAGGGTGATAAAATACATCCTTGGCGGACCCTACGGCGAATCTAGATATCCTTGGTCAGTTCGTTTTCAACTTTCACTTTTGCTGTTTGATTCCAATAGAGGTTACAGATGATTCTAATGTCTCTACTGTCTATGTTTTTATTTAATAAAATTTCTTTAAGTCGATTATGCTGCACTCTGTCAAATGCCTTCTCAAAATCAATGAAACAGGCAGATACTTCCTGATTAATATCTAAGCATCTCTGCGAAAGAACACTTACTGCAAACAGTGCATCTCGTGTTCCCAGTCCTTTCTTAAATCCCATTTGTGTATTACTTATGCCTTCATCTAATTTCTTATGTATTCTATTGTGAATTATTTTTAAAAAAAATTTCAAGACATGACTCATTAAGGCTATGGTGCGATGTTTATTCCACTCCTTTGCATTGGCTTTTTTGGGAAGCAGTATGAATGTTGATTGGAGCCATTCTTTAGGTATTATACCTGTTCTATATATGGTATTGAATAGATCCAAGAGAAGATCAATAGATTCAGTATTCATAATTTGAAGTAATTCGATAGAAACTTCATCAGGCCCGGGAGATTTACCACCTTTAGCTTGTTTCATTGCATATTCAATTTCTTCTCGTATAATGTCAGGCCCAGTATCATCCTTAAATTCTTTTGGTGCTTCTGTTCTCTCTTTGCTTTCAAAAAGTTGTGCTATATATTGTGTCCATCTCTGCATTTTTTGGTTTATATCTGTTATAAGTGCACCCCTTTCATCTCTTAGTTGCCTAGTTTGAAGTGTTTTTCTCATTCCTGTTAATTCTCTAATTCTTTTATGCATGTTAAAAAAGTCATATTTTTTCTTAATTTCTTCTAGTTCTTGGCACTGCTCATGTAACATTCTCTCCTTAGCTTCTTTTATTCTCTTTTTTATTAATCGATCAGTTTCATTATATTTAATTGGATTTTTTGTTTTGAATGATTTTCTTTCATTCATTAATAGTAGTATTTCTTCAGTCATCCAATCTTTATGTTTTCTATTCTTTGGTTTTAAGTTTTAATTTGCTGTTTTAATTATTGCTACTTTTATATTTTCCCATTTCTGATCAATGTTATAGCTACTTTTTTTCAGTTCCTGGATATAACGTAGATTTTTAGTAAGAGTTTTTTCAGTTTGTTCCTGTTTTTGTTGTTCCCTTAATCTCTTAATATCAATTCTACTGTGTGTGGGTTTTTTAACCAGTTTTAAATCGGTTCGTAATGTGACTACTATGGGGTTATGGTCTGAACCGATGTCTGCTCCAGGGTAAGTTTTGGCAGACAGTATAGAATTACGAATTCTTTGTCTAATAAGGACAAAGTCAATTTGATTTCGGATTATTCTATTCGTTGTATCACCGGGAGATTTCCATGTATACAATCTTCTTTTTGGTAGCTTAAAAAGTGTATTAGCTATTACAAACTCTTCCGTCTGGCAAAATTGTATCAAACGGTCACCACGTTCATTTCTATTTCCTAGACTATATTCCCCCACATATCCATCCACTCTTCCCTGGCCAACTTTGGCATTGAAGTCGCCCATTACTATTGTAGTGTAATGTTTCTTCATTGATTTTAAGACTTGTTTCAAATCATGGTAAAACAGTTCGATATCGTCGTCATCTTTATCTGCCGTAGGAGCATAAACTTGAATAAAATCTACTATACCTTTTTTAGACTGTAGTTGTATTGATAAGATCCTATCAGAATAAAGAGTAAAACTTATCACAGAGTAATTGACCTTTTTTGCAACTAAGATAGCAACACAATAGCGATGATTGACCTCGTTGTTACCTGAATAATACATGGATCCATTATTTGTAATTTGTTTGCCTGAACCTAGCAATTGTACGTTACTTATACCTAAAACATCAATCTGGAGGTTTTCCATTTCAAGCAGTACGTTCGCTAATTTACCACTTGAATATAAACTTCTGACATTCCAAGTTGCTATTTTCAATGTCTTAAGTCCACAGGGATTTCTCTGGTTTACGACCTGGGAGGCCCTGTGATCTACAGTTATTCCTCCCCTGCCGGATCTTGGATTCCGTGCTCCATAATCAGTAAGTTTGTTTACTCTACTTGTCATTTGCTATTCATGACTTCACTAGGGGTACTCTAAGAGTCTTTAATGCAGTGGTTCCCCGTTGCCTTCTGCATCCTTACGCCGTTGACATATTTTTCGATTCATTCGCCTTTAGGACCAGTTTCCCAACCCTTGGACAAAAGAGTGCCCTTCTACTTATAAACTCATCTGCCCGCAGCCGTTGGTCATAAATGGGGGATTGCTTATACTGGCAATCATTCGGTGAATTACCTTTTGGTCCACGGAGGTATTTTATTTCCCTCCTACCCACCGGTAAACCGGGTCGGGCATTCTCCTATCCGCCACCTGGGGACGTGCTCTCTAGAGGTTACAGGTTTCTCCGAGAGTTTCCATAACTCACTAATGAGTTATTACAGTATGCTAAATTTCAAATAGATCGACCAAATAGGTTATAAATTATTCAATTTCTTTATTACTCCAGTCGTCTCATAATTTTGAGACGCTGACGAAGATGCAAAAAAGTTTACCACTTTTACCCCTGGGTTTTCTCCTAAAACCCTCCACGTATACGGGGTAAAACGAAGAAAAATCGATTGTTCAATAATCTGTACGCCATGGAAAAAATGTTTCAATTAAAAATGTAGCTTAAATAATTTTAATTGAAAACGTTTATTAGCACTTTTTATCTATTAGCTATATATCTATATTTAATAATTATATTTTATATATTAGCATTATCAATAAAATTTGTATCAGCTCGACGGTAAAAATTCAATATCTTTTAATGCGAGTGTACTATCGACAAAAATCAACATGCGTTGTATAGGTAACTAGTACAGCTTTCGTATGTAATTTTCGAATTTTGTCACAAATCATCTCAGCTTTATAATGGTGTTAAATACATGGCGCGATTTTGGCTATTTTTTATGATTTTTATGAGATCAATACAATTATTCCTTTCATTGACTGGCCACTTTTATAAAGTTTCCATAACTAGAACCTAATCTTTAAAACATGTAGCATGACATTTTAGTTTTGAGTTTTGGCAACAAATGTGAGGCATTTTGAAATATGCTTAAAAAACGCTGAATTTAAACTTTTAAATTACAAACAAACTAAAACGTTTTAAACTGCTCTTTGTTAATTACACTAGTACGTTTTTCGAAAGTACTTAATTTATGCTATAATTACATAAAATTCTAAAAATTAAAATTGAATTTTCATGTTATCGACTGGTTTTGAAGACTGGTCTCTAATAATGAAAATTTCACTACGCCTTAAAAACGGTTGATTCTTTGTAAAAAGTGCTAATCAACGTTTTTGTTCAAAATTATCACTACTACACTTGACAGATTCTTGGTAAATCAATTTTTTTCCGTTTTTACCCCCCTACGAAGGGATTTTAGGGGTAAGCCAGGGGGTTAAAGTGGTAAACTTTTCTGCATCTTCTCTGAAATCCCAAATTTGATATTCTTAGCAAAATTCAGCTTGTTCGTATAATTTTTAGGGGTATAATCTCTGACGAGATTCTGGAGAGCAATTATTTAAACAATTGTAATTACCCAAACAGTCACTCTAGAAATATTTTATAAATCGCATACGATTATAAGAGGGTTTATTTTTAAGGTGTATTATAACAACTACAACACTTTAATAAATTTATTATTAAAAAATAGTTTGAAAAATGACTTACTTTTTAGATTATTGAACATCTTTTCTCTATCAATGGTACCTGTTTGCTTATTTGTCCTTATAACTCTGTTCAAACTCAGTCTTATTTTTTTTTTTACAAAAAATTGTGATCTGTTGGTACATCTACACTTTGATATATTTTGACTGGTAATATTAAATTTATGTTTCTTTTATGTTTATATATGAAGTCTATTTAGTTAGGAACCAGTCGTTCAGGTGTATTTGTTGGTCCTGTTGTATCCAGGTGTATAGACGACGATTTCTAAGTTAAAAAATTGTGTTTTTCATAACTAGTGTCTTTTTTACACAAAAAATACCCTATTATAGTTTTGTGTGGATTCATATGCTTGTAATATACTCAAATTTATTGTTTTTGTTTGCATTTTCAACTTTCGTATTCTGTTTGGGAATAGGAATCGGAGACGTTTTTTACACCTTTATATGATTCCTTCGTCACAATTATTGCTAAAGTATTTTTATGTTTTAAACTGTCTTAGGGTCATATGGAATAATTTTCCTGCATTTTGTATCTGAGTTCCTAGACGAAAGGTTCTTAGCCAAGAAACATGTTACTTACTACATCGCTTTGGCCTGCTATTTTGTCTTTAAGAATTAGTTTTAGTATTCTATGTTGATTTACCCTCAATATAATATACCTGAATAGTCTGAATAGTCTTTACTAATTTTCTTTGTTTACTTTCCTTAGTACTTCCCCGTTTTTAGATCTCCCTACGCGGAAACCATGCTGTGAACTACTTAATAAGCTGTTTGCAGTAAAGAAGTTTTGTAGTGTGAAATATATTGATGTTTCGAATATTTTTGAGAATGATAAAAGAAGGCTCATTGGTTTATAATTCTCAATTTTAGTAACATCACCTTTTTTATGTACTTTAGACAATTGCCAGTTTCAAACTTTGAGGAAATTTACCTTGCCTGAATGAAGCATTTACTATTAATGAAAGTAAGAGAAATCTGTAATGAAACATATTTAATTAAGTTGGTTGATATTTCATTATCACCAGAGCTTTGGTTGTTTTTTAAATTATTTATTATATTATTATGTGACTTATTTCTTTCTCTGATACGTTAGTTAGAAAAATGCAATAAATTATTTTGTTCGATAATAATTTGAAAATTATTTACATGCTTATTTTCTTTACAGCTTCTGGCGCTGCATTTGTCATAATTTGATTTATTTTGTTACAAAGCACCTGAGGGCCATCTTCCAAACAGAAATTACCTTAAATTTTAGAATTGCCCTTAAATTTAGATTGGAAGAGTAAATAATTGTATTTGCGTTTTTCTGTCCTGTAAATATTTTTTTTCTTCAAACATCAAATAATGATGACATTACTTATCTAACTTGATCCTGTCAAAGTTTGATGTCTCCGCCGGCAGCAGTTTTTTTTCCCATTTCTTTTTCTGTTCTTTGTCGAAAAACAACTTTCAGCAATCATTCCCGATGTTGGCGGCTTGCGAACAACAATAAGCTGTCTTTAATAATTGCAAACAACTGTCAAACAACTGTAACCAGGGAGACGCAAATCCTACCGACGACTTAATTATTTTAATTTCTAACATCTATACGACTTTGATAGTTGTCACAGTTAATTTCGAGTAAAAATAGCGTATGAATTGTACTATTTATGGTTGAAAATTGCTACGTTTGAAGAAAAAATAGTATACTTTATTCGGCAAAGAAGCCGAATCATGCTTCTCCGCCTCATAAAGTAATATACTACTATATAATCAACAATTTTAGTAGAGAGTGTATTTTTTCTATTTACTGTATTTATCTCTTTGAGTAAAAAACATTGTATAAATTTTTTTTGAACTATCTTCATAAAAGCATCCCACTGAATATGTACCTCTTCTGTCTTAAAAACAGAACCCAGTCTACATTATCCAACATGAATTTAAAAAAATCTTTATTTTTCTTGCTAAATATTCGTTTTTTTTTTTATTATATTTGACTCAATTTATATAATTCAAACTTTACCTTTTGAGCAGTATGATCAGATATATGAGGATTACATGCAACAAAATCATGTCAAGATTTGTAAAAATATTATATATACAGGATTTTTTGTTACCTTGTATGCGTGTATAATCTTTCAAGGAAGGTTTAATGTCATAGTTTAATGTCTGTTCGGTAAATGGATAGTATTACAATCTTGTTCTTATCAATAATTTGCACCTCAAACACCGTTCTTTATGAGAAAACAAAAATATCTCCCTTGCAATAAACGTGTCTTTGATAAATACCGCACTGCCGTAATGCTCCCGTCAACAGCTTCTACAATATAAAGAGATCAGTTTAAAATTCTACACATTTTAGTCTCTCAGTTGTTCTTTTATTTTCCAGTTCAGTTAAACAAAGAGCAAAGCATTCATCATGATCTTCTAGAATAAAATTAATGGTAACAATACTTGTTCTAATCGAATGAGTATTTAAGTGGATTACTGATAATTTCTTTTGGTATGTGCCGTAGACTGTCTTATGACACTGGGGAGCCTCTGTACATTCTGAAAATCGTTAAAAATTACACCGTTCGGCCATAATTCTTAGTGCATTAAATAAGGTATTTTTAGTTCTAGAACAGTAATTTTAAATGAATGATAATTTGTAGTTATCTGTCCTGGTTTTCATTTTTTCGCTAATAACGTTTTTTTTTCTTTAAGGTAGTTAAGTATTTCCTGAGCTTCCGCTTTTGGATTGAAATCTGAAAGGAAGATCGCCATATGTTTTGTGGCCACACTCAGGATACTTCTAGGATTCTAGTTGGTTCCCTGGAGTGGATCTGGTCGTTTAATAAGTGTTGGACGAGTAGTTTTGTAAAAAGTCTTTTCTTTCATCAGCTGATGGTTGATATCTTTAACAGGCGTCACGGGTGCAATTTAACTACTTGATATTCTTGGTTTAGATAGCAGATCAGAGAAATCTACAGAACAAAGTGACTGCTCTGTGACTGCGTCAATTGCACTTTTAGTTTCTGCCATATCATTTTGTTCTTTTAAAATGGATGGATTGTTATTGATATTCTTAGCTTTTGCTGCCACCATCTCCATGAAATTTTTTTGGAACTTTTCTCTATGCTTTCTATTTTTTTCCCATAGCAGTTTATTATTTTCCTCTAGGATAAGATTTTTACTTATCAACTCACAAATTAGTTTATTTAACAGATAAATGATCGTATTTTCCATGCCATCATCACCATTTAAGGTTATTGTTAAAGTTAAGTTAAAGTTGATTTCATGTAATCGCATGAACTATCTTATAAGTAAAGTCGTCCCAGGAGCGCAACTCTACAATATTGGCAATATAATTCTAAAGTCGTCTACTTTAAAATGTATAATGTATGTCTGAATTGTCAATATAAATGAGTCAGATAAAATTAAATTGTTAGAAGAATTTTTCACCAAGTAACAAAAAAAAATTGTTTAATTTACTAATGTTTGTATTTTGAGAACAATTTCCGAAGTGGAAATTGAAACGTCAATAAACGTACTGTAACCTTTAATTGTGGCTTATTCCCAATAAAATAGTAATTAATTTAAGGTTCTGTTAAAATCACAACAAATCACACGCGTTTCATCTAATATTTAAATTTTTTCGGCCCAATCCCGTGCAGTGCATGGTTTATGGAATTCACACTTTGCACATATTATCGTGCTTATTTTCTTAGTTTTGCAACAAGTAAACTTGGTTTTTTCGCACTTGCTTTCGCGATCATCCTTATCGGACGCCATCTTTCCTGCACATCACACATAATCACCATACACATAAATATGTATTTTTTATCCTTTTTCCCCTTTATTCTTTTCACTTTGTCTACTGAAAACAAGAAATGTGTACTCTTTGTCTGTTAAACGCATCTACTAACTTTACAATCTTGTCTAGATTTTAAAAATTCATTCAACTTTCAAATATCAAACATTCAAATTCATTCACTCAACAGAGCATTCAAGATTTTTAAAAATTATATCCTGTCTTTTCGTTGTTATCGCCTAAAAAGATGTTCTCGAATCCATAGTATTCAGGTAGAAATTGGAGAAGATCGTTTTATTATTATGGTCTCAAAATATTTTCGGACATTTGATGCGTGAATAATTTTTCTATTAAAATCCTGCATGATTTGGCCAACACACCACTAATGCAACGAAAGTGCAATATTATTCCACATTCGTTTACAGTGTTTTACTACGTCGAGCTTTCCACTTCCTCCCTTGGGGTTTTATCAGGACTTTCGGGGTCTCAGTCTCCTGTGTCACCAAGTCACTTCACCAGTACACTTTTTACTAGTTAACTACACTTCACTGCACTAGTAGCGCAGTTAACTGTAGTCTAAATTGAAATAATTATAACTTGTACTATATACAAATATTTTTTAACGAAAAATTTCTGGGAAAATAATATATGTCTGTAAAGTAATATGTATGTTGGTGTATAAGTTCTGAGTTCTTTTAAAAAATATATCTATGGAAGTCGCTGATACCATACATTTACAGACTTTCGTAATTTTTTTCTTGCTTTGGGTAATTTTATATTCTTTGGGTATTTTAAATTTCTTTTATTTCCGGTTTCCAATATTGTATATTGCCTTTTTTCTTCTTTTGTAATTAAAGTACTTTCCCAAGTAAGCCAAGTAAGTAAATAGCAACGCTATTAGCTCTATTTACGATAGTTTCTTTGATCCAGATGAAATTAAACTGAAGACAAATATTATCTGCTAGTGACAGTTCTTAATTGATCCTCATCACTCTAGTTTTTACTAATTTTCTGCAGTAATTATCATGTTGTTCTGCAGCATATCTTACGTTGAATTTGCGTTTTAACTAACAAAAATATTTTACATCACTTGCAATACTCGAGTACATCCTACATAATCATTTTTGTGTGTATATTAATAAAATAAGACAAATTATACGTCTACAGCAGCTAAACATTTTTAAAAGGTTGTTATATATTTGATTAAATCTTTTGAACTTTTTAAATTACATATAAATTAGTCCCGAAATTATTGATTAATAATGAAGTAGAAGTACAGAATCAGTATTATAAATATTGAACAAACTAAACTTTCCACAAAAAAATAAATTTCTGTATTTGGCTGTGCACCATGTATCACAAAAAATTTATTTAAAAATTCCTTTATAAAAGGCATACGATTAAAAACCCTATCGAGCTACATCACAGAACGTTTTCGGAATAACTATTCCATCATCAATGCTTTCTGGATGTACATTTTTGAAGACACTAAACATATGAACAGTAAATTGTCTTCACTAAATATATGGATAAAAACCCTTTAAATGTTGTTTGATTATCTTTAAGTTACATTTTTGATAAGTTTAAGTTACAAAAGGAATTGATTACATGGCCACATAAGACTCCACTGGGGTTGCTAGTTCTTAGACGAAGTGTCTTTGAGGACTTGTTGATAGCAACTTATTAAATTGACATTGATAATTAGATGATTTGATTCATGATGAGATAACTAAGATGTCATTTTAATCAGTTGTTATCAACAAGTCCTCACAGACACTGTCTAAGGACTAGCAACTCCAGTTTAGTCTTACGTTACTGTGTAATCAATTCCCTTTGTAACTTAAACAGCATAATTTTTAATTATCAAAAATGTAACTCAAAATTAATCAAACAACATTTAAAGGGCTTTTACCCACAAATTTAGTGGCTTTAAATATGAACATCCAGAGAGCCGCGATGATGGAATAGTTATTCCGAAAACGTTCTGTGATGTAGCCCGATGTGGTTTATATAAATAACAAAAATAAACTTTCATCTTAGACCTTTCCTAAATTTAGACAAATTTAGTCTAATAATTATTGTATAAAGGTAATTTAATAGTATTCTAGAGATATCCTTGTAATTTTTTAAAGTAACTCCGAAAGAGAACCCTGTCTTAACATAATATCTGCTTTAATTGGCCAACGCATAAGCATAAATCCATTTAATAAACTAAATTGGGTGTCAGATGTGCCAAACTTTAACATATAAGCTTTAATGATCTATCTTTGAAAATCTTATTTTATTTCTGCTCTAATTGTTGTCTTCATTTTATTTTCATCATTCTTTTTTTAACAATATTTAACATTTCTTTGCATTATTTATTTACTTACTGTATTTTAGTTTCAGTATGCTTTCATATTAAGATCCTATCCAATTATAAAAAAATTTAAAAAATATATGCTATGCAAATTATGCTATGGAATATAGTTAGAAAGAGTCCACTATATTACATTTTTGGGCTCAAACGTTAACGATAACTGGGATATAAAAAAAGAAATAAGAATGCGCATTAAAAAAACTAGAGACGCCTTCTATAAATTAAAGAAAATTACGTTAAACCTTAAAACCAGCTTATTAAGCTGCTACAAATTCTCCACATTGCTGTATGGTATGGAGAACTTGACCCTTACAGAGATATTAATGAAAAAATTTAAGGCCTTTGAGATGTGGATATATCGACGAGTATTGCGGATGAGTTGGGTTGATCGTATAATAAATGAAATAGTTTTACATCGAATGAAAAAGAGCACAGAGATAAATATCAAAAACAATAAAAATTCGAAAGTTACAATATTTCGGTCATGTAATGAGACATCCATAGAGATATAATCTTCTACACTTCATAATACTAGGTAAGATTGCCGGAATGGGAGGCCCAGGCCGAAGAAGACCATCCCGGCTCCTCAATCTCCGAGAATAATATCAAGAGACCACCGCTAATTTATTTAGAGCCGCTGTAAACAAAGTTATTATTGCCAATATGATTTATTTTAGCTTAAATTTACATCAACATTACATATTTATATTTATATAAAACTAGGTCTTTCATATTAAAACTTCTTAAGTTATTAGTAACAACACCCAAAGAGTACTTAAACTAAAGTGAAAAAAAATTTGTATTTATTTGAAATATTCCATATTAACAACTGAAAAGAAAATAACTAAATGTTTGTTAATGTTTGTTGTTGTATAATTTTGTAACAAAGTTATTGATATTTTTGTTTGGTTGCTATCAATCTTCAAGTTAGCTTTTCGGTTAGTCACTGTTTTTTGTAGACAAGTTATATAAAGAGAGGAAGATACTCAGACACCAGAGCAAGGTGGCAAAAAGATAGCAGCTCCATACTTAGATTCATGCCATCTTTTTGTCAGCTTTACATCGTATTGCATATATCTATTGCAATATATTTGAGAATAACAAATATAGTGGTAGTTAAAAGTTAAATGGTGTAAAGAAGATTATTGCCGTCTAATTAAAGGCTCACAAGACTTACCCGAACGCATAGTCTAACTGACGATTAGAGAAGAGAGCGATTGTGATTTACAAGGATTAACGTTAGGAGCAAGTTACGTTAGGTTAGGGAAGCAAGGACACAGCCATCTCAGAAAATGGTTCCAATGTGTTATTCAAATCAAATTTTATAATAGCTGTTAAAAGAATACAAAAAATAGTCATGATGATCCCTAACCTTTAAAAGAAGACACTAACTAAAGCAGAAAAACCTTTCATTGTTGATGCGTGTAACCACAGATAGAAAGGTATAGCTTTTTTCCAAAAGATACTAAATTTTATCATACACATAAAAAATTATATTGTTTCGTATTAATAATGTTTTCTTTACAAACATTTTAATAAATGTTTCTCAACTATTTCAATGTAATTTGAAAAATATCCTAAACAATACTAAGAAGGGAATATTATATCTATTTTTCTTTATAAGTATTATTTCCTTTAGGAATATTGTATAAATGTTTTTCAACTAACTCTGTAGGAAGATCACAATTACGTTTTCAGTAAGGTAAAGAAAAAGTATCTTTTATTACGTGCTTAGAATTATTCAACAATACTTCAGTTCGTAGCAAGTTAGGACGTGTAGCTGCTAGCAGTTCATTACTGACATTCTCTTGTTAACTCGACAACGTCGTTTAAACTTTGTAATGACGAAATCAGCTGAAACGAGGAAATACAAAATTTTGATAAACTCCAGTTTAAAACAAAGGAAAAAACATATTTTCAAAAGTTTTTATCTTCCTCATGTAGTGCCTCAATTGTTGGGTCCATTATCTTCAAGCACTTTTTCTTAAATTATATTTGGATAATTTTTGCAAGCAATTTGAAACAAATTTGACGAGGATTTTTTTTATTTACAAAACAACAGTCGGTTATTAATTCGTTATTTATCATCATTATTATTATCCAGTCTTCTGCGTCCAAAATTAAACATAGGTCTACCCTAATTTCTTTTATTTCTATCGGTATTGAGTTTCTTGCAGCCAATTCCCAGCGACTCTTTTGAAGTCTTCTGCGTCTGTCCAGAATACAGAATTAAGAAAAATATAGAATTAAGAAATCGAAAGAAGAATGGTTAAAAGAACAATGCGCAGAAATAGAAGAATACAAGAGAAGACATGATAGTTTTTACACACATAAAAAAATTAAAGAAATAACTCACAACAATAGAACAAGAAATGGGAAACTTGTGTCGAATACTAACCACAAATTAAAGAGATTGACAGAATACATCAATAAACTGTTCAACGACAATAGAGCAGAACAGATGGAGATAGAAGTAAAAGAGGATATGGTTTTAAAGATATTTAAAGAGGAAATTAAAATGGCATTAAAAAACAGCAAAAATGGTAAAGCATTAGGTCCAGACCAAATCCCTATAGAAATCTTAAAATGCATGAATGATGCTTAGACAGTATAGTAGACTTATTTAACTCTGTATACAAAACAGGACGCATACCGAAACAATGATTAATCTACACCTTTTGTGCTATCCCTAAAAATACAAACGCTAAATATTGGAGTGAATACAGAACAATGTCACTAATAAGTCACGTTCTCAAATTATTCCTGAAAATAATACATGGTCCTATAAATAAAAAACTGGAAGAAGGAATAGATGATAGTCAGTTTGGGTTCAGAAACGGACTAGAAACCAGAAAAGCGTTATTTGCTTTTAATGTGTTAGCCTCAAAGATGCATGGATATGAATGTTGATGTGCATGTTTGTCACGTTGATTTTGAAAAAGCATTTGACAAAGTAAGACATGAAAAATTAATCCAAATACTAAAGACAAAAAACATATACCATAGAGACTTACAAATATTAACAAACCTCTACTGGAATCAAAGAGCACAAATCGTAATAGACAACGAACCCAGTCTAGAAATTGAAATCAGGAGAGGAGTCAGGCAGGGATGTATTATGTCCCCATTACTATTTAATGTATATAGTGAAGCCATTTTTGAAGAAGCAATACTATCTCAAAGTCAAGGAATAATAATTAACGGAAGATCAATTAACAACATAAGATATGCAGATGACACCGTGATTATGGTAAGCTCTGCTGAACAAATTTAATTACTGCTAAACAAAACAAACAGTTTCTGTAAAAAGTATGGACTAAAAATGAATATATAAAAGACCAAATACATGATAATAACAAAGAAAACAAATATACCAACAAACATACATTTGGGAAATGTACCTATAGAAAGGGTTGATAAATACAAATACCTAGGAATCTGAATTTCAGACAATAATAATCAAACAACCGAAATAAGAGCTAGGATAGAAATAGCAAGAAATGCGTTTGTAAAAATGAAAACAATTCTCTGCAACAAAAATCTTAGATTAGAACTGAGAGTAAGAGCACAGATATGCTACGTATTTTCGATACTGCAATATGGACTTAAAAGCTGGATATTGAAGCAAGAATACATAAATAAGTTACAGTGCTTTGAAATGTGGTGTTAAAGGAGCATGCTTAGAATATCATGGACATAGAATAAAACTATTACGGAAGTATTGCGAGAAATGGGCAAAGAATGCGAAATAATAAACACAATAACAACAAGGAAGTTACAATATTTGGGACACGTAATGAGGGGACAGCGATATGAACTGATGAAGCTGGTAATACTGGACAAGATACGAGGAAAAAGGAGTATGGGAAGAAGGAGAGTGTCATTGTTGAAGAATTTAATGGACTGGTTTAAATGTAGTTCTATAGAACTCTTCAGAGCAGCAGTAGATAAAGTAAAGATAGTGATGATGACATCCAACCTCCGATTGGGAGACAACACTTAAAGAAGAAGCATCTGTTAAACGTGTAGGTGGTCTACCTCTGCTTCTTCTTTCTGGTCATGGTCTCCACACTAATTTTTGGAGTTCATTGATATTCATGCTGGCTGCATGACATATCCAGGTCCACTTCAGCCATGCTATACGCTCTATGACATCTGTGACGTTTGTCCTTATTGCTACGTTTCTTAACCTGTCGGTAAGAATTAGTCCAATCAGCGAGCGTTGCTTTCTTCTTTGGTCTACGTTAAGTTTGGTTGCTATAGCCTGGTTAAGATGTGTGTCGACGTAGTAAGTGATGACTGGAAGCACACATTGGTCTAATGTCTTCTTTTTTAAATAATTTGGCATGTTGCTCTTAAAGATATCTGATACGTGGCTCATGCTAAAGTGATTCTTTTTTGGTTTGGCTTTGTTTGGTTGTCCCTGGAAATTTGGATTTCATGACCAGTATTTATACTTATGAACTGATTCATATTTATGGACTAATCCTATTTCGTTGCAGTCGACTTATGGATTTTCGCTTGCTAACAGATTGTCATGTATTGTGTGTGAATTAGTTATTAAGTTATAATAAAGTTTATAAATATGTATTCTTTAGAACATCATTTATTAAACTTAAAAAGTTTCTTTGTTGTCGGGATATAAGGTTAGAACTACGCCTGAGAATGCTTCGATGTTACGTGTTCTCTACTCTTCTTTATGGTCTGAAAGCTTGGACACTAAAACAACTTCATCTGAATAAGTTGGCCGCCTTTGAGTTTTGGTGTTACAGAAGAATCCTACGAATATCATGGACCCAAAGAATGTCAAACATGGAAGTAACTAGAAGGATAGGAAATGAGGCGGAAATAATATTAACTATTAAAAGACGAAAACTTGAGTACTTGGGACATGTGATGAGAGGGCAAAAATACGCATTATTACAACTTATTATGCAGGGCAAAATCCGAGGAAAGCAAAATGTGGGAAGACGAAGAATATCCTGGCTTAAGAACTTGAGGGAATGGTTTGAATGCAGTAGTGCAGAACTTTTTAGAGCGGCAGTCAACAGAGTCCGCATAGCCATGATGATTTCCAACCTTCGATAGAAGATGGAACTTAAAGAAGAAGATTCTTTAGAAAAGGATACATCTTTATAAACTTTATATTACCGCTGAAAAAAATTTGGGAACTTCAAGCATCCCACCAGCAACTATAAGCAATAATTATTTCACAAGCACAGTTGAGGGTTAAAAATTTCATTATAAGCGGTTAGACTTAGACTGGAGCGGATGTTCCATCAGGCCATAATCTAGTTGTCACAAAAATGAAACTAATTGTAAAAAAATATAATAAACCAATCTAAGGTGAATACTAAGTTGCTCAGGATAAAGAAAAACGTACTTTAGGCTTTAACTTATAAAAAAAAATGAAAGATTCTGTTATAAAGTCATATAATAAAACTCTATCAAAGAAAGAAGAAAGCCGCAAACTTTGGATTTTTTAAAAAAATAGTAGAAATACAGATAAATACAGAAAAAACATAAATTAAAACAGAACAAAATAAAAGAGGCTAAGAAAAAGTTAATGATAAAAAGATGTATTGAAATGAAGAAAACACAAACAAAAATACCTAAGTGAATAATTGATAAAAACAATTAACCTTCTAACAACCCAGATATATTGAAGATCTTATCATGGACATAAACATGAAACCAACACAAATAGATAGCAAGGAATCTTGCATTTTGATATATTTGATATTATTTGTTATGTCTCCTCTTATTTGCGTATATTGCGTTTTTGTTTGGTTTATTATTAACCCGTATCTTCTCTCGATTCTTTTTCAAATTTCTGGAAAACTTTTTCTTAATGTTTTTTGTTCTTGCTGGTATCGCCACATCATCCGTGTACAATATGCACTGTTCCCTGTTATTGAAAATAGTCCTGTTTGTGCTTAT
The DNA here is from genome assembly GCA_918026665.1 of Diabrotica balteata. Classification (NCBI taxonomy): domain Eukaryota; kingdom Metazoa; phylum Arthropoda; class Insecta; order Coleoptera; family Chrysomelidae; genus Diabrotica; species Diabrotica balteata. Next base: position 89,253,959 of record OU898282.1, read on the forward strand.
ATTTGATCTTCTTACGATTTGTTCTAATACTGGTTTGAATAAATTCGTTGATAGCGGATCCCCTTGTTTCAAACCTCACTAGTCTTATAAGCTTTTCTGTAATTTCTAATGTTCTCCTGGCCTCATATAGCATCGTTCGACTTAGGGAGTCATATGCTTGTTTAAAATCGATAAATAGTATATGTATAATAATGTAATAGCATACTTATTTAATCAGTAGTTGTTCTTCCTGATCTAAAACTTCTATGGTATTCTCCAATTTTAATAATCTTTTCCTAATAATTTTTGCAAGTATTTTATACACTACTTCTAATAGTGCTCTACCTCTATAGTTTTGGCACTCCGTTTTATTTCCCTTTTTTTATAGATAGGAGAAATAAGAGCACTATTCCATTGTTTCGACATTTCTTTCTTTTGCAAATTATTAGTGTCAAGTGAAATATCCTTTCCTGGAACCTTTCGCAACATTCCTTAAAAATCTCAGCTGGGATACCACTTTCTCCTGCACTTTTGTTACTTTTTTAGGTCTTTTATTATTTCTTTGAATTCATAGTTGATTCCTCACACGTTCTTTCTTCATCTTCTTGCCAATTCTCATTGCCCTCTTGTTGGTCTGTATTTAATAGATCTTCGAAATATTCCGCCTATCTGTTTAATTTTTTTCTTGTTTCACCTAGAAGTAGGCATTCTTGTTTCTGCAATACTGTGAATTATTCTTTGTAGTTTCTTTGGATTTCTTAACCTCTGGGTAGAAATTCTTTACCTCTTTGTTTATGTAAGCTTCTTCTATGTTTCCTAGCTGTTCTCTTTTCTTTTTTCGGCAAATTCTTTTCACTTTCCTTCTTGTTGCCACACAGTTTTCGATCTTTGATATTTTCTTTATTTTTTTGTAGTTTTGCTCTGTTTCTTTTTGCCAAAACATTCCTACATTCTTCATCGAACCAGTGTTGCCGTCTTTTTATATGCTCTCTTTCTATACACTTTTATGCTGCTTCCGACATGGCTGTCTGTATGGTCTGCCACTTTTCATCTCTATCCTGTTTGTCTGGATTCGCTAGTTTTTTATTCATTTCTTCCTCTAAATTGTTTACAACCTGCTTCCCTTGAAGGCACTCTAATTGGTAATTTAATCTATCTTTAACAGGTTTTGGTATTATTGGTAGTTCTTGATTTAGTTTTGCTATTATTAGTGTAGGATCACTGTTGGTATCTGTCCCTCTGTAAATCCTGAAATCGATTATTGCCTTATTATGTTTGCTTTTAATTAGGACATGATCTATCTGATTTTTACATCGGAAGAAGTCCATGTTACCTTACAAATAACAAATAACAGGTTTTGGTATTATTGGTAGTTCTTGATTTAGTTTTGCTATTATTAGTGTAGGATCACTGTTGGTATCTGTCCCTCTGTAAATCCTGAAATCGATTATTGCCTTATTATGTTTGCTTTTAATTAGGACATGATCTATCTGATTTTTTATTGTTACATCGGAAGAAGTCCATGTTACCTTATGAATGTCTTCGTGATCAAACCTCGTGCTAGCTATCTTTATTTTGTTCTCTGTAGCAAATTCTATTAATCTTTTCCCGTTTTCATTTGATTCCGTATGGAAACTTTGTCCCTCTGTTATTCGTCAATATGTTTTTTCTTTTCCGACTTTCGCATTCATGTCACCAATGATTATCATTATATCGTATTGCTGTGTATTTCCTATTAGGGTGCTTAGCTTTTAATTAGACCTTAGACCATAATTTGGTCTAAGTTTCTTAAAGCTCCCTGCTCATAAGTACCTCTTACATTTCAAGTCTTTCTTGTTTTTCTTCTACTTTTTTCGCAATTTTTTTTGTATTTTCTTTTAGTTGTTGTTTTTCTTCATCCCATATCCATTCTTTTCCATTCACGAACAACTTCTTATAGCCTATTTTTGTCCGTTTTCTTTTACTTTTTTCTTCCTTTGCTATTTAAACTGTTTCTTTCTGTATTTCTTTTTCTTTATTATGTCATCTTTATGATACTTCAACTTACGTTTCCTATTTAGTATCTTAATTTTATCCATGAACGTTTCTGTTTCTATGGCATAGACTCTTTCTTCTTGTTTTGTTGCGTTCCTCAGTTTTATTTGCACCTGTAGTTCTTGTGATATGAATATTTTCATGCTTTTTTTTTAGTTTCTTATTATCATTTGTATCCATTTTGAAACCCGATATAATCGAACTTATCTTTTTACTTGTTTTCTCCAGTTTCATTCTGTTTTGTAATGTTTTAGGTCGTCTTTTAATTTTCTGTTTTCCTCCTTTATCTCGTGTAGTTGTTTATTATTATTAGTTGTTAAATCAATTTAATTATGACATCCTCTTTCTCTTCCTTTCTCTTCATGTCACTTTTCACATTACAATTTGTCATTTTACTTCTTCGAAAATATTCATCATGATCTCTTCTCTTGCAATTCGTTTCTTTATCTGTATCGATTTTACTTTCTGTTCCTTTGTCACTTTATTCATTTTCCAATATCAATTAAACTCTTTATTACAATAACAATTATTATTTATTATTTTAATTTGATTTAACTCTATTCTTATCTTTAATCTAATTTATTCTAAAATGGGATCTAGATTTTTGTAATAAAATTATGTGGCTTTTATGTTGATATTTAATTTCATGTCAACACTAATTACTTTCTTATCTGCCAAGAAACCAGAAAACGCGTAGGAATGCCTAAGCGGGTTGACTCCTCGGACTCGCCAAAACCATTTTTTTAACTATTTATGTACTCAAAACTCGTTAAAATTATTAAAATAGTTTTATCTGACTTGTCTAATGGTATTTCCTTTGTTCACTACTATCCTCTGTTCCCTGTATGCACTTAACTTTTAACACTTATTTCTGAACTTTGTTGAATTTGTAATTCCCCAATAATTTAAAGTTTATTACGAAGCGAAAATCAACGAAACTACTGTGTCACTTGCAGGACCGTCTCCTAACGAAATTAAATATGCTTTTTACTTTTTTTTTATTATAATGACTGCTGCAGGTTATAATTAGAGCAAAAATATCTTGACCTTTTCACAACCCTATAGAAAATACAAATAAAGTTTGAATAAAAGTGCATTAGAATGTATTGGAATGTTAACAACTTAATCTAAATAATTAAATTCTTATTGATAGTTTTTTCATTTATTATCATTTTATATATACTTATCGTCAATCAAAATGAACAGAAGAAAAAAGAACAACATTATTACATTTCATTTAATTTAATTTCTTTCAATGAGCAACAGGGAACTTCTAACGGAAAACTGATCAAGCTGATTACATTTTCAATAAAAATTTACCAAGAACATCGTCCTTTAACTTAAGCGATGGGGAAATATGGCTTCGAGTCACGCAAACCAGAAGGGCGCGATGCCTCTGGCATAGTTATTAGAAAATCATCAACGTAGATAACTGGAAATAAAATCGAAGTTTTAATAGTATTATACTACTCTAGGTGATTGAACTTATATTGAATTGATATACTCCAAACGGTCGGCGGTGACAATCAACTCCAGTGGTTACTCTTTTCGTAACAGCGAGGCGGATTAGTTGTGATTATATATTGATAATCAATTATTAAATTAAAATTAAGTTAAAATTAAATTGCAGTTCTATAAATATCTGATAAAGTTAGGCATTCTGACTACAATTAGTTTTATCTGCCAATGTCTAATGTTTTTATTATATTATGAGGACTCTGGCATTTTTTATTAGGAGTCTAAAAACAAGATTGGAAATTTCGGAGATTATGTTCAAGAAACACAAGAGAAGAAAAATTTATGGATTTCCTGAAACAAGAAAACATGTGTCCTATGAATACCTTTTACATAAAGGCAGGTAACCGAAAGTGGACATGGATCGCACCTGACGAAACTACCAAAAATGATATAGACTATATTTTAAGTAAAAAGGAAAACTCCCAGTAGTTAACTATATACCATAGTTTAAAAAAAACCTACAAGGAAGCAAAAACTTTTGGTGTACGTAGGTATATTATTTTATTAAAAATAATTAAAATTAATTCAAAAGGAATACAATTATTCCAAAACAACTTCGCTCCAGTCGAACCATTATCAGTGAAACCAAAAAGTATATTTCCACTTTAAAATGACATAAAAACGTAAACTTTTGATAGTTATGCAAAATATTTAATGAGCACGTATTTTTTTCAAATCAGTGTCACCATTAATTGTTTCCTTCGTTAGACAAGTATTTAGCACAGATCTTTTGGATCTTAAATTAGATTTTTATTTTGTCGTTTTTAGTAAAGTTAGTTTTTTATAATATACTTTGTAAACCTAAATCTCTATCAAATTGCAGACGAATTAAATTCTTGATCGTTGATAGGTATGTTATTTACTCGTTAGTAATTAAAACAAAAACATAACAGTTTTTGTCGTTGCTGGATAAGATCATTAGAGCAGGCATAGTTTTGATCTCTTTTTTTGTAGATTATTGTTCTAAACACAGTCTCTTGAGTAACCAATAAATTGCTATGAAAAAGCTACAAAATGGAATTTCGTTTGAGGTTCGTCAATAAATGGGATTTCGGCACCTTATACCGTTCTCGTAAAAGCATTTTCATTGATGTGCTAATTATTGGTTGACATAAGCTGAAATAGAGAGTTTCCTACTCACCATTAAGGATTAGTTAATTCCCATTAAAAACCTCCTGAAAAATATTGTCAAAGATTTTCAGCTCTAAAGCGACAAATGGCGTTATGGATTTCAAGCTCAAAAAATCATCCATGTCACCAGGGACTATCAAGCATTTGTCGGAACTGATTATAAAGAACGGCATGGCTCAGTAGTAAAGATTGGGACTTCTCCAAACCAACCATCTCCCTTATTAATAATACGTCCCTGACAGAATGTGTTGTAAAAACAACCTATTTAATTATTGTAATCGTACTTAGTTATTTTATCAACTTGTGCGCTCAGATCGTCACCTCTCGTGTTAAAGTGTTTGCGACCCTCGACGTCATAATCTCTCTTCACCCTGCCTTAAAGGACTTAGCTTAGCCTAGGAGTTTAGGACAAAGACAGTGCGAGTGCAAATTTGTCTCCCGGCAAGTGAAGACGAGGTGTGTTGTCGATCTCCAAAAGTGGGTGATGCGTAAGTGAAATACGCCTTGTAAACCCGCGTGTTTTGTGTTAAACCGTTAACAGTTTTGTTTCTCTTAACTCTAAATACTATTTATTTTTGTTACTGCCTCCAAGCACTATAAAGCTAATGATATTTTTATAAATAACTCTTTTTAGTATCATCAGAATTACAATAACTATCAATGTTGAATCAGCCCTATAAGTTCACTATAAATAAACCGAAGGAAAAATACGTCTTTGTGTTTTATTGCTTCAGTGGTCCTTAATAAATATTTTGAAGCAAATAAGTGTTCAACAACACCTATATGTGAAACATTTTGTAATAAAGTTACCCTCTCCATCAGAATGCTTAAAAATGACTTTACACACTGAAAGAGCCGTGAATGAGTAATTTTTCCCCTTAAGCGTGTTCACGATTCAAGTTTAGTTGAGAAATTTTGATCAACAAAAGTTGAATGGAAACTCTAGTGAGAAATTGATTAACTTCTTTGGTTGATCAAGAAAAGTTTGACCCAGTCAATTTTTTTATCTCTCAAGTGATGAATCACTACAAACTATTTTCAAGTTAAAGCTTGTCTTAAAATATGTGAACTGGGCAATCAACATTTGTTGACTCTGAAAGCTGCTGCGGTGTGGATGTGTTTCTGTTAATTCAGTATTTTCACCTTCTGACTATCAATATCAATCTCCAGCAATTTAAAAAAAATCGAAGAAAAATATTTATCTTACTTATATCATTTAAAAATATTTACACTGCAGATAATGCAGAGAAATTCGTAAAACTTATCTGATATAAGTACTACAGCCGTAGCAGGTCTCATAGACTTGAAATAGACTCTTTTATCACTTACTTTGGTTCAAAAAAATGTATACTTTAATAGAATCTTGTAATACATTGTGAATTTCTGTAAATATTTATGTCTTATTTGAAATTATATTTTTAGGTACTCGGTATACGGAAGCAACCGCTGCAAATCAATAAGCTGTAACTTCTTCTTCTTCCTTCTAGTATGTAGGCTTTAAAGCCTGTTTCTTCTTTAATATTAGCCTCCTAAATTGTTTAAATTGTCGCACCATCTTTTTCTTGGTGTGCCAATACTTCTTCGTCCATTTGGTGGCTTATCTCGTGCTATTCGTACTATTCTATCCTTGCCATTCTACTGATGTGTTTTTTTCACTTCTGTTTTCCTTTTGTCACGCATCCATTTATGTCTTCTATATTGCATGCTCTTCTTATGTTTTCGCTTATCTGCCCATCCAACAGACTTCTCCCTGATATTCGTCGGAGTATTTTTATCTTTGTTGTAGCTAGCAGTCGTCTCGTTTTAGATGTATTAGGTTTTGTCTCCGCCGGTATGTTAATATAGGTCTAATTGCTGCTTTATAGATACTTGTTTTTGTGTCTTGTCTTAAGTGTTTGTTCTTTCAGATTGTGTCATTAAGAAAACCCGCCGCTTTACTTGCTTTTAAGCTTTGTTGTCGTACTTCTTCTTCAACATCTCCGTAACTAGTTATATCTATTCCTAGATATCTAAACCTTGCTTCCGGCTTTATTATTTTTCCATCAAATTTGATTTTACACCGTAATGGGTATTTAGACGTTGTCATACATTTGTTTTTTCTGCTGATATTATCATATTGTATTTCTAAGCTGTTGTATTGAAGATATGTGTTAATCTTTGGAGCTCGTCTTCTTTATCGGTGATTAATGCGGCTTCGTCTGCATAACATAATATTTGGATTTCTGTGTTCCCCATTCTGCAGCCATGACCTTTGCGTACTGCTTGTATTATTTCGTCCATTATTATATTAAAGAGAAGTGGGCTTATCGAGTCACCCTGTCTGACTCCACTTTCTACTGGTATACACTGTGTTAGTTTTTTATTTACCTTTGCCTGTATTTGATTATGGAGGTAGATGTTTTCTATGGTTTGTACAATATTGATTGGTATGTTTCTTTTATACGTTAGGTGTAAAACGTTTTCGACTTGGATGTGATCGAAATTCTGTGGTTTGTCTTAGTACAAATACGGCGTCTACACAGGATCTTCCGGATCTGAATCCTTGTTGTTCATCCGATAAAGTTGTTAGTTTATTGATTTTGTTGGTTAGGACGTTTGTGGTAAGCTTAAGTGCGGTGTTCACTAGATTTATACCTCTATATTTGTTGGGGTCTTCTTTATTTCTTTTTTTGAACATTGGTATCGTTATGCTGTTTCTCAATGCGTCTGATATCTTGCAGTGCAATATTAGTTTTGTATACGTTTTGTCATCTCTAGGGTTATACTTTCTCCTCCGTATTTTAGAAGTTCGTTGGTTATTTCGTCTGGTCCTGATGACTTTCTATTTTTGAGTGAATCTGTGATTATTTCTACTTCCTGAAAACTGATTTCTATTGCGTGTCTTAATTCAGTTAACTTAAAATAAAGTGTAACTAAATTCATTGTAACTAATTCAGTGTAACTAAATATCTTAAAGTAAATTACAGCTTTCATTTTTTACATTGTTCTGAAGCTATTTTCTTTTGGCATTTTAAAGTAATTTTTATTTAAATAGAAATAAACCGCAATTAAACAGCTAAGGTAGGAAGCAATTTGCTGTAGTTATAGCCAACCTTCAGTAATGGAGAATGCGTTTAAGAAGAAGATTGGACTGTATTTATTATTTTAATATTATTGTTTTGTTTGTTTTTCTTTATACTTTATTCCGTTGATAGAAACTAAATACAATTTGTCTTGCAACATTGAATAAAATTAATTTTTATTGAAAAATATAGTATAATCCTAAAAATAAAAAATAAATATTTTCAATGGTAAATAATTAAAATGACACATACACCTTACGTTTTATCAATGTAATAAATAGTTTTTCAGTGATAAACGTTCACCAATGCCTTCGCTGTACATAATATATTTACTAAACTGTACCTTTATTTTTAACAGAACACAGGTGTGCATCGCTCCGTAACAATCGTATCGAATTAAACCCCAACTGCTCTTTCTATATCCGTAAATAAAAGAAAATAATGAAAAAAGTTAAAAATAAACGATTGTGTGTGTCTCTCTAGAAGTAACAAACATTTAGTTAATTAAACGTGAGGAACGATTTATATAAAATCATGTGGTCCTGACGTATACTGTTCATTTTTTTACTCAAAAACAATATTTGGAGGATATAATAGTGTTGTGTTAGTGTGTTCGTGTTATGTGGACAAGTTATTTTTCCTAAAAATCGCTTGTATGTTAAAATGTGCTCAAGATGCAGTCGTTGTTGCCGAAAAAACTTGGACGATGATGACTTACCGTCAAGTATATGTTCAGGTGATACCTTTTACTATTTTTAAATATAAAAAATGTTTGGTATTCAAACTATTATTACTTTCGAAGTTTAAAGCGTATATCACTTAGTTGATTACAGTAAAACAAATAAAAAATATTATTGAAGGTCATATTTCTACACAAGATATACCACTTATTACATGAATTCTTATCTATTTCCTTTGGTAATAAATACCTACTTATTAACTGATTGTCAAAATTATACTGTAATGTATTTTGAATGAACCATTTTTACCTTTTTTAGGCTTTTTTTACCGCATCAACCCCTAGGGTTATTAGCGGGTTATTAGTATGTTATTAAAATTTGCATAACAGTTTTGAAAAATACAAAAATAAATACAAAATTATGTTATGTTACAGTTTGTTATACAGTTGACAATGTTTGATAAATTTTATTGTATCACTGATATCTTCTGTCGTATAGGTGGTCCAATGTATTCCACTGTAAGAATGGAGCTAAAGTTAAATCACTGATAGATAAGTCTATGAAGGAAAATGTGCCATTATGTGCATTGAATCTAGTAGGTGTTCCTGTGTTTAGCAAAACTAGTTTTATGTTATTAATTGCTTCTTATAATATTCGTCCATTTTTATCTGTTTTTTTGGATCCCCATGCGATGTTGTGATAGTTTGTGTCACCCAAAATTAATTTTGGAGATGGAATTTGTTTAATTACATTTTGAAGTTCTAATAGAGTAGTTTCGTCAGGATGTGGTAAATATACGTTGTATATATTGATTTTAAAATGATGTAGTACCGAAACTGCTACTGCTTCCAGATTCGTATTTAACGGAATTTCTTTGGATTGGATAGTTGAATGTACAAAAATTCCGACTCCACCACTGGATATTTGCTGTACTGCTCGATTTTTTTATAGACCGTATAATTTTTTAGTTTTGCTTGATTGTTGGAAAGACGAGTTTCTTGTAGACATATTATTAGTGGTGACAGTTCATTGATTAGCATTTTAATGTTTTTAATATGGCTTTAATAGCCATTCAAGTTCCATTAAAGAATGAATTTAATTGGACTATTGAGATAAATCATAGTCGCTTTCTTCAGTGAGGGAAGATTCATATGTTGGATTTATTTTCTTTATAATTCTTGTGATTTTATTTTTCATGCATCTATCATTTAATTTTGAGTGAACCATTTTTAATAAGGTGTATAAGCCGTCAAAATCTTCTGTATAGTTTTTAGCTGTGACTTCAGGAAATTTTGATCCCATTGCGTTTATAACGAAGTCGCATAATTCAAAAAAATTTAGCGTGTATGAAGGAGATGATGTCATTAAAATGTTTTCAATTGGTTTTAACGTGGCTTCGACATCTAAAGCCTTTTTCTTCTTTTTTGGTGCGGATTTTTGTGGAGCTATAAAAGTTTCGTTTAGGTTTTTAGTTTCCGAGATTTAAGGAGATATTGAAATTTGCCTTTTTGCTTGATTGGATGTTTTAGTATTATTGCTGTTAGCTGTAGATGAAGGTATATTGTGTACTATAAGCGAATCGTTTGTCGTTGGGATATCTGCAGAAATAGGGTTGGAACAGTTAGTGGTATCATCTGAAATATTTTTTGTTGAATTATTCTGATTTACTTTCATGGGTTCGAGTTCTTAGGTGTATGTTTGTATCACTTGAGATGAATCTTTAAGTGTTTCTGTACCAGTTGATGTGGATGTGCAGTTTTCATATTTGTGGCCAGTAATATTGCATCTAGAGCAATTTAAACAATCTAGGCATAGGAAGATTCTGTAAGGAGTGTTGTCATAGGTTATTAAGATTGTATTATTAATTGGTTTGGTGATTATCGGAGAGACAAATATTTACCGCCTAAAGCTTAAGACATGACTATACTCATACTCGGGCATGCCAGCTTTTAAAAAAACGTTAATTTGAAGACTGCAGTTAGTTCTAGTTGTTTCAGTTCGTCTTCTAGAATACTCTTCGGGATGTTGGGGCAGATGTTTGATATTACTAGTCTCCTTGCTCCTTGCTGTCTTCGGATTTCTATCTCATTGCCTTGGATGACTACAGTTTTATGGTTGTTTAGTAAGGTATCTACTATGCTAGAATTGTTCAAGTAAATGCAAACTCGGTTGTTCGCTATTCGTGATGCAAAAATAACATTTTTTGGTGTGAGTAGAGATCCTATGGCTACTATGTATTCATGTATTACCTTGGATAGCTGATAGAATAATGGCTTGTTCTTTTGAAGGAAAATTGAAGTTGCTTACTGCATTGGAATATGTCGATGTTAATGATGTAGTAGGTATGCTAATATTTTCAGAATCAATCATTTTTAATTTTTGTTTTCTTCATTTGATATAATTTTCGAAAGCCGGTTCTGTATCGGCTGATTATTTCGACTTATCGAAGTTGCCAAAAAAACCAGAAACCGGATTAATTAATGTGTTGTATTGAATTATGGGTTATGTATAATATTTACTAATATTGAATTTGTAGTAAATTGGTAATGTACTCACAGTTTGTTTTTTTTTGTGTAAAGAAACTTTGTTGTTTAAATACACTATTTAGCTAACAATATTTTACGTTTCTTGATTATAAACCGCTGAAAAGTTAGTTTTAGTAAGAGCAGATTTTAATCAGCACTTTATCAACTAAGCGCAGGGTTGGACTGTTGTTTAGGCTTTGTCGCCTCTTCAATGGTGGTATTTTTAATGGGAAAACGTCATATCTGTGCATGTTCCGCTCTCCGGAACAAAGTGGTGGCTGTAAAACAGTAGTGTCAGAAGGATTTCCTGCCTTTGGGTGCAGGGTGGACTAAGATTGCTACTAAGTACAAGTTCTCTTGAAAACGGTTCTTTTCAGATTGTTGGCATTTTGTTTTGTTCGCTTTAAACGCGTGGATAATAGCTGTTAGTGTCTATCGTTGTGGAATGAGATTGTAAAACCACAGAACAACCAATATCCCCCCGTCCTTGTAATTTTTAATGCGACTCTTAGGAGTGTACGGGGTTCTCACTGTTTAGTGTTTATTGTGTATGTGGGTTTTGAGGGTTTATGTAGTTATTGGTTGTATGTTTTTGGCTTGTTTGCTTTTTGGTGTTTGTATGTTTATGATTTGTGAGCTTGGGTGGAGGTAAAGTGTACTACGAAATGTGGTTTTTGAAAAAGCTGGTAAATTCTTACCATACTTAACTCTGTTCATTATGCTGTCGATGGTTAGTGGTATGTTTTCCAAAAACTATCATGGACAATTTTCTTTATTCGAGATTTCACTCCCTCGTAATAAGTATTCTCACGCGAATTGGACTGGTAACTATTTTTCTTCTTTTTTTTGTATGGTTTCCAGTTCGCTTTACTGGGTCTCTTCACCCACACCTCATATTTTCGAAACTTTTTCTACAATAGACTTCATATAGCATGTAAGTCTTGTTCCTTTTTCTCAAATTTTTATAAAAAAATTTTAAAATGAAATAACTGATAATCTTCTTCTTCTTTTTGTGCCACTTCTATCGGAGATTGGAAATCATCAAGGCTATTCTGACCTTGTTTACGGCTGACCTAAAGAGTTCATTAGTGGTGCAGCCAAACCACTCTCTCAAATTCCGCAACCATGACATTCTTCTACGGCCTGGATTCCGTTTTCCTTCTATTTTTACCTGCATTATATTTTGAAGTAATGCGTATTTATGTCCTCTCATCAGGTGACCAAAATATTCGAGTTTTCTTCGCTTTAGCGATAAAATCTCTGGGTCTTTTCCTATTCTTCGTATTACTTCACAGTCTGTTATTCTTTCAACCCAACTAATCTTCAGCATTCGACGGTAGCACCACATCTCGAAACTTTCAATATTTTTCATGTTGTTCTGTTTGAGAGTCCAGGCCTCTACACCGTATAATAGCGTGTTAAATACATAGCCTCTCAGCATTCTTAGTCGTAGAGGGATGCTTATATTTCTGTTGCAGAAGAATTTTCTCATCTTTATGAAGGTGGCCCTGGCAATTTCGATACGTCTTTTTATTTCACTGTTTGGGTCTCTAGTTTCGTTTATTAAAGTTCCCAAGTATTTGTAGTTTGATACTTTTTAAACTTGAGTGCCGTTTATACTAATATACGCTGGTTGTGCCATGTTTTTACTGAAGACCATATACTTGGTTTTTTTAATATTGATATTTATACCATAATTGTTGCAAGCAATATTTATGTCTGTAAGTAATCTTTGTAATTCTTCTACTGTTCTTGCAACTAGTACAGTGTCGTCCGCGTATCGAATATTATTTACAATCTCTCCATTAATTACGATTCTTCCGTTTGCTTGTAAAAGGGCTTCCTGACAGATGCTTTCACTATATACATTAAATAACAGAGGTGAAAAAATGCAACCCTGTCGTACTCCTCTACGTATTTCTATTGCTTGTGATGTTTCAGTTTCTATTTTGATGTTAGCTTTCTGATTCCAATATAGATTGAGAATTATTCGCAGATGTTTATTATCTATGTCCTTCCTTTCAAGAATCTCTCTAAGCTTATCATGGCGTACTTTGTCAAACGCTTTTTCAAAATCGATAAAATACGTATGTACCTCCTGATTAACGTCTAGGCATCTTTGTGTGAGAACATTCAAACCGAAGAGAGCTTCTCGAGCATCACTGCTGCGAGAACTGATAATCAAGATTATTTAAATTCCTGGAGTTTTTAACTACCATTATATTAAAAGTTTTATGAAAGGCTTACAATTATATTTATAATATATACTGCACAATTTAACAAAATTTTAACATACACTTTATTTTATTTCAGAGGAAGAATGGAACTCTGATGGTAAATCCGGAAGAGTGTTGTCAGGAAGTGATGGAGGTGAGTTTTTCACTATTTAATGAAATTTATGGAAATATATCGATTTTTACAAGCTACAAAGGCGAGTGGATCTGTTGGTAATTGCATTTTCGTCCAATATCCAACAGAAAAAAATATATGAATCTGAATTTGATTCGGAGGCTGTCATCCTAATTTTTAATATTATTAAATGAAATAGTAAACAAGTATGTATATGTAACAATTTTCTACTACTACTACTAACAAGTATATTAGGAGATAAAGGTTTATTGCACGTGTATGTAGAATGAACGAAATTTTTATGTTCAAATAACGTTAAATTTTTACACTCAAAACGTTCATTTAGGTTTAAATTTAATATGAAATTTTGTAACCTTTTCCTAATGTTATCACTCATAAGTTTAATAAATTAAGTGATTGCTTTTTCTTCGTTTTTTTTCTTTTGTGTTTCGTTTAGTATTATTTAAAGGTTCTTCTTCTTAGGGTGCCTGTCCGTTATGAGCGTTGGCGATCATTCTGGCTATGATGACTTTGTTAGTTGCTATACGAAATAGATGTGTTGAGGTATTTCTATATCATGCTCTCAGGTTAGCAAGCTAGGATATTCTTCTTCGTCCTGGGGCCCGTTTTCCTTCAATTTTACCTTGTAAAATGCATTAAAGTAGCTCGTATCTGCCTTGATTTCTTATTATATGGCCCAATTACTGCAGCTTACGGCCCTTCAAGATGTAGACCAAATCCGCAGTTGTGTTCATTCTCCGCAGTACTTCTTTATTGGTGACTTTGTCTGTCCATGGAATCTTCAAGATCATAGGGTGAGGTCATGGCTCTTGAAGACAGAACTCATAGTCAAAAATGCACTCTTTGTCTTTCCGATGTGACATTTAATCTCTTGGATATTATCCCACGACTCATTAATTAAAGATATTTAGGACATATTTTAGAAGCATGGACGTTAAAGGCCAGTTCCATTAACAAACTTGAAGTGTTTGAGATGTGGTGTCTGCGTCGAATGCTCAGAATATCATGGACTGACAGGGTTAGAAATGAGGAAGTACTCAGAAGAGCGGGCTTACAGGATAGGGAACTTTTTAATTATGTAAAAAGTAAGAAGACTGCATACTTGGGGCACATTATACGAGGAGAACGATACACTTTTCAGCAATTGATACTCGAAGGGAAGATAGATGGTAGGAGAGGCCTCGGACGTGAAAAAATGTCATGGCTGCGCAATATTCGACAATGGATAGGAATCCACAGCTATGAAATGCTTCGCAATGCTGCTAAAAACAGAATTATTTAATCCAGAATATTTAACATCTCACCTGACAAGACGATGTACGGTGGACCCCTACGCAGAAATGCACGGCACCTTAAGAAGAAGAAGGACATATTTGTAGATACCAGATATCAAGGATAGGAAAATAATTATATTGTAGGTAAGTTTGACGAAACTTACAGTGGCAATAGCCTATTACAACCAATACATTTTGCAACTTACAAATACACTATTCAGACATAAAAATCTTCCTGTTTGTGTGCCGTGCTTGTATTCAAGCGTTGGCTATTGTTATATTGACAAGCTTATAAAATGATTCTCGGTCGGCAGCTAGATGAAAAAGTTCCTCGACCGTTCGACCTGTCCATTGTCTAATGTTATTCAGCCAGGACAGTTGTTTTCTTCCGACCCAACGTTTTCCTTCGATTTTGCCCTGAATGCCAGAGAATTTAACCGGAGTAAGCGATATTTAGGTCCTCTCATTATATGACCGAAGTATTGAACCCTTCCCATTTTGATGATGTTGATCAATGCTCTTTGTGCACGGTATCTAGCACACGTTCGTTAGAGATATGTGCTGTCCACGGGATTCTGAGCATGCGTCGGTAACACCATAACTCAAACGCTTCTAATTTGTTAAGATTTTTTATTTTTGTTGTCCAGTGTGTTGTAAAGTGTTCCACCTTTTCCAGGATTTTGTTATCTAATCTTAGTACTGAGTCTTCGATATTATTTTTCCGACCACCATCCATTTTGTTTTTTTTTGCGTTGATTGTTAAGCCCTTTTCAGTGCATTCGTTGTTTACAGTATTCAACAGGGTTTGAAGATCTTCTAGACTCTCTGCCATTATTACGGTGTCATCGGCGTATCTAATGTTATTAATAATTTCACCACCGATCTTAACACCTTCGCGGCGATTATTTAACGCTATTTCAAAAACTGGTTCAGTGTAGGCATTAAACAACATCGGTGACATAATACATCCCTGTCTGACACCACGCTTAATAGAAACTTTAGCTGAATCCTCTTGGTCCACTTTAACATAAGCGGTCTGATTGTAGTAAAGATTTTTGAGCTATCTAATGTCATACGTGTCCAGACTAACTGAGTTTAAGCATTAAAATAATAATGCATGTGGTACTCTATCAAAGGCTTTTTCGAAATCTATAAAACATACGTAAATATTTTTCCTAAACTCAATGCTCTTTTGTAAGAGTATTCGCATGCAAAAAAGAGCTTCTCGAGTACCCATACCGATTCGGAAACCGAACTGCTCACCAACAGTCATCCCCTCACAAAGTTTATATATGCGACAATGCAATATTTTCATAAAAGTTTTGAGTGTGTGAATCATTCAACTGATAAGTCAATAGTCCCTACACTGTCTTGCATTCTTTTTCTTGGGAATAGTTTTAAATATCGATTCTATCCAGTTGTCTGGTAATTTGCCGCTGCTGTATATCTTATTAAAGAAGGATGTAATAATCGCAACACTCTCATTATCTAATAGTTTTAACAATTCTGCAGGTATTTGAGTGTGCAGGTCGATAGCCTTCTAAACTTCTGAGATTAGAATCGGTGGGCCTGTATCTCAATTAAACGTTATTTCTTGGTAGATTCTTTGGTCATCGTTAAATAAGTCTATTATATAATTATAAGACCGGATACCTCCAAACCTCAGCAACTACTAGAAATAGCGGAGATGCGTTTACTAAGGAGAATTACAGGAAACATACTGAGCGATCGAATGAGGAGTGAAGAGATCAGAAGAAAATGCAATATACCAGAAATAAATGAGTGGACACTGAACAGAAAAAAGGAATGGAACGAACACATAAACAGAATGGAAGAGACCCGATTAGTCAGAATAGCGAGGGACAAATCACCAAAAGGTAAAAGAAGTATCGGGCGACCACGCAAAAGATGGAGTGATAACCTCCAATAGAGGCATTAATCGACATTGAACAAGCATTTTGCTTATAAAAAAGAAGAAGTAGAAGAAGAAGAAGATATAATTTTCCCATTCGTTATAGCGCTCTTTAATATCACTTAAAATTCTACCACCAGTGTCTTGTAATATATTTTGCCCATAAGTTATGCTTTTACCTGTTAATTCTTTTAGTTTTTTATGCAAATGCGAGCTGTCGTGTTGTTGCTCCAGTTTCTCAATTTCTAAAGAGGATTCTTGTAGCCATCGGTCTTTTGCTACTTTAGTTTTTTTCTTTATGGATTTCTTTATGTATTTCATGTATTTTTATCCGATTATGGATTTATACTGCCTCCGAACGTCCATTAGATCTAAGATATCTTGTGTCATCCAGTTATTTTTAACTGTTACTCGTCTTAGAAGACTTTCTCGAGATGCAGTGATTATTGTTGTTTTCATTTGTTCCCAGCAATCATCTATGTTGTTGGTATGTTTTAGTCTAATTCCGTAAAACATGTCGTTAATTCCCTGAGAAACCTTATTTAGAGTGCATGGGTCTTGGAGTGCATCTAGTAATATTTTGACATAAGGATATTCAGCGATAAACTTGGGAAATACCATCACTGCAACAAAAATCTATTATTGACTATATTGATGGTGAAAGTTTTTTAAATTATTATTAGTTTTTTTATTAGTCTGTTTTAGGAAATAAGTTTACTTTAACTTTATAAAGAAATCTTTGACGTTTATAAAATAATTCATTTATAAATTGATATAGCAGAAGGGCCAATCGGTATTCACAACATTAATGAGTGGTAACAACAAACTTACATTTTATTATATTTTTCAAATCATTATATAAACGATTAAAGTTTTCAACATAATTAAACAACATATGGTAATGTGGTAGGTTATCATGAAAATAATGAGCAACACTTTATATATAACACTTTTAAGCTGCTGCAAATGGTTGAATTTTAATTCATTTATTTTAGGTTTTTACTTGGTAAATTTTTTGATACAATTCGTTAGATATTTTTTGGCACGGCGTTTCAGCTCCGTAAAATCGCTCTCCATAAAACTTAGTCTATAGTACAGTCTTATTATTCAATATAATTATTCAATGACTGGATATTTGGTCCAGTAAGGAAATGGTTTCAGTCGTACTTCCTTAGTAACTGCTTGTTCTTCACGGAGTAAATAGATATCTGTATTGTTTAATTTCTTTTTAGTTGCATGGATTGGGTCATACTAAATCCAGTATTTAAAACAGCAAATTTCAAGAGAGCATTACTAAGGATTTTATTTTTATTTTGGTAGCCGCAGAAATCTCTCCAAATAATTATTTTATTAAAATGAAAAAAGGCAGCAAATATTTGATTTCACGCAAACAAATCCTATGTATCTGTTGATACGTATTTCGACCTAATAGGTCTCGTCAGAACCGCTATTCATAGGAGTTCTCAACGTGAAAAATCAATATTTTCTGCCTTTTAAGAAGCAACAATAACATGGCTTCAATACGGACGCGCTAGTGACATCTAATTACAAATTCGTAAAATAGTTTCGAATATTAGGTCAAAATACGTATCAACAGATACATAGGATTTGTTTGCGTGAAATTAAATATTTGCTGCCTTTTTTCATTTTATTCGGATTTACTCTGTGTGAGTACTAGAAGTACAATTCGCTAAGGATTTCTGCTTAGTTGTAAAAGACATGTCGTGGAATGCAAATTTTAGATTCCCCATGTCTCTTTTAACATCTTTTATCAACGTCTGTTTGCCTTGCAATTTTTAGAAGGCTTAGATTATAAGCAGAAATCTGAATTGTGTTTCGAAACTATTTTATGGATTTGTAATTATTTTATTATCTACTCCAGGATACCAGCTTAAAATTACCTCCTTTAAATAATTTATCAAACAGCTAACCAAATTTGACGATTTTAGCTCGCCTTCACTTTCGTTCCACCAGTAACACATAACATCCAATGTCATATCAAACGCCGTATAATTGTGACAAAAAGCTTGGTTTTTTAATACAGTGCATATGCTTTTAGACAAGGTGAAAGCTTTACTGCTTGCATGTGAGGCCAAATGATTTTTGCAGTTGTTTTGTACTTCATTTTTTTTGTCCCTCACTTTTTCATCACTTGATATGTAACGCATAATCTTTATCAGACAAATTATTAACGCAAGCTGACAACAAGTATCACACTGATCCTTTCTAGGCGTAAACAGTAAAATATTTTTTGAAACAAGAAGTTCTCTAAAACTGGTTCTGGACAATTGTTCTTGTCCCGACTCCTTACATTTTTTTAAGTACAATCTATTTCACTGTTTAAGCAAAGAAATTATTGGTTCAAGGTAAAGTTTACTGTTGTCTACTGTTAAAAGGCAGAAAATATTGATTTTTCACGTTGAGAACTCCTATGAATAGCTGTTCTGATGAGACCTATTAGGTCGAAATACGTATCAACAGATACATAGGATTTGTTTGCGTGAAATCAAATATTTGCTGCCTTTTTTAATTTTATTCGGATTTACTCTGTGTGAGTACTAGAAGCACAAAAAAGCCATGTCGTGGAATGCAAATTTTAGATTCCCCATGTCCCTTTTAACATCTTTTATCAACGTCTGTTTGAATTGCATTTTTTAGAAGGCTCAGATTATAAGCAGAAATCTGAATTGTGTTTCGAAACTATTTTACGGATTTTACTGTTATCCTTTCCGCAATAATGGACTTCAAGCTTAGGTAATGAGTCGATATATTTCACGACAAACTTTGATTTTGCAGTTTTCTCTGTTTGGGCTTTTGTTTTTGAACTTCTACCAGAAGTGGAAGGGAAATCATTAAAATTTTTATAAGATCTTATCTCATGTGTTCAATTTTTGATAAATATTCCGTCCTCTATCTTCAGAAGTTAAGATTCGTTTTTGGACAGGTTTTTTGCAGTCTACTAAGGACAAAACAAAGGTTTTGTTCATCCTAAGAAATAATTTCCCAAAAGTAATTCAACATTTGTTTTCAAACTTTATCTGAGAAATTTTGACAAAACCTTTTATTTGATCTGTTACAGGTTTCTTTGGTATAACGAGAGTTAATCTTTCTTTCTTTAGCTTTTACGACTTTAACGATTCCTTTGTTCATTGTTTCTTTTCTTCTATCTTTGTATACATAAATTTTACCTTCTCTTCTAAGCTGTATCTTATTTTTTTTTTCACTTTGTAGGTTCTGGTAACGCTTCTTCTTTCTTGTAGTATATTTAATTAACCGATGTATCTATAACAGTTGCCACAGACGTACCAAGTATTTCCTCTTGATATCAAGGTATCATTGCTGCAGTCAGTACTGTTTGAAAAAAAAAAGATCCTTTTCTTTGTCATTGAGTAAGTCGAGTTCATAGTTTTCATTTACCACATAGTTTATGGTAACTGCATTTTCATTTTTACTATCGTCCAAGTTTTGTTCAATCATGATAGTATTGTTGTTTAACCAAATAGGAAGTTCTCTGGGTAGTAATGTGTTACTAGGAACTTCGCTGGATAATAATGTGTTTCTAAAAAGTTAGAAAGTTTTAGGTACTTGGCTGGATTGGGATGTGTTGCCTACTGATTTGAAAAAATAAAATAAAATTGGATTAAAAAAAGGTTACGGGCTAAGAACAGTTCAAAATTGCATACCCAAAATAACCAAACTTTGTGGATCATTATCAGCTAATTCCAGGTTGTTGTAGAATCTTCAACGGTTTTTAACGCCACTAAGCCTAAAATTAGAAATAAATAATTTAGGTATGTTACAATTAAAAAAAAAACCAACAATCACTAATACCTAGATTTATTGCTACAACCATATTATAAACGTACCAAGATTGTTTAAACTTCGTAGCGAATCATCGTTTTAAGTTGAATATTTGGAGCAAGATTTACCAGCACATGGCCTCTTGATGTAAACCCCCTATTTGAATTCCTACATCGTATTTGCACTATTACTGTTTATTATACGAATATTATAAAAACTAGATATAATAAAAACAAACAAAGATTTATAATCACAAAATGAAATAAAAGCACGTGTTAAATGCACATTGAATTTATTGACATGAATGTTAACAGTAATTTAGGTTATGTAAAAAAAGCCGGACTCAAACTACAATGTGCGCGGCAGTGGTGGGGGTTTGGTTGGGCACCGAATTTTTTTTATGCTACCTTCACCATTTTAAGTCCTTAAAATTTGTGAGCGTCGGAATAGTGCTCTGGGGGGATAACACCCTAAACCACCACCCCCTGGGTACGCCACTGGTCCGCGGCGAACTGACATAATATAAGAGTTTGTAGAAATATAAAACGAGTCGTGTGAGATAGGAAATCCTGGTTATTGCTGGGATCTAGCGGCGAATTAACTAAATAACGACATGGGAACTTGAAAACTACATGAAACTTAAATTACATATTTATCTTTAATTTAGGCTAAAAAAAATAAACAATCCAAAAATTGACAGGAGGTTGGGAACTTTCAACATCGATAAAATCATTGGACAGAGAGCATAAGACTTTTAGTCTAGGACGCTAGGGTTAAAAGAGGCGCTAATTATGGAACTGATCACCATTATTTGTTTGTTGCTACACTGATATATTTATTTTTATAAAATCATAAGAAAAACAAAAATAATATTCAACACAAAACTAAAAAAATTGACACACAGAAACCCAAATGGTCTAACCTGCATGTATTAGAAGATGAGAGCATTAGAAGTTTATATGTGGGATGGTTAGCAAATGAAATTCGTTCGTTAGTACCTAATAATGTGGAGATAGTATATCAGAATTTAAAAACTGCTTTACATAAACTTGCATTTGAAACTCTAGATGAATATTGTTCTTAAAACATCAAAGCCACCTTTAAACCGTCCGATTTCCGACGAAGTTAGGATATATGTAACCAAATTAACAGCTAAGTGGGTGGTTTAAGATCTTCTGAAGTTTGGCGGATAATTAAAAATATTAAATCAAACAATGAAGATTATATGAATTGATTTTGGACCGTGCAAATATTGCACGAACATTTTTAATAAACGATACCGAAGAACAAGAGGAAATCGAGGTAGACCAACTCACACCCATAATGGCGGAAAAAATAAAAGAGTGTATAAAGAGTATGTAAAATGTTTGAATACCAAGACCTACTGACATTGCGGCACAACTATTTAAGTATGGGGATGTTGTCAGGGATGGGGATACATCTTTATCATTGGACATCTCTTCTAAATACTAATGTCACCGAACACCGAAGTTATTGCAGTATAACTGTGTACAGTGTTGTCGTTGATTTAATAATAGCATTTGCTTTAAAAATACAAACAAAAATTGTATAATGAGTATCTATTCACAAGTTTATGATATATGGGATAAGCAAACATTTATTGCCGACTTCGTAATTGCATTCAATAAAAAACGACCTATTATTTAAAAATATTTGAGGCTATGAGAGCAAGAGTAGGCTAACCCCAAATATTGAATAAAGGATTTACATGAACCAAGAATATATGCGTTTTTCTGAAATTTCATAAAATTAAAATATGATGCCAAAAGATAGCCATTGTTTACAAATCAGTAACTAATAACAAAAAAACTCAAAGATCTTGCAGTATATTTAATAAAAATATAAAAATTTAATTTTGTATCGTTGGATCAGTAATGATAGGAGACTACATACACCTGTATAACGGCGTACCAAAGGAAGAAAGAGCTAAGAGAGGAGTATCCGTAATTATTAACAAAAAATTGAAAAGGAAAATTACCTATTATTTAAAAATATTCGAAGCTATGAGAGCCAGAGTAGGCTAACCCCAAATATTGAATTAAGGATTTACATGAACCAAGAATATATGCGTTTTTTTGAAATTTGCGAGAAAGACTTATCAATCTCTGTGAAAGTAAAAGACTCAAAATAACTAACGGATATTACTGTCACAAAAACATACACAAATATACATGTTTTAACCAACAAGGAATCTTAAGTCTATAATAAATTTCGTGATAGTTAAACAAAATTCACAAATACTTATTAGGGTTATTAGAGCTATGAGAGGAGCAGTATGCGGATCAAATCACCACATGGTCAGGGCAAAAATTGTTTTCCCATATAGATTAAAGGACAGTGTCTCATCAAGCCAAGGCGAACAACTTTTAGAAAGAATTGATCTTCCTCAATACAATCTGCCCAGTTTAATTCATGAGAGCACCCGTATACTATATAAGACTCGAATGGACTTCAAACTTGACGAAACACTAACAAATACTAAATGCATATATAAGAACATAATATTAAGTATTCATCAAACAGCACAGGGGGTCTTAGAAACCAAACAAAATAAAATTAGTAACAAGCTTTGGTGGAATTAAGACGTCCAAAATGCGGTAACAGAAACGAAAAGATTATACCATAAGTGGTTGAATACAAAAGATGACGCAGACAAAGACCGATTCAATGAAATGAAGAAGAAAACTAGAAAGATAATTATGACCTCCAAAAATGAGACATGGGACAGAAGGTGCAGAGAGATAGAATCTTATATTGGAGGACGACAATGCACTGAGGCGTGGAAGTTTATAAACTCTGTTAAGAAGCCGACTAACGAATAAGTGATTCTAAATCTAAATCCCATAAATCCCGAGAGTTGGACACATTATTACAAACATCTATTAAATGAGAACAGAGACGAATTTAAAGAAGATATGAATTCATCAAGAATCGAAATTCTGAGAGAACATATTACCATTGATATCAACATAGTTTAAAAAGCTATAGCAGAGATGAAGAATGGGAAAGCAGGTGGACCAGAGGGAGTAACTACGGAATTAATAAAGAATGGCTCAGAGAAATTACATAGAATGATCGCGGTGATATTTAGCGAATTGTCACGTGACCTGATAGAGGAAGATTGTCAATAGTCTGAAGACGAAAAACAAGGAGGATTTAGAGCAGGTCGTTTATATACAGATAACATCTTCTGTCTTAAACAAATTATAGAAAAGAAAGTTGTGACAAATAAAGAGTTACATATTACTTTTGTAGATCTTGAGAAGGCATATGACACAGTCCCGCTAAATAAACTATGGGAAGTCCTGGGCACATCAAACATACATCAAACATTGGTTAGTGCTCTTAAAGATCTATATTATGGTACAAACTCCCAAATGAAATTCGGAAACCTCTTAGCTGAAAAATTTGCAGTAACTAAGGGTCTCAGACAATGATGTTGTGTCTCTCCGACTCTGTTTAAGATTTATATCTCTGTAGCTCTGAAACAATGGAAAAGAAAAGTCAAAGGAATGGGTATACAATTGAACGATCAGGATTACATATATACTTTACAGTTTGCAGATGATCAGGTGGTGATCTCAAATGACAAAGACGACATGGAATACTTGCTTAAAAAACTAATTGAAGAATACCAGAAATGGGAAATAAATATCAATTTAGAAAAGACAAAATACCTCTCAATTGGGCTGAAGAAGAACAACTCGATATCGATGACAATCAAAAAATAAATCCATGTGACGAATATAAATACCTGGCCGTCATCTTCGACCGTAGTGGAAAAAAAGAACTAGAAATAGAACATCGAATTGTACCGAGTGGTCCAATAAGCCAATCTCTCGGCTATATATCATAAACTATTCATGTTACAACTTTAGTAGAAAAAATTCCTTATTAAAAGTGGCCAAGAGAAATCGATTGAAATAACTTTCATGTTTCTGGGTTGACCGCTAGGGGGCGTAACGTGTGAAAAAAAATTGAAAACGTTTTTTTATAAAATATGCCCAATTATATATATATATATATATATATATATATATATATATATATATATATATATATATATATATATATATATATTTACGGCATAAAGTGGACTCCGCCCATGTTAAAATTCAGGTTCAGGTGAGCTCCGTGGTCAAGTGGACACCGATATACGGAGCTCACTTGACCATTCCATAATATTGGCTCTGTCGATTCGTCAACATGTATAGTTTCATAATTTTTAAAAAAATTTTGGAGCCCATAATTATCCCTGTATCATAAATGTATATCGCTTAGTTCACGTGTATATATTATAGGGGTCGTTCAGATCTTTTTTACTGTATATTGGAACCATATGTATATCGGTTTAAGTAAGCTCTGATAGTTTGGCAACTCTGCTATAAGATGTATAATTCTCGCGTAAAGTCTGGACGGTTTATATGGACTCCTTAGTTTTGTTATCATTCATACGCATTACAGTGTGTAACAATGTATACTATTAACTACCTGTTTTTGGTAGGTACGAGTTCTCTAAAAATAGCTTTATAGATACAAAAGGATTTCATTACCAAATTGGATTTTGTTTCATATGCGGAAATTTCCTAATGTATTTTGTTAACGTGAATATGTCTTCATAAGTTTTATTTAAGAATTCGATTAATAAGAACTTCTTTTATTTCATCCATTGTTTTATGATATCTTGTATACAGCTTTTTTATTATTTTATTTCTGGTTTTATCTATGTACTACATATAAGTTTGGATAAAAGGTTATCTCAAAATAAATATTTAAGTGCTAAAATAGATATTTTTGTGTAAAAATGGGTAGTAGTGCACAAAAAAAGAAAGAATTTATCTAACAAGCATTATACCACTTCTCCAATATTACATACTTCTGAATGTTTTATTTTCTATTTAGGGGTAATATGTTATCAATATAAGTGGAGTTAGTTTCAAATTTGCAACGATCTGTATAAGTAAAAGCTTACTGGCTATACTTAACATGTTTCTATCTATACAGCCCTTAAAATCCATCCTTGGATATAGGCCTCCTCCTCCTTCTTCCATGCCTCTCTATCTTGGGCAATTTGCATCCATTTTGACTCTGCGTGTTTCTTCAGGTCATCTGACCATCGCATTTGTGGCCTTCCCCTTTTACGTTTGTGATTCCATGGTCTCCAATGTATAATTGTTTTAGTCCATCTTTCATCTTTCTGCCTTAGGGTGTGTCCGGCGAACTTCCATTTAAGCTTTGCTACTTGGGTTGAGACATCTTTCACTTTTGTTTTATTACGGATCCATTCGTTTCTTATTTTGTCTGATAGTTTAATGTTCAGCATTTGTCTTTCCATGGATCTTTCTGTCTTTGCTATTTTTTCCATATTTTCCTTTGTAAACGTCCATGTCTGAGAGTCATATGTGAGGACAGGGAGTATACATTGATTGAAGACTCTCGTTTTTAAGTATTGGGGGTATTTTGAATTCTTTAGAATATAAGACAGTTTTCCGAATGATGCCCAGGCCAATCTTATTCTTCTCTTTATTTCTTCGGTGTGATTTTCTTTATTTAATTTAGTGATTTGGCCTAGATATATATACTCTTTTACTTGTTCTATTTTTGTTTGTGCCACTGTAATCATAAGTTCTTCTGGTTGATTAGTCATGGTTTTTGTTTTACTATAATTCATCTTGAGTCCAATTTTTGTCGATTCTCTATCTAGTTCTTCCATCATTCTTTGTAATTCTTCACTTTTTTCTGTTATTAATACAATATAATCAGCATATCGTAAATGATTCAGATTTTGCCCGTTTATATTAATTCCCAAGTCATCCCAGTGTAGTCGTTTAAAAACATCTTCTAGCGCTTGGTTAAATAACTTGGGCGATATGGTATCTCCTTGTCTTACTCCTTGGTTTATTTTAATAGGCTCCGTTTGTTTCATTAGCTTAATAGTTGTTGTTGCCTTGTTGTATATATTTGTAATTAAGTCGGTATATCGGTAGTCTATTCTGCTGTTTTGTAGGGAATTCTGTACTGCCCAGTGTTCCACACTATCAAATGCCTTCTCAAAGTCAATAAATGCCATGTATAGCGGGATATGATATTCGTTAGTTTTTTCGATTAAAATCTTCATCGTTAAAAGGTGGTCACTTGTACTGAAGCTCTTTCTAAATCCGGCTTGTTCTCTTGCCTGGTATCCATCTAATTTAGTTGTTTATCTATTTGTTAATATTTTAGTTAATAGTTTGTACATCATATTTAATAAAGTTATGGGTCTGTAATTCTTTAGATCCTTTTTATCTCCTTTCTTAAATAGTAACAGTGTTATTGCTTCGTTCCAACTGTTGGGTATTTGTTTTGTCAATAAAATTTTATTCATAAGTATGTACAAAACTTCTCTAGTTGTTTTCCCACCATGTTTTAGCATTTCTACAGTCACCCCGTCTTTTCCTGGCAATTTATTGTTCTTCATTTCTTTGAGTGCTCTTCTTATCTCGTTCTTACTGATCTCTGGTTGTAAGTCGGAATTAACATTTTTTATTTTTATTTGTAGTTGCTTAAGGATTTCTTGGATTGGTTTCTTTTTTGTATTGTAGAGGTTTTTGTAATATTCTTGTGTTATCTGTATAATTTCTTCTACATTATTGGTCTCTGTACCTTCTTTGTTCTTTATACTATTAATTTGTATGGTTCCAAGCTGTGGTTTTAAGCACTTCATGTTTTTATTTTGTTCAATTGATTTTTCTATTTTTTCTTCCTGTACTCTCCTTTTATAATCCTTGATATTCCTTCTGATAGCTTTGTTTACCTCTTTGTAATCTACTGTGTTTCTCTTATCTTGTTCCAGTAATGTTTTTCTTTTACTCATAAGATTTTTTGTTTCCTGGGATACATAGTTTTCCTTTTTTATTCTTGTTTGTGCTATCTCTTTTCCCGCCTTTGCTAATGTATCGGTTAATAGCTGATTTATTTCATCGATATTTTTGTTTTCCAAATCTCTAGTGACCGGTATACCTTCTTTTATTTTTTGTTTATATTCGTCTTTTGATTGCTTAAGTTTTTCCATATCTAGTTTCGATACATTTTCTATTTTCTTTTTTGTTTCGAATTGGCTGTTAATCCTGAGTTTGGCTCTGACAAGTCTATGATCGCTACCGGTTGAGAAGCGGTTCAGTACTGTAACATCTTTGATGATGGTTTTTTCTGTTGTAAGGATGTAATCTATTTCGTTTTTTGTATTACCGTTGGGACTTATCCATGTCCATTTTCTTTGTGGTTTTTTTTGTTAAAAAACGAGTTCATAGCAAAAAGTTGTCTCTCCTCCAAGTAGTCCATTAATGTGTGTCCTCTATTATTTCTTTCGCCATATCCATACTTTCCAATTCTATGTTCTTCTCCATCTATTCTTCCCCCTAATTTGGCATTGAAGTCTCCAATTATTAGCGTCAATTTAGTTTTCTTTTCTTCGATAGTGAGTGTTAGTTCTTCGTAGAAGTTTTCAATATCTTCATCTGTATATGAACTTGTTGGCGCGTATACCTGTATAATTTTCAAAGACGTTCTTTTTAATTTAAGCATAATGTAGGCTACTCTGTCTGATATACCCTTGGTGGATTGTATGTATCTGATGACTTTCTTGTTTATTATAAAACCAACTCCGTTGTTAGAGTTATCTTCATTGCCTTTATAGTACAGCATGTTTTTTGAGTTTAATAGTATTTTTTGTTCACCTTTTCTTCTTATCTCTGACAGACCAATGACATCCCATTGTACATTATTTAGTTCTTTTTCTAATTCGTGAAGTTTAGTATCATCATTCATGGATCTGATGTTATATGTTCCTATGTTTAGTTTAGTCGAATGTTTGCCTCCCCCAGAATCCTTGAGGCAGACCGGTTTGTCGGTGTGGGACTTCGAGATGTTATCTCTACTCACCTGGGGTAATTTTCCGTTTGTTTTGTGATTCGACATGTTTGTTGAAGAGGGTTTTTTGACATTTAAACGCCACGCTTGTCAGGCGGGTTGGCGAGTGAGGAAACTTAGGAGTGTGTGAATGGGGAAAGGCGCAAGCTACGCAGTTTGTGTGTAGGGTGCGCGGCATGTATATACCACACACACCCCCCGCGTAAAATGGGCCTCTTCCACTCAAACACGGTTAAGAGGACTCATCCAACACTCGGGGTGTGGGTGAGACAGGTTCTAGGTAAATAGATGGGTAAAGAACGAGATGGATTGCTTAATGTTTAGTTCAAATAAATAAACCTTGTCCCTTCAGAAAAGAGCGATTTGAATGAAAAAGTCAACTAAGAAAGTGTGATGAATTTTATACCACCCCACATTCACACAGGTTAACCGGTGTTTGCAGGCAAGAGTCCTCCAGGCAAATTTAAGGAAGATAACAACCATAAGGAAGTTCCTTTCGAGGGTTCATATGGCGAGGAGCAGCTTATATTTTTTTTGTATATCTTGCAGATGTGATGATCTGATGACTGACTAATTTATAGCTAAATATACTTACGTGTTAAGTATGTGTTTTTCTCACCCATACTAGCAAGGTATATTCGGCAGCATAAGCATAGAGTTTAAGTCTACGTTTTAAGGGTGGAAGAATGTGCTTCCTATTTTGAGCTGACAAGTTTGCGGAGAATATTATTTTTCTGGTTCTAGGTTGCCATTTGGTTTTAAACAAAGTTCTGTGATAGAAACTATCTTCAAGGTATTTATAGCAAGTCCAGAGTTTAAGGATTTCATGACACTATGGGTTCAGGTATATCTTCAGATTTGTGAAAGCGTCTCTATTAGGGACATTTCCGGGGTTTGGCATAAAATTGATTTATAATCTATTTTTATTATTTCTAATCCTATTCCTATTACTACTTAAAACTAAATTTGTCATCATTGTCCGGTTTATTTAGTAATTCTTCTTTCTCTACTCGTTGCTTGGCCTCTCCTTGGTTCTTTTTATGTTGCTCTGGTAGTTTTTTGAACACGCTATTTCCAACACCTTTTCTTCTTTATAGCACCATCTCCATTCCTGTTCCACAGTGTTCCTCCACTGTGATTTTATTGTATCCTATTTTGACCATTTTTCCATTTTCCCTCATTTCTCTTGCTTTATCTCTTAAAGCTTCCATTTTCTCTTTCTCTCTCCTTTTGTGAGATCCTCTGTAATCCATATTTTTTCGATCTTCACATTCTTAAGTTTGTATTTGTTTCTTAAGATTGTTGTTTTTTCTTCTTCGCTTTCAAGTTCAATTAAGCATGTTTTTGTTCCTATTTTTGGTGCTCTTTTAATATTGGTTTTGACTCCAAGATGATTTTCTAATATAGTAGTCATTTCCTCTTTCAATGTTTTTGGGTCTTCAGAGTCTATTTTTGATCCACTGATGATTATATTCTTTTTTCTTTGTCTAACCTTTCTAATGAGCGTTTTAGATCATTTAATTCTTCCGTTATCTTTTTGTTATCGGTTTTGGTTAGTTCGTTTTCTCTTTTCAGTTCTTCTTTTTTTTTGTCCATTCTTCCTTCACCCTTTCTGTTTCCAGTTTTAGGCTTTTTATTTCTTCGTTATTTTGTTTTATCTCTTCTTTAACTTCATTTATATATCTTCTCATCTCCTTATTTTCTTCCTTCATTTCTGTTTTCAGCTCTTTTATTTCCGTTTTAATCTCCTTATTTATTTCTTCTAGTAGTTTCTTTAGTTCTTCCATTTCGCGATTTTTTATGTTATCCTTTGGAGATGTTCTTAACGTGGCTTTGCTTCTTTTGAAGGCTTCCTCCTCGTCGAATGAGTTATCGTGTTCTGGCTTATTTCTTTTGCTGTTCATTCGATTTAGTTATTGTATTACATTTACTTTTAATTTATTATTTTAATTTAATTTAATTCTAATCCCAACTTTAATCAAATCTATTTTAAGGCCAGATCTGGATTTTTGTAATAAAATTATGTGGCTTTTATTTTGATCATTAATTTTTTGTCAGCACTAATTACTTTCTTATCTGCCAAAAAAAAAACAAAAAACGCGTAGGAATGCCTAATGCAGGCCATTCACGTTCCGACTTGTGGTACGACTAGTGGTCCAACTTTTGCAGTTGGATCTGAAATCGGACCGTGAGTGGGCTAGTTGGATTAGTTGGACAACTAGTGGTACGACTAGTGGGACGACTTGAAGATCCGATTGGCGACGAAGTTGGAGCGTGAATGGTGAAGTTGGAAGTCGGATCACAGGTTGGATCGAAAATTCCCTCAGTCAGTTGACTTTCGGTACCTGTTACGTATGAGATTTCTGTGAAATACTTTACGCAAAGATCTCTAGTTCGCGAATATTTAATAGAAAATAAACTTTCAATTGCACGAAAATTACCTTTTTGTTCGGGCAAATCATTTTCCTTTCTGTAGATCTATTTCGGACATTCCTATACAGGTAAATTTCCGGTACTCCGGATTGGCTACGGAAGAATTATCAACAAACAATGAAAATTAAATCATAGTTGTAGCAAAAGATCCCTAGTTCGCAAAAAAATAATAGAAAATAACTTTCAATTGCACGAAAAATAATTCCTATTAAAAATATACAACACACACACACAACAAAATAAATCCCAGGTCCAGTTTAAAACAAATAAAATATAGATTTGATACCTATACAAATCTTTAAAACCTATAATTTTTTCCTACATCTTAAAAATTCATAAAAATCAAAAGTTGAAAAAATTAATTAGTTCAGCCCTAGACAAATAACTAGAGAAACGAAACCTAATTTTTAAACATACATATCATATTATTATATTTTGCGTAGTGTTTATTCGATACATTTTTTGGTTAAGCCATGTACACCATCGTGAAAACAACCTAGGACTGAAGTTGGACCGCTAGTTGGATAGAAAGTCGGAGCGTGAGTGGAGACTAACATCCAACTAGTAGTCCTACTAAGTGGGACCAAAAGTCGGAACGTGAATGGCCTGTCTAAGCAGGTCGACCCTTCGAACATTCGCCAAAACCACTTTTTTAATCTTTCACTCAATTATTCATTTACTTAAGACTTGTTAAAATTATTAAAATATTTCTATCTTACTTGTCTGATGGTATTTTCTTTATTAATTACTATCACCTGTATGCACTTAACTTTTGATACTTATTTTTGAACTCGGTTGAATTTTCTAACTTGTAATTCCCGAATAATTTTAAGTTTATTACGAAGCGAAATTAAATGAACCTCCTGTTGTCACTTGCAGGGCCGTTTCAAATAGTCAAAAAATTAATAAACAGCCTACTGAAATAGAAATATCGCCTATTTAAGACGTAATCCATTACCGGCCCAAGGTACAAAGCACTCCTGCTAATGATAAAGATCTCATAAGAAACTCTCTCGTCCGCAAACATCTTCAATAAAGTGAAGAGAGCACGAAAAGTTTTTCACTTAAAATCAACGAAATGAAAACCAGATACAAGCGAATCAACAAAAGAGACCAATTCAATAAATCTAGATAAAATATTAAAGTTAACAATCACAATTTCCAAAATATGGAACACTTTAAATATCTTATAAGATAAATTATCACGGTTAATAATAATGCCACTAAAAAATACAGAGAATAATTCAAACTTTAGACCTATTTTAATACATGGATGCGAATCATGGACAATGAGTAAAACAAGTAAGGAAGAATTACGAATATTTGAAAGAAAAATAATAAACATTTTTTAACCTCATTATCATATCGCTACAAATCTGCATAGAATAAGAACACATACTAAATAAAGAAAGCTCTTATAACGATATTGTTCCGGAAAATAAATCCCTTAAGGTAGATCGGACACATGCATAGACGCCAAGATGTCAAACTTATAAAACTGGTATGGAAGGAAGTTAGCACAGAAAATGCCATATCTAAAAAAAAACATTTCAGTTGATTACAGATTCGTGGAAAATCGATCAACTTGGAGAAAATTTGTAGTTAGCGAAGACCCACCCAGTGTTGTAGCGCTACGTTATGATAATGATAAAGACAAAGGAGAAACAGTGACAAAAAGCAACAAACATGGACTAATGGAGTGAAGCTGCTTTAAAATCTTGATTGGAGAGGATTAAAATGAAAGTATAAGAAATACAATGTACTTTCTTAGCAGTGTACTTTTACCTCTTTCAATAAAGTATGTTTATATGGACTTCTTATTTTTGTTATCATTCATACGCATTACAGTGTGTAACAGATATGTATACTAATAACTACCTGTTTTTGGTAGGTACGTGCTTCTCTAAAAATAGCTTTATAGATACAAAAGGATTTCATTACCAAATTGGATTTTGTTTCATATGCGGAAATTTCCTAATGTATTTTGTTAACGTGAGTATGTCTTTATACGTTTTATTTAAGAACCCTCTTAATAAAAACTTCTTTTATTTCATCTCTTGTTTTATGATATCTTGTATACGGCTTTTTTATTATTTTATTTCTAGTTGTATCTGTGTATTACATATAATTCTGGATAGACGGTTATCTCGAAATATAGTGCTAAAATAGATATTTTTGTGTAAAAATGGGTAGTGTTGCACTAAAAAGGGAAGAATGCTTAATTTATCTAACAAGAATTATATCACTTCACGATCATTACATATTTCTGAATATTTTATCTAGTATTTAGGGGTAATATGTAATCAATATAAGTGGAGGTAGTGTCAAATTTGCAATGATCTTTACTTTATAAGTAATAGCTTACTGACTGTACTTTACATGTTTAGTTCAAATAAATTAACCTTTTCCTTCAGAAAAGACCGATTTGGATGATAAAGTCAACTAAAAAAGTGTGATGAATCTTGTACCACCCCACATTCACATAGGTTAACCGGAGTCCTCCTGGCAGATTTAAGGAAGATAACTACCATCAGGAAGTTTCTTTCGATGGTTCAGATGTCGAGGAGTAGCTTACTTTTTTTTGTATATCCTGCAGATGTCTTGATCTGGCCAGTTTTTTCTTCGATTCTAGTCATAAAATGGGCTGGTATGCGTGGAGTTGATGTTACGAATCTAAACTTTGTTTCTTTCGTTCTCTAGCTACTTATCTTCTGATATTAGGTGGATTGATAGCTACGATATTGTAGAGCTTATGTATGGATGTGAGCCTTAATATAGGTACTCTGAATTTGACTGACTAATTTATAGCTAAATCTACGTATTATGTATGTGTTGATGTCACCCCTACTAGCAAGGTATATTCGGCAGAAGCATAGAGTTCAAGTCTACGTTTTAAGGGTGAAGAATTTGCTCCCTATTTTTAGCTGACAAGTTTGCGGAGAATATTATTTTTTTGGTTCTAATTTCATTTTTATAGTAGTATTAGGTTTTCATTTAGTTTTAAACAAAGTTCTGTGAATAATAAAGTGTGATAGAAACTATCTTCAAGGTATTTATAGCAAGTGCAGAGTTTAAGGATTTCTTGACACTATTGGTTCAGGTATATGTTCAGATTTGTAAAAGCGTCTTTGTTAGGAACATTGAAGGAGCATACCTAACTTTTTCCGGGGTGTGGCTTAAAATTGATTCAGATTATATTTTTAATTTGTTTAAGGTATTATTTAGATTTTTCTCTACTTTAGCAACATAAGTTTTTGGTTATGCAACAATAGATGTATCGTCTACATAATAAAAGTCCTACTATTTACCGGTATGGGTTGTGTAAATGTTATACAGCGTAGGTGCGATTACGGTACCCCAAAGAAGACCGTTCTTCTACGTTCTCCATCTGCTATTCTTACCTTTGAGTGATACGAAAAATCTTATGTTTTGTAGGCATACACGGATAATACAAGTGAGTTTATTACCTAAGGGGATATCACATAGATTTTGAAAAAATGCCCTCTAATTTAAGGTGTCGTAAGCGGCATTGAGATTGACAAATACGACTCCTCATACCTGATATTTTTCATACCCGTCTTCGCTGTGTTGGGCAAGATTTAGTATTTGTGATGTACACGATCTTCCCTGTCATATATAGCCACTTTTGTCTTTTAATTTGAGTTCTTCTTCTATTATCGGTTTATATTAAGGATCATGTGCAGATTTATTTTGTATAGCTGACAAAATAAATAGATATATTGGCCGATAGCTTTTGTGGTCGTTGGAGTTTTTGCCAGGTTAAAGCATAGTGATAACTTTGTCTTTGCTTTGCTTGTCTACAGACTTTAGATATTAGCCATTGTAGTATTTTTGGTCAAAATTTTATAATTAGTTTTGTGCTCAGATCCTCAATCGGGAGCCGTAATATTGTTTATTTTATACGTGGATAGTGGATCCAAGCTCAACATAGTTAAATGGTTCCCCAGTGACTAGTTTGAGTCCTCTCTCATTTTAAGTTTTTCTTTGCTTCTTTGCCGGCACTTATTATGTAATCTTCTGTGATCGGTTTTATACCAAATACCCTAGGTTTGGCCCTCTATGTGCTTACTGCACTAGAAATACGTCACATTTGTGTTAAGCGTTTATGTCTGATAAGATTAAGTAAAGTAGAGCGTGTGTATAATACCCAGTTAAGTGACAATCATATTTTTCATGTTAATGTAAAGTTAATAT
This sequence comes from Diabrotica balteata, assembly GCA_918026665.1. Classification (NCBI taxonomy): domain Eukaryota; kingdom Metazoa; phylum Arthropoda; class Insecta; order Coleoptera; family Chrysomelidae; genus Diabrotica; species Diabrotica balteata. The sequence goes on from OU898282.1 coordinate 89,288,822, forward strand.
ACTTTTTGCTTATATAATTACTCAATATAGTATTTGCTTTATTTATTACACCTTCCATCAGGCTTATAAATTGTCTTTATCTCTAGATATAGTTTACTTGATCTCTATAGAATAGTTGGTCCTAAAAAGGACCGATTTGACAAAACTCATATTGGACGAGTGATTGAAGAATTAACCAATTAATTAATTATTCATTACCCAAGGTACGCCCGATTGCGGTGGTCTTATTAGTACTTAAATTTTCGTGAAGGCTTCTACGTTGAACTCCATAAAAAATGACAAAGTATTTACTTTATATAAACTCTTTGTAAAAAGTAAATGAGAAAAAGTAAAGAGAGCACGAAAAATCAACGAAATGAAAACCAAATACAAGCGAATCAACAGAAAAGACCAATTTAATAAATCTAGATAAAATATTAAAGTTAACAACTACAATTGCAAAAATATGGAACACTTTAAATATCTTAGATAAATAATCACTGTTAATAATAATGTCAGTAACTAAATACTTTTAGCATAATTCAAATTTTAGACCTATTTTAATACATGGATGCGAATCATTGACATTGACTAAAAAAAAAATAAGGAAAAAGTACGAATATTTGAAATAAAAATAATTAGAAAAATGTTTTAACCTCATTATCATATCGCTACAAATCCGTATAGAATAAGAACCCATACTGAATAAAGAAAGCTTTTATAACGATATTGTTCAGAAAAATAAATCGCTTAAGGTAGATCGGACACATGCATAGACGCCAATATATCAAACTTGTAAAACTGGTCTGGAAGGAAGTTAGCACAGAAGAAAGAATGCCGCTTAGGCGTCTCAGTAAGCAATGGAGAGAAAACATCCAATTATATCTCAAAATATTACCATTTCATTTGATTACAGATTCGTGGAAAATCGATCAACTTGGAGAAAATTTGTAGTTAGCGAAGACCCCCCCTAGTGTTGTAGCGCCACGTAATGATGATGATAATGAAAAAGGAGAAATAGTGACAAAAAGTAATAAAAATGGACTAATGGAGCAAACCTGCTTTAAAATCTTGATTGGAGAGGATTAAAATGAAAGTATAAGAAATACAATGAATGATTGATGGATTCGAGAAACTTGAGACTTGAGAAAAGCACACTGACGTGTGTATCCATATTAAATTCCTTAGATTTTTATACTTTTTTTTTAGACTTTTATACTAATAGCTTTAAAATTGAATGTTTGGTGAAAATAGCTACGCGACTTTAATGCATCAAATATTTTGTTAATTAAAAATCAACATATTGAAATTAGACAGCAAAATATTATAATATTAAAGATTAATTTATAAATTATTATAGTCTAATTTTAACTACTTCATGAAATAAATATTACACGCCATAAACTGCAGTAATTGAAAAATTATAAAGATCTTACAGAAGAGTTTCTTAAACTGTTAGACGATTACGCTACTCGATGTTCATATCAATAGGTTCCAAAATGTACCACCTATAAAATTTAAAAATCTACTACTAATACAATTATTGGCAACATCGCAGGAGTTAAGAAGTGTACGGGAAAAGTTATATACGGATCCCAAAAATGTTTAATCCTATTACGGAGTCCACTTGATCCGACGTATTGGTCGGAGTCTACATAAAGCGCTACTCAGATAATAATATACACGGCGTATATTCTCCTGGAGTTAGTATAATACCGTTTTAGTACGGAGCCCATATTAACCGCTAGAAGTATATATATATATATATATATATATATCCGGTTTTTTTAGGCGTTACGCCCGTCCGGTAGGGATCTATGGAGGAGTATCACTGAGCCGCAAGCCCTTATCTCTTGCTGTACTGCTCCACCATAGGCCGATCAGAACCCAGCATATCCTAGTCTAAGCCGCAGATTCATCTAGAATTTTAAACTGCTGCGTTAGACTTTTTGTTTTCTGTACACCGAGCTTGGGCTCGACCCACATCCACTAAACCATTCGACAGTGAAGCGAATGAGAGGCAGCCGCACAGCCCGCTGAGCTATCTGACTGATTATGCCCAATTATACCAATTGTTAAATAAGTAAACTAGAAAGAGGCCTAAATTCCGAACAAATAGTGCGGACAGAATATCTGCATTATTGCTGTATTTTTAGTAAATTGTAAATGGATTTGTTTTCTTGTATTGCAACCACTGAATCTGTAACCATTGGACTTTTAATTTTTGTGTATCAAGTTTGCGATTTGTTTTCTGTTATCTTTATTACCGTAATATGTGCTTTCTTTCGTGCATGTGCTATTACCTTAATCCAGTCGTGAGGTACGTAGATATCTTTAAAAAGATTTTTTGCTTATTACTCCGAAATCTTGGTCACAGGAAAGGTAAGAATGTCCGTTAACTAAAAACTTATGATTAATATTTTCCACCATAATATCAGGATGTGACACAATAAAATCGCAAAGGACAGCCATTTTATTGTTTCGGTTCTGCTCTCCGCATTGATCGGAATATAGTATTACATTTTTTGTTGTTACATTTTTAACATAATGCAGTAAACAGGATCCTATTTCTTGAGGTCCTCGTGATGCTTGTGTCTCGTTCCTAACATACATAATATGAGCTTTATTAGTAGCCAAATTATGGACTCCTAAGACGTAAGTCCACAACTGGCGTTTATAGTAAGAAATTGCAGTGCTGATAACTAGTGTGAGCAACGTTCGCTTCAAGTCAAATGCAATCACTCTAATTTCTTCAGGATTTTGTTTTGCATACTCTGCATATTGTTTCATACCACATCTACCACGGTCTGCTTTTCGTTGCTGAACCTCTAGTGTTACTTCAAATACACGTTTTTCTACTTGAATTGTTGAGAAGTTTATTTTATTATACAAATCACATTTTTTGCACGAATCCTTAGGTAGGTATCATGTACCATAGCGCATCTCCAAGCGCAAAGTGAGGATACGATTAAAAAGAAAGGGACTGCACTTCACAGTCTAATTTCCACCTTAACACAAACATCTATTCACTGGAAGGTTAGATTGTGTGATACGTAACCTTGATTAGCAGTTAAAACCGGTTTATCATACAAAGAGGATGGTTAGCCCACTCTTGCATTCTTATTTATGTATTAAAAAATTTTGGTCTATTCCACAACTTCGTTGGTCAGCCCATTTGTGTTTTAAATTTTTTGTTATTTTCTATAATGCAAAATCACCTTACTGGAGAGATTTATGTTATAATATACAGAAATGTTGGTTAGACCGGTTTTACTTTAAAACTTGAGGTCGTTAGAAGTGATTGCAATCTATAACTCAATTATCAACAAAATGTTGGTTAGCCCACTCTTGCTCTCATAGCCTCATTTATTCATAAATAAATCACTTAATTTTCATAATATAGGTCTAAAGAAAGTGGAAAAAGCACTAAGCAGTCAATTAAAATATTTATAACCGTATAGGCGTATATTTAGTTGTTTACTCGCATTATAGCTTCTCGTTGGATAGATCTTAGTTCATTATGAATCTGTTAAAGGAAAATGAATCGATCTATTTGATTTTATCAAGTTAATTTTGATTTTTAGTTTAAACATTTAAACGTAAACATACATTTTTCTACCTCCCGAAGGAGTTGCTTATTTCAACCGACTTAATTTTAATATCAATGTAATACTTGATAATAATATGTAATATAATAATTTCGTGGCTTACAGATTTATATCCATTGGTTTCTAATTAAAATTATGACAGAAAAACCTTTGTAATAGTTTTACCTCTGCTAATCTCTTAATTGGATGTTTGTAACCATTTGAACGGTAACTAAAAAACTGCTCTGTTATAATGGTATTACGTTTCAATGTATGCGGCCCCATATACATTATCTCTTTTATGCATTCATATGTACCTGTATGTAAGCGTGTTGTTAAGTATTCACAGACAAATTCATTGGATTTTTGTGCCCATGTAGTTAAATGGAAAATCCAGCGCTTACAGGTTCGTGACACGTTTAAATGGTTATCAAATGAAATGGAAAAATATCCCTTGAGATAAAAATTAGGGTAGTTAAATGCATAACGTGACAGTATATACACAATGTTCGTTTAAAAAAGATCTATCCTCAATATTTCAGAAATATGACATATTAAAAAAAATGCCAAGTCAGGTCAATTTTTAAATTTAATTTTGCTTTTATACATAGATAAATAATATAATATTAGAAATAGATAGGCAACTCCATGTATCAATTTCGTTTATTAGGACCCCTTGGGTCATTACTAATCATATTTTACCGGGAAATTCAAATGGACACCCCTTACATAACACCCTTTAGCGCCTCTTCCGGGCTATTTCGCTACTTATTAAAATTTACTGAAAAATATCTTACTATTTTCCGATGAAATAATCTCACATATTATTAAATAATAAAAGGATATATAAAAAAATACACAATTTTTTCTAGATATACGTATATTTATTTGTTGTTTAGGATAAAATAGTTAAAACTAATTACATAATATTTATTACACATATTTTCAGAAACAAATGTTAAATACTATTATTGTTTGCTTCCTGACAACTCACTATTTGACAACTTATTACCATCATCCGTTTTGTAATTTTTCCATGATTTGTACACAACGAAACAATGCAATAATTCACAATGTTTAGTTTTTTTACTAGCACAACACAAACATTTTTTTTTCTACAATAGGTATCTCAAACTAAACTTTAAAACTTAAGTAACCTCCTGAAATTAAAATTACAAAGAATAAATGCAAACGAAAGTTAAAGATTATAAAATAGAATTGAACACTTATAAACAAACGGAAGATCTGTCATTACTTTTGACATAATTGATATTGCGGAATTAAGCTTCGTTTGATTATTTTATTGACACCCCGAGACTGTGTTAAAATAAATGATTGGTTAAAGTCTTCGTGAGAGAGATAGGCTGTTATTTCTCTTTATTAACTGCCTGGGGTCAAAGTGATGGAGGAATGTTCCAATGTCATGCATATCAGTTTCCTTGGCATGACTTTTATATTTTATAATAGCAAGTGTGATAACGTCACCATGACGTAGCGATGGAGCGACATCTATTTGTTTTTAAATGGAAACCTATATTTGTTTAATCACAATTAAATGGAAAATAAAATTCTATGAACGGTGGTGTGTATGACTTTTGACTTACAGTTAGTAGTTTTTGATGTATAGGGTATTAAAAGTAAAATATTTAGGACAATTTTAAGAAACTATGTTTAATTTTTCAAGTCAGAAACGAAAGCATTGGTCTTCTTCTTCTTCGCGTGCCATATCAAATTTCTCCGACGTTGGCGATTACCATTGCGAAGGCTTCTCGACCTTCTGCAACATGGAATAATTGTTCTGCATTTGGTATCTGAGTCCATTCAGGAATGTTTTTTAACCAAGAAACTTGTTTTCTTCCTATACCTCTACGGCCCTCTATTTTGCCTTTAAGGATCAGTTTTAAAATTTTATATCGACTTCCCCTTACTATATGTCTCAGATAAGACATTTTTCGATGTTTAACAGTCTTTAGCAGTTCTCTGTCTTTGTTGACGCTCTTTAGTACTTCTTCATTAGTTTTTCTTGTTGTCCAAGGTATTTTTAGCATTCGTTTATGAACCCCTTATTTCCAATTCTTCAATTTTGTTCATGGTCGATACTTTTAGCGTCCACATTTTTGCACTATACAAAAGTACAGACCAAACATAGCACTTAATCATTCGTTGCCTTAGTTCTAAACTAAGATGTTTATTGCAAAGAAATGACTTCATTTTCATAAAAGTAATTTTAGTCATTGCTACTCTATGTTTTATTTCTATGTCTGGATCTAGTTGGTCCGTTATCACAATTCCGAAATATGTCATTTTTTTAACTTTCTTAACTTGGACTCCGCTCAATTGAAGCTTTGCATCGGAATGTGGGTCACGACTAAACACTAAAAATATGGTTTTGTTTGAGTTTATTTTAATGCCCATTTCTTCTCCTACCTCGTGAATACGATCAAGCAGAATTTGAAGACCTTGAATATTATCTGATAGAATTACTGTATCGTCTGCATATCTAATCACATTAAGTAGTTCCCGTTGATTTTTATTCCATATGGTTGTCTCTCAAGTGCCTTTTTAAATAACTGGTCCGAGTAAACATTGAACAATGTTGGCGACAAAATACAACCTTGTTTGACTCCTCGTTGTATGGGGATTTCATCGGTGTAGTTATCTTCAATTTTTACGATAGCAGTTTGATTCCAGTACAAATTTTGAATGACACGAATACCTTGTCATCTATTCCGATATTTTTCAGTATTTGCATTAATTTTACATGTTGTACTTTATCGAATGCCTTTTCAAAGTCCACGAAACATGCCAATACATCTTTTCTTTGGTCATGGCATTTTTGTAATAGGATTTTAAGCGCAAAAAGTGGGTATCTTCAAGATCTTCTTCGCATTTGCGTCTAATTCTGTTGTGAAGTATTCTGAGGAAAATTTTAAGAGTGTGGCTCATTAGGCCAATTATTCGATATTCTGAGCATTTTCTCGCATTGTGTTTTTTAGGTATTGCGAGAAGAAATCTCCCAATCTGCGGGAATCACTCCGGTGTTATATATTGAATTAAAAAGTCTTACTACTACTTTTATGTTATCATTCTCTATCAGTTTCAGCAACTCAGTTGGTATATCATCTGGACCACAAGCTTTTCTAATTTTAGCATTATTTATAGCATGTTCTACTTTGCATTTCATAATTTCTGGGCCGTCAGTACAGATTTGGTAGAATTCGGCAATATTATTCCTGTCATCTTCAAACAACTCTGATATATACAGCTGCCATTCTTTTCTTATTTCTTGCTTATTTACAATAATTTTGTTATTATCGTCAACAAGTACAGAGGGAACTCGTTTTTTAAATATATTACTCATTTCTTTCAGTTTTTTGTGCACATTAAATAAGTCGTGTTTAGATATTATATCCTCCATTTCGTCGCACGTTTCTCTCATCCATTTTTCTTTGGCTAATTTGATCTCATTTTTTATTCTTCTCTGCAGGTGTCTATATTCTGTTACATTAGATTTTCTCAGTCGACGTTGTTCTATTAATTTTAAGATGTCGTTTGTCATCCAGTTATTTTTCTTGATTAAGTTTTTTATATAATCATTTTTTGTGGAGATTTCGTTAACTTGGTTTTTAAATTCACTCCACAGTTATTCTGGATCTTCTAGTTGTTCTCCAATGTTTTTTATTCTATTGTTAAATTCTGTTTTAATGTTATGTTTTATGTTTATATCGTCAAAGTTAAGTACATTGGTTTTTGGTTTTTGTAGCTGAATTCGTTTTAACCTTAGTTTAATATCTGCTACGAGTGGTTGATGATCAGATCCAATATCTGCACCAGGATATGTAGTGACTTCTTTGACGGCATTTCGAAAACGCTCATTTACAAGTATATAGTCTATTTGATTTCTTGAAGACTCAGGGTTATTGCCATCATCAAATGGGGCTTTCAAAGTGTATAGTCGTCGCTTGAGTAGTTTATACCAGGTGTTTGCAATGATCATATCGTTTTCTTTACAGAATTAATATAATCTCTGTCCTCGATCGTTAGATTGTCCTAAACCATAAGGACCTACAGTCTGACCTCGTCGACCTTCCTCAATTTTTGCATTGAAGTCGCCTATAATATACAATTTCGTGTTTATTAAGTTTCTGTAAGATGTCTTGGATCTGATCATACAACTTCTCGACTTCTTCGTCATATTTTCTATCTGCAGTCGCGGCATATATTTAAAGTAAGTTAGTTTTAAATGGTTGAGTATTTATTTGGAATAATATTATTCTATCCGAGACTGGTACGAAATTGGTCACATATTTACTCAGTTCTGATGTTACTAAAATACCTGCACCATTTTTGTGATGCGGGTCTGTCCTGTTACCGGAATAAAGTATAATATATAATAAAGCATTAATAATTTAAATAAAAGCAGTTTAAATAAGATACTCAAATAAAGATCCTATCACATTTTGGCAATAAACAAATCCTTGATTGAATTCTAGCCTACATGTGAATTGTTTTGCGCATCTATCAGCATGTTTAGATGTAGGTTTAGTGCAGAGAAAAATAGGGATCACAATTTGAGCATCTTATTAAAACTGGTTTTTATATAAATAAACAAGATTTTGTTTCTGCTATTAAAATTAATACAGTTTCTTAAAACCTTTCTACTAATCGTTTAATATTAAACACCTTGTATATCAAAACTTACTACATTTAGGTCACTAGTAATTCACATAGAATTTTATTGACTATTTAGTTTTGAGAGGTTTTTATTTCAAAAAATAAACAGATGACCTTATCAGGATTAAACAGCAGTGGCATGGCGCACCTATAATCTTCCTCGGGGGTTTGGTTGGGCACCGATTTTTTCTTTCACCATTTTAAGTCCTTAGAATTTCTGAGTGCGCCACTGTTAAACAGAGACGTCACCATAGTTGCTATTATACAAAACTAATTTTAAAAATTGATCCCCTGGTATGTCAAATTTCTGAAATATTGAGGTGAGTCCTTTTCAAATGAACTGGATATGGACTGCAACATAAAAATAATTAAAGCTATACCATTTTTCAAAGTAAAATCGTTTCACGTCACGATTTACATAAAGTGACGTGACTTGTATTTAAAATTTCCAGAACATCAACCTTAGGTCTGCTTGCCATTATGCTAAATTCAGTACTGAATTTAGTACTAAAAATATTGCATCTACAAACTAGATGCACACGCCGATTCAGTACTAAAAATAACAGCATATTTAAATTTCATGTTACAACTAAAAGTGAGGTTATTCTCAATATTCGTAACAATTTTTTAAATCAACTATTATTATTTATTTGTAAAAAGTTTTTATATGCCAAAGGGTCTTTTACCAACAAAGTGCAATGTTTAGAAAATGTAAAATCAGGCTAAAAGCTTTTGTTAATGAATAAAAAACTAACATTCAAGATAACTCATTGGCTCCTCATATGTTGTAACAGCTGTATAACATTCTTAACTGCTTGGTTGAATATACAGAATGTCGAATGCGCTTTGTAGCACCAATGATAAGGAGGGAACCGACAGATTATGTTATAGGGTGTTACTTTTGTCTTAACATTTAGGACATAGGACCAAAGTTCAAGTATACTATGCAGTATGCATATTTACCATCAGCCATCCATTTCGCCAAACGTATTTAAAATCCTTCTATGCCAAAACCACCAAAGATTTTGAGTGTGGACGAAGAAGAACCTGAAGATATCGAGATTCTATTAAATGATATATAATTAGAAGCGGAATTTTTAACAACCAGAATGTTCCACAAAACCCTATGAAATTGTACAGGCTGAATTTAGTTTGAAATTTAAAACAAGCCAAATTACATTCAGAACTTCTACAGTCAATATTCAAAAGAAGAAAAAGATCAAAAGGACGGAACCTCCTCGAAGGTTCCATGCTTTACTTCCCGTCAGGCATAAATGTTGTATTTCTTTACTTAAGCAAACACTGGTCTACTTCTAAACTAAATTTAAAAGCAGCTTTGTCTCACAAACAGCAATAAATACCCATCTGTTTCTATAGTGCATATGAAGAAATCCTGCGATAATATGCGATATCGTCTAAAACACATCCAGTGTAAGACAATACTTAGTTATCTGTGGATGGATGGGATTAAAAGTGCATCGACTACACTAGGTGGTGTACTGCGTACACCATCTAGTACTGTTTCCTGCGTAGGTGGGATAGCCGTACACGAGATTGTAAACTACGCCGTCCAGAGCCGTACACCAACTTCGGGTCCAAAAAATTTTTTTCCAACAAACCATTGGTTGACGATTAAAAAGTACTTCTTCAGCCACTACACATAAAATTGGGCCTGACGAAAAAAAAATGTTAAAGCACGGACGAGGGTACTTGTCTATAAAAAATAAATTTTCACGAGTTTAGTAGTTGAAGTCACGTTGAAGTAAAAGCATAAAGAGCTTTTTAAACAGTTATATCCTTTTTTTAACGTCATAGCCGACAATTACAAAGATCCTGTTACTAAATTAATAAATGCTTACAGAGAAATAGGATATAACATGTCTCTAAAAATTCAACTCTTGGATGCTCATCTGAATTTCTTTCCAGAAAATTTAGCTACAGTAAGTGGTGAACATGATAAACGGTTTCAACAAGATGTTGTAGTCATGGAAAAGCATTATCGTGGTGTCTAAGAGAAGAAGTATGTCCGTAAAACATGCGTCACAATATTTTAAGGCCAGCGCACTGTTGAGAACATACTAAAATTAATATATTCCCCTACAATGCATCATTCTTACAAGTCAATGTTTACAAATCAGAAATTGAGTATGGCCATCAGATTCAGGTTCGTCGAATGTTATGTTTGGTCGCAACTACTATATGGGGTAGAAGCTTGGACTCTGAAAGCCCAATCTATAAAAAAATTGGAGGCATTCGTAATGTGGCTTTATAGGCGTATTTTGAAGATTCCTTGGACTGCAAAAGTCTCAAATGAGGCGAGACGAGTTGGACATGGCAGAAAGCTTATGAACACAATTAAAATAAGAAAAACATCGTATCTAGGCCACATACTCCTAAACGATAAATACTCTCTGCTACAAGTCATCATGCAAGGTAGAGTAGAGGGAAGAAAAGGCTTGGGAAGAAAGAAGAAATATTGGCTAAGAAATATCAGAGATTTGACTAACCTCAGTTGTTGAACAGATATTTCACGTTGCAAAAGATCGAGAAGCGTTTAAAGAAGTGATCGCCTACCTTCGTTAGAAGACGGCACAAGAAGAAGAAGAAGCATCATTCTTCGCAGCAAATGAAGTATGAGTGAAAAAAAAATTAAGTTTATTTTCACCTATCTAATGGTAATTATACGTAATAAACCCCATGCTCTATTCATGTCACATAAAAAGTTTTTTGTTAGCCAGTGTATTTAGTGCCGTCGTTTAGTCACATAAATTATACCATTATGAAAACACCATAATGTAATTTAACTAAATACCACACATTCTTAATTAAATTTATAGTATTAGGTTGCGTAAATGTTAACGTAGTGAAAATTCCGTATTTAGTTTTCCTGATATCTGCCGCAGATACTTTGGAGGGGCTGCGGGTTGCTCAAGACAAGTTTGCGTTTAACAATTAGAAACCCACAATGCTTGGATAACTGAACTGTGGTTCCATTTAAATTCTCTTTGTATTAAAGTTGCATATAAATGAGTTTCTTTGTGCTACTATAATGTAATATATCAACAAGTAAAACATGAAATATATAAACATGAAAAACACAATAGAAAACTAGTAAAAAATAGGATATTACGTAAAACATTGCAATTATATATTCGTCATAGTGTCATGATAATCAAGAAAAAATACAATGTTATTTTCTTGACGAATCAGATTTAAAATAGCATTTTCTAACTGTGATTTTAGAATAGAACGAATAATTAAAAGAAGAATATACGACAAGAAAACTTACTGGGTCACTTGCTTCTCGTCTAGGGGCCCATCAAGACATACTTAATAGACAAACAAAACTGGACCACGGATAAGGTGTTATAACATTTAGGGTAAACAAAGGATACAAATCTGAATTGCCACACCATCATGACAAATTTCATGCTCGCCTACAAATTCTATAGAACCGTGCATGTGTCTGACAAGAAATTTATAATGATATTATATATTTGTTGTGAGCCTGTAGCCAGTAGCTACTGGACATTGATCGGCGCATACATATTAAATTTGATTAAATTTTTGTAGAGAGAGTTTAAATACTGTTGAAACTTACGACATTCAAAAAAGATCTGATCAAAATCACCCAGTTTTCCGCAATGTTTGCAATTATCATCTTCAATCATATTTATTTTATATAAATGACTTGGATAACACGCATGTTCAAAGCGTAGTCTATTTATTATGGTGGTTATATTATTTATGTGGAGATTTAAAATTCTTACACCAAGTAGTTTGAGGAATAACTGGTTGTAAAATGGTGCATTTTGTTTGGTTTGTAAAGCAGTAAAGATTCCATTGATCTTTCCATAGTGATAGCTGTTTTTTTTAATCGTAGTGGCATCTGATACGCATAAAGAATATGACAATAAAGTGCCTGATATTATACTAGTTTTAGCTAAGTAATCTACATATTCATTATCTTTGAGTCCAATATGTGCCTTAACCCAAATAAATTTTATATTAAGGCCACAGTCTGCTAAGTGCTTTAATTGATCTTTTATTAAAAAAATATAAGGGTTACTAAATGTTGTGGGCAAAAAGTGTTTTTATGTTCTGTAGAACTAAAAGACAGTTTTTAACATATTTCAAAGCTTCATGGTTTAGCTTTATGGAAGAGAGCAAAGAAGTCTAAATTGTTGTCCACTTTGGCCAAATTCTGTGATTCAATTTTCAATTCTTTGAAAAAATTGAATTGTTCTGTAAAGCAGTACACAAAGGTGAAGATGGCTTTTTAATCCAGTATTTGTGAGTGAGATCTGATTCGTTTAGTTGATGTATACTGGAAAATAATTTGGCATTTGTTGAGTGGGCCTTGAGTACCCATTTTTTTTCGCTTAATATATTTCTTCTAATCTAAAAAGGAGGCTTATAAGCTTCAAAATGTAGTGATTGTATAGGGGTTGATCTCATAGCACCTAAACAGACTCTTAAGACAGAATTTTGAAAAATGTCAATTTTTCTTAGAAGATTTCTAGATGCAGAACCGTAAAAAGTAGCACCATAATCTATAATGGATCGTATATAAGCTCTGTAAAATAATAATGATGTTTCAACATCGCAACCCCACCACAGTTTAGTTGTCATTCTAAGAAAATTACTACCTTTGTTGCATCTATCCAGCATATATTGTATGCGTTGTTTCCAATTCAATTTTTTATCCAGTATAAAGCCCAGGTTTTTGACATGGTTTTTAAATGTAAAAGATTGATTATTAAGAAGTTTATTTTGATTTAGAGAAAGGTTGAGTCTTGTCAAGACCGATTCTGCTGATTTGGCAATTGATAAATTTAAGCCGTTCTCTAAGTACCATGGGAAAAGAGAACTACATAGTCTGCTTAGGTTTTGCATACCGTTTTCGTATTTCTTACTTTCTGTGTAGACACAAAAGTCATCTGCATATTGTATTATTTTTAATGGGGTGTTGTTAATTTGCATATTATGTATGTCAGAGGTGTACATATTAAATAAAATTGGCGATAATACCGAGCCTTGTAGTATGCCGTGATAGTTGTGTCGAGGTCCTATTAGTTTATTATTATGGTCTCTGACGTAGATTACCCTGTCTGTATAGAAACCGATAATTGTGTTAACGGAAGCAATTGGCAAATGAAAGAAATTTACCATTTTGAATTTCAATATTGACAAACAAACTGATTCATCTGCTCCTTCAATATCCAAGAATAGGGCTGTTAAATAATTATTAATAGTTTACTTGTTCTGTACATCAACAACAAGTATTGTTAAAGCGTCTAGAGATCCAAAACCTCTTTTGAAGCCAAACTTGTTTACTGATAGTAAATTCTCTTTTTGTATCCACCGATCTAATCTAAATTTTATAAGCCTTTCTAGGGTTTTAAATACGCATGAGAGTAAGGATATTGGTCTATATGAACTCACAATATTTGGATCCATTCCGGGTTTAAGGATAGGAACGACTAAGATATTTTTAGGAGGACTCGATAACTATGTTATTTTGGATGATATCATTGAATATATGTAAAAGATAGTTTTTTGCAACCGTTGGTAGATTGACTAACATGGGGTATTTTACATGATCGATTCCAGGAGAAGTATTAATGTGGGTTTTAAGAGCGGAGTCTAATTCAGTTTTAGTAAAAGGTTTTAATAGAAAGTGGTTATTTGAATGATAACTTTGTGTAGGCTGTGTAGGAGAATGTTAAACCCATGGAGGAAATACTCTATTAAAGAAGTCATCTAATAAAGTATCATTGAAGGGTTTTGTACTTTTATATGATTTTTGGTTCATTTTGTTAGCTAGTGACCACATTTCTTTAGAAGAAGTATTTTTGCTTAAATTAGAACACCATTTGATCCAACTATATTTAGCTTTTTGTTTCAGCTGCTTTTTAGTATGAGCAGTAATTTTCTGAAATTTTAGATAATTATCAAGGCTTAGTAGACGTTTAAAAACTGTTAATACTTTTTTTCTGTTATTAATTATCAGATCACATTCTGGGTCCCACCATGGCGGAGGGGATCGATTTTTGGATTTAAAAATTTTGTATTGAGGAATAGATTTAATAGCAGCATGATTAATGCAATCTATTAGAAAGTTATAATTTTCATAAGTATTAAGGAAATTTACTTTTATTAGAAAACATGTTTTCAATTAAGGATGTATACAGGGACCAATTGGCCTTTTTGATATTCCATTTGCTTTTCGGATAAATTGTTTTCTGCGATGTGTCAGTTATTGAAAAATTCATAGTTATTGCAAAATATTGGAGCCTAAGGTGTCAGATAAAACTGATCAAATGATTTTACTAGCTATATTGGCTGTGCAGAGGGAAATGTCAATCATCGATTTTTGAGGACCATATCTAGGAAGATAGGTAGGTTCACCATTATTCAAAATTACAAGATCTAGATCCTTAACACTACTATCTATCTATCTAATTAGCCTTTTTCGGTCCATCTTTGAACATAGGCCTCCCCAATCCTTTTTCATTCTTCTCTGTCTGTCGCAACAGTCATCCATCTAGAGCCCACGTGCTTCTTGATATCATCTGCCCATCTCATTTGGGGCCTTCCTCTGCTTCGTTTATATTCCCACGGTCTCCAACTTATAAGAATTTTGTTCCATCGGTCTTCTTTTTGTCTTATATTGTGTCCGGCAAATCTGCATTTCAATTTTGCAACTTCTTGTCTAACATCCCTCACTTTTGTTTTCTCTCTTATCCACTCGCTTCTCTTCTTATCCATTAGTCTTATGTGCGACATTTGTCTTTCCATTGCTCTTTGGGTTTTTATGATTTTGTCCATGTTTGCTTTTGTAAATGTCCACGTTTGGGAGCCATACGTAAGAACAGGGAGTACGCATTGATTAACATTACTAACAATTTATTAATCAACTGCATCATTTTGTAATGAGCCCCACAGTGAGTTGTTAGCATTCATATCTCCTCCAATTATAAAAGGTGATTTGACTTGTGAGAAGATATTTATCCAATAAGTTTTGGAAGTACAAATTTTAGGTGGTCTATATATAGATAGAAAACTTAGTTCTATTACTTAGTTGTATTAATTTTAGCGGTAGCACCGCAGACTAAAATTTCATCTTTAAAATTATTTCTAATATTTATTTGACAAAATGGTATGATTATTTTAATTAAGATTACAACACCTGCGTACCCGTCATACTTATCTTGGCGAATTACATTATAACCTTTAAATATATAATTCTGATTTGGTTTGAACCAAGTTTCGCTTAATCAGGCAACGTCAATATTTTCAATTGTTAAAAAATGAACTAAACTGTTTTTATTCGAAACAACGGATCGACCGTTCCATTGCAAAATTTTTAATGATTTAAGTTCTGTGAAGATGTTATTTATTGATAATATCCTCCAAAATCGTTTTTATTCCATGGTGAATACTTTCTTGACTTAATGTTTTAATATCATCCCCAGTTTAAATATTTGTGATTAAATTAAAAATGTAATTGAAAATAAGTGTTTGTAGAACTGTCTGATCTGGTTTATTACGACAATTAGGGGTCTAGGGGGGCCACAATTTTAAGGAAACATAGGTCCATTATGTGGGGACTATGAGGTAGGAGAGATTCATTTTTGTTTTTTTCTCTATGCTATAGTGACTTTAGGAGGGTTGTGATGTGTTATTTAATGATATGTTTTGGTTTCTACGCGTGATTACTTGTGTGGCAGCAGAAGGTTTTGAATTTTTTGTGAATGTTGGCAGAAGAGGAAAACTGTTTCCGATATCTTTTAGTGTGGAATATCTATTCTGAGTAAACAATCCTGAGAAGGATGATTCACAGTAAGTTTTTGCCCCGATGAAAGAAGTTTTTTGCTCAATCATTACGTTTTTGATCTTCTTCTGCAGTTCATATTTTGGACGTTTCTTGGAAATGGATACATGATCCTTAATATTGCAATGGATGCACTGAATATCATTATCTTGGCACGCATGATCTTCATTTTTAGTTTTTCCCCATTTTATGCAATGTACCTCTGTACTCCGACACTGCTTGGAGATATGTTTAAATCCCAAACAATTATAACACTAAGTGACCTTGCCAATATAGGTTTCCACAGGAAAAAATACACTTTTTATTGCAATGTAGCTAGGTAAAATATTTCTCCCAAAGGTGACTTTACAGTACTTTTCGGTACATAGTTAGTTTTTCCTTCAGTGTCAACCCTTCTAAAAGTTCGTTTGAAACCTAATATGGAGGAGAGAGATTCACTGTTATCTAATAAATTATTTTCATCATATTGGGTATCAACATCTCCGATTAGACCTTTAATTTCTAGTAGATGATTAGGAATATAAGCTACCAAATTTTCATTTTTTAACTTTAAATTTTTAAACAAATTATATGCATCAGAAATTGACCTTAACAAAACTTTAATTCTGTTTTTCCAATGCCTTTAATTTTAATAATATTAGGAATATTCAACTTTTTTTGCAAAATATGCGCGACAGTTAAGGGATGTAAAACGACCTATATTTTCATTGTTTGTTTTTTGTATGTAAACATAAACATTATTAAAATTGTACTTATCTGATTTGACGTTGAAAAATTCTATCGCTCCTGTATTTTGTGCTGTTTGAGGTTTTGGCAAGATTGTAGTACAGTCACTGGTTTTATTTACATTTTTCGCATTCGAATCATCAAAATTTTCGATTAAACTGGATTCATTAATTGGCATTTTACTATTCTCACTAACACATGAAAAGTTTAAATCACCTATTGGCGTCTCTGGGGAAATCGCCTCCCCCATGGGGGAGTCGCTTATAGACTTATTTATTACACTGAGTTAATGTCAAACTTCGAATCATCTGCACTAATTTAAAATCGAGTTAATTAGTAGAAAAAAAAGATACTAGGCGCTTATCATTTATTCTAGAATAAATGTTAATTTGCAAATAGGGGACAATTACAAGTAATTATAGTCTTTTTTTTTCTAAAAAATGGCTTCGGCAGGACCAATTAGCCAGATTTGTTTATGTTTATTGTTAATATCGACTGAATTTTAATTATATTATTGATTGCAGATTCATAATCAAAATTTTCTTGTTATCAGCTATCAATGTTAGTACAACATATACCTAATATTTTTATGGATACATAAATTTTGTTTTGATACATTTTTATTTTGTTTTTTATTTTTTTATCATCTTGTTTTTTTGTTTTTTATTCTATATTTCTATTTTCTTAATTCTTTTATGTATTTTTAAACCTATTTATAGGTTTAAAATACTATTTACAACTTGTATTTTCATATTTGTTTTGCATTTACAAACATGTTTGTATATTCAATGAAGAATTTCCATATTATTTGAAAATATTAAAAGATTTAGGTTTATTGGAAAACAACACTTAGAATTGATTAACTCCTTATACAGTTCGTTTATATTATTAATTTGTAAATCACATTCTAATATAATATGTATTAGATCGCCCATTTTGCCACAAGTACAATTGGGAGTATTTGATATGCCGATTCCATATATTGTAAGATGGCGTAAGAGCATGATTTGCTCTCAGCCGATTAGGTAATGGTCTTTATAAAATGTCGATTAGATTCTGTGTGAAACCATCTTCTTATGGGTATCCTAGAGTTACAATGATAAAAGTTTAATTTTAATTCTCTGTAATGTAAATGCCAATTATTTTTAAGTTTTGTCCACTAACATTGTCAATATATATAGATTGAACCAAATTAAAACGGAACATACAATTTAATACATGTGTGTTTGAACTGCATTTGAAATAGTGGACCAATATAAAACTCGGACAAAAATAAATCCATACCTAGGTATAGACATTGTATAAAATATCGTTCAACTATCTGTCTCACAACAATGTTGTTTGCATAAGACGGGTTTGTCTAAGGATCGATTATAGTTCAGGAAATAAAGCTCGAAAATAGTTAAAACCTCGCAATTTTTTCGTCCTGCATGTATCCATTTTAAATTTTAACAAAAGGTAGGTGATAGCCCAAGGATCAAAATCTATATCGAACCGAAGTGTGCTGAAGGGTTTTAGGGGTGAAAACTACCCCTAATTGTCAAAAATTATAAAATAACATATTAAACCTGAATATGGGTAAGATTTGGTTTGAATTAGTTAAATAATGATTATTTTATACTTTTGAATAGAGTTCCATCATATTTCAACCCTTAAAAAGCAACCCTTGTTAGAGATTAATGTAAAAAAATTACCAATTATAAAAAAATGATTTCGCCTTGGATCGATTTGGATAAAAATTTGGATTTAAGCTCAATTCACCCGCTGCTTTATAGTTTATGGCATGTCGACGAACCCTGATTGTTCTAAGGGGTGAAAACTACCCGTAATTGTCAAAAATTATAAAATACCATATTAAACCTGAATATGGGTAAAATTTGGTTTGAATTAATTAAATAATGATAGTTTCATGCTTTTGAATAAAGTTCCATCATATTTCAACCCTTAAAAAGCACCCTTATTAGTGATTAATATAAAAAAATTAGTAATGCGAGAAAATGATTTCACCTTGGAACGATTTGCATAAAAATTTGGAATTAAGCTCAACTCACCCTCTGCTTTATAGTTTATGTCATGCCGATGAACCCTGATTGTTCTTAGGGGTGAAAACTACTTCTAATTTTCAAAAATTGTAAAATAATATTATAAATCTTAAGATGAGTGAAATTTGGTTTGGATTAGTTAAATAGTGATTTTTTTATACTTTAAAATACAAATTCATACATTTTCAACCCTTAAAAATCAATTGTTATGAGTGCTATAGGTGAAAACAATTTTTTGCCAAAATTTTGCAACTTTTCAACTTTTCAAAATCACCCTTTACAACATTGCAGTTTTTATAAACTAATTTATAAGATATAAATTGAAAAAAGTAGTATTAAATACAAAAAAATTTATCAACATAAAAAGGCACCATATATTCTTATACATTTACATAAATAGTTGAAAATATTTACATTTATAGGTAAAACAATTGTAATATTAATTTTATTCGTCATCAATTACATCTTCGTGGACTATTATTGCACCCTTCACCTGAGCACCCAGAACAAGTAGAGTTACAGTATAAACCAACTTTTCTGCACCCACATGAAACACCGCATCCTTTTTTGCATTGCCAAAAAATAATTTTCAAAAGTTCATCGAGTGCAGGTTGTTTGTTTATGCGTACGGGTAATAACAAACCATCTTTGGAATACCATCCCCAATCTGTTGCTCTAATATTTTCATTGCCAAGCCATAGACATATGAGCAGATGTTTTATTCTGTTGTATGGGATTTCAAAATAAGAACGCTTAAAATTTCGAATGTATAACGCCCCACTAGCTAATATACCGGTTTTGTAGATTACCATGCTCCGAAATGTACTGTACTATACTAATAAAATTTTCCGGAAAAAAATTCACTGGTTTTTTTTAACGTATTTCCTTTAATTTTTAACGATAGAGTGTTTCTTCAAAAACGATTTGTAGAGGTTTTTAAGAGCTACAAGAATCTGTGAATTAAATCTTTTTGGAACCCTTGGTTTTTAAATGGGGTGAGTTTAAAGGGATCGAAAAAGATGGTGCTTGATCGTAAATCGATGCTTTAAACGGCTATATCTTGCCAAATATTCATTGTACAACAAATCTAAATGAAGGATAATTTTAGTCATTAAAAAAGCTACAATTTGGTAATTTGTATTTTTTTTTATATATTGAGTATTTTCGGGCATATTTAAAAAAAGAAGGGTAAAAAATATGAAATTGTAAATCGTTTCTCGCTTTAAGCTGTACTTTTTATAACACAAAGCATTTTAAATGGGTCAAACTTCTTGGACATATTAACAATACATGTACAAAGGGAATTTCAGAAGGGTGAAGATCGATTTTAATTATGGTGGTGGTTATGGGGTTGTTTTCATCGATTTTTTCATAAAAAATGAGGTATTGACCTTATTTTCATCATAACTCACTCAATTTTTCAGCTAGAGTCTTTTTTATGATAGGTCTATTTATGCTCTTTAAAAAAGGTTTTGTGAGTTTTCTTCCAAAAATGCATCATTTTCCCGATATTTGATTTTGAATCTTCCAAATTTGGCATTTGAAGAAAACCGCTGAACATTAATAGGCCGTATTTCGGTTCCTGTTATATCCCAAAAACATTTTAAAAAATGAATTGTATTTGTCTTTTTAAAAGCTACAAATTTGTTCTCTACAATTTTTTTGATAAAATGCACCATTTTTGAATTATTCGCGAAAAATCGATTAAAAACGTGGATTTTTTCGTCCAAAAATTATTACTTTCGATCGCGAATAACTTAAAAAATATCATTTTATAAAAAAAATGTATAGCACATTTTTTGTTTAGAATCACTTTTTTAATCGAAACCTGTAGTTAAAACGTAAAAAAAAATTTCACCCCGGAGATGGGGTGGCAACCACCCCCTAGGCTTTGGCGCACTTTGGTTCGATATAGATTTTGATCCTTAGGCTATTACCTACCCTCTGTTAAATTTCAAGTCAATCCAGGGAGCACGAAATAATTGCGAGGTGAAATGCTTCATTTCCTGGACTATAACTGGTTTGACAGCATAAATCGTAGATTTATGTGTAGCTTTCAATTTTTATGAGTTCAGAATCCAGCAGCCCACTGAAGTATTGGATTTTTATAATATAAATATTTGACAATATTTTGTTGGCCAACCACCTACAGCAGAATTGAGCCGAAATACATTATATTCCTATGTTCCGAATTTATTTCGTTCAATCTGTATGTAGCTGAAATTAAATTTTTGTTTACTTTTTCTCCAAGCATATATGCTAACTTAGCCAAATTGTCAACGACTTCAGCATTTTATTCCCGAATGGCACTTGATCCATAGAATTATTATATTTAATCCTAATTGTATGGTTTCATACAGAATTTTAAGAATATTCAGTTTAATGTGGTTTATGTGTTTGACTGTTTGAATGTTGTTAAATCTGTCGACAACGCTTTTACTGTCAATAAATAAATATAGTTGCTAGTCGGATTCAGTACTACATACTGAAAAGCAAACATTATTGTCATCATTTTTTCTGTGTATATTGTGCATTCACTGGGTAAGCTATACTGGTGATGGTAATTTTTATTTTCGTGGAACATTGCACAGCCGGTTCCATTTGCATCTTTTAACGCATCAGTAAAAACGTACTGATAATTTGTCCATTTTTCTTTAATAATTATATCAAACATAGTTAGAGGTAAATGTGAGTTTAAATAACATATTTTAACCTTTCTAGAAAATAGTGTTTTTGCCATTTCACAGTGCGGAATTTAGTTTTTATACAGAATATCCTTACATTTTACTGTACTTAGATAGCTTTCTACCAAAGGTATAGATTTTTTAGTACTTCAGTACCTATGGGTGAGATCTAAAACTGATAGTTCATGAAGATCTCGAAGGTATTTATAATTTATGGACATAATTCGCATAGTGAATTTGTCGCTAAGGAATTGGCTGCGTAAATGCAATGGAGGTTCGTTCCACCGTTTCATTTTCCATTATTTGGACTGGAGTTGATTTTAAATAACCTAGGAATAATCTCAACCATTTATTTTTTTGAACTTCAAGTTTTTTTGGATGTGTATTGACCACTGATCCAAATAAATGGCCTGATAATCGACCTGCTCATGTTACGGTAAAACATCAAAGAAATATATGGGTCTGCCTTTCAGTTTAGTTTACAGAAAGCTCTTAAAATGTTCATTGAGTTTTTTGATTTTTTAATAATTAGATTAATGTGATTTTTCCTTAACAATTCTCTGTCGGATCAGGAATTAACAGGTACTTTTTCCAAATATTTGGTATTGGTGTCTTATTTGTCCAAATATTGTTGAAAATGTTTACTAGTGAAATTTTATATTCTATCCGTAACTTGTATAACAGCGAATATGACACATTTCAATACCTGGAGAAGTGTTATTTCTTTGTTCAACGGCTCGATGCAATTCCCATAGGTAAAAATTTTCGTCAACATTGTAATTTTGTCTGGGTCTGTTTGGATATGTTATTGTACAGTGTCGTCATTTGGAACCCATCCCGGGGGAATTTTTCTGTAGAATTCCTACAACCATGTATCTTCTGGATCAATAGGTACTTTGTTGGCTTGTTTGAGGTTTTTAAAACAATTAGCTTTTCACCAGACATGTTTGATTGGTGGTCTGGAGATTAGGCTTTCGCAAAAATTAATTTAATTCATCTTTTTAACTGTTTGAAGATTTTATTTGCAATAGCATATAGTCGTTTATACTCCATTAGGTTATGGAGCGTTGAATTCTGTTTATAATTAATAAACGCATGTTTCCTCCTCTTCGTAGATTGATGGTATTTTTATTGTTTCCAAAGTACTGGTATACATCATCCAATTAGCAATGCTAAGGTTCCATATTCTATGTTTTCTACTATATATGGCTTTTGTTGCGGACAAACTTTGTGATAAAAAAATAATTGGCACATGATTAGATCCACAAGGTTCTTGTAGAGTATTCTATATTCCAACACGATAATAAAAGGCAATATCTCGGGAACAAATGGTTAAGTCTACAGTAAAAGGTTTATTGAAAATAGCCAGAGTGGGAGTCCCGTCGTTTAAATATTCCAAATTACAGTATTCTATAGGATTTAAAAGATCTTTACCTAATCTATCACCAACTTTGCAGTCCCATGCCAAATTGTGTTCGTTACAATCTCCTCCAGTTATAAATGGTTTTGGTATATTTCCTAAAAATTGGTTCATTCTTAAATTAAAACTTTGTTTCTAAGTTTATTATAAAGATAAATTATATGTAAAAGTTTTAAAAATACTAAGAACGAGGACAAGGCAGATAATAAAGAATAAAAATAGAAATGTTATCTTACAACCAACAGAGAGGAAACCCTTAAAATAGTTGAAGACTTATACAAATTGCTGTACACAAGCCAACACAAAGCAAATAGAAGAGAAGATCAAGTACCAGAAATAATAACAAAGAAAAAGGGTACTGTCAATCAAGGATCAGAACTACAACCGAAAATTACAATAGACGAAATGAAACTAGCCCTAAGAAATGCTAAGAATAATAAATCTCCAGGCGAAGATTGTGTAGTTACTGATTCAGTCAAAATCGGAGACACTTGCCTACTTAAGAAAGTAAAAAACCTTTTAAACATATGAATTTTGGACAGCAATATATCCGACAAATGGTACAATGCTAAGGTAATTCTATTGTACAAAAAATGTGATCCCCAGGAATTAAAAAACTACATCGTTTCGTGACCGAGTTAAAAATGAGGACGCAGAATAGGAGTTACCGATGTAATTTCCCGAACTGCCACACTGAAATGGAACTAGGCCGGACACGTTGCCCGAATAAGTGATGAAAGGTATACGAAGAGATGAGTGGAAGCCTGAGTTAGACAAAAGAAATAGAGGAAGAACTGTTACTCGTTGGACGGACGATCTTAAGAAAATATCAAGAATTTAAATGAGAAGTGTTCAAAGTATAGCACAATGGACCAAAATGAGGAAAGCCTATGTCCAGCAGTGGACGCAAAGGTCTGGGTGATGATGATGATAAAAAAATTAAAACAAAAAAAGGTAATATAATGTAGAGTGTTCCATACTAAAAAAATATAAATTGGTATTATATTTCCTTAGTAAGACCCCCCAAAAATTTTTCTTGTATACCTTTGAACCATTTCGTAATACATGTATCTATTAAAATTTGCAATAATATTTTTTAAATATTTCTAATGAATGAAATCTATAACCCCGTCGATTTAGACATTTATCAGTAATCGCACTATATCTCGCTAATGTGTGGGCTATTGATGATTTAATTGAAAAATAATTACTTTAACAAAAAAAGCAGTCATAGCATCTTAATTACTTTTTTCTATATTCTTTAGTTTTTAGTAAAACCAATAAGCAAAACATACCAATTTGGGACATCATGTACATCGCTTGAACTTTTAATAAAATTATTTTAAAAAATATAGCAAGTAAAAAAAAGCAAAAAAAGAATAACTTAAAACTACCATTTGTTCTGAAAACATAGTAAATAAAATAAAAATTTAGTTTACTCTTGTAAACAATAGCATAACTGTGACTAACCATGTTGGAATATAGTTTTGGGGGATTTTGTCTCTGAGTTCGAAAAACAACTACTCAACTTTCAGTGGCATCAGTGTAGTAAAAAATATGGACTAGGACTATAAAAAATACAGTTTTACCGGAAAATGATCGATTTAATCTTATTATTTTATTCAGTTTCTCACATTCGCATAGA
Source organism: Diabrotica balteata (assembly GCA_918026665.1). Classification (NCBI taxonomy): domain Eukaryota; kingdom Metazoa; phylum Arthropoda; class Insecta; order Coleoptera; family Chrysomelidae; genus Diabrotica; species Diabrotica balteata. Next base: position 89,313,416 of record OU898282.1, read on the forward strand.
ATCTTTTTATTTTTTTATTAATCCTTCTTCTTTCAGTGCCTATCCGTTACCAAATGTTGACAATGATAGTTATATTTGTTGCTGCTCTCAATAATAGAGCGGTGAATGTTGAAAAACAGATACTTAAGTTCTTTAACCAGGATATTCGTCGTCTGTCGATGTCTATCTCGTTCTGAATTTTTCCGTATTTAATTAATTTTGTATATTTTATTTTATTTCCGATATTGTGACCAAACTATTCTTATTTTCTACATATTACTGTGTGCTTTATTAATTTTTGTTGTTGAGTTTTTGGAGTGAGTCGCTTACTTGCTTTTTTTATTCTAATTATTAAGCAAACGCAATTATCGAAAGATAAAATGCAAATCTGGTGCAATAAAAAAAGAAACTAGTTAAATGGTATTAGTCATAACAACAATTATTACACAATAAAAATTAAAAATTAAACAACATGAAACCTGGTAACTTAGGATTCGTTTTTTAGATAGTTAGATTAGGTGGGTCTTAGGATTCTTTTTTGTTTTGTTTTTATAAATACCTACCTTAATGGGACATACCTGTAGGTAGTGGGAATGTTTACAGCCTTTCTTCTCATATAATATGATATTGGGAAATTTGTATTTTCATCTTGTTGGATTTACACGTATTTCCCAGGCTGCTGAGGCATAACACTCCATTTGATGTGTTTATCTTTGCTTTAAATCTCAGTTTACTCTTTCGTCCTATTACTGATAAGAGTACAATCTGAGGTTACAAACAGTGTTTGTCTGGGTTAACGGATATTTTCCATTCAGTAAGCATCATCCATGTAGATGGTTCAGTGCAACTTGTAGATATCTTGTTGCTAGATTTAGATATCTACTAATGGCGACCATTGTTCTATCATATTCATAAATACTAAGCATTATTCTAGGTTGTATTGGTGTATCTACCGTATATATGATGTATGGATATTGTGACAGTACCGCTTCCTATGGCACTTTATTCTTCTTGGTTCCGATCTCGGACAGAGTTGGTTCTATCTGAACTCTAAACTTTGTATTGGCTAGGTAAAAAGGGAGGCTCATTAGGGCTCATTTTAAATAGCAACCCTTTTAAAGGCTTTAATGGCATCAAGAAATTGATGTATATTTATTTTTGTTGGATCTGTTGGTGCTGCTAATTGCAGCACCTGTAATTCGCACAAGCAGTCAGACCTAAATCTGAGCTGTGCTTTAGGATTATTCCAATTTTGCTTACTGCATATAATAAGATCGATCAGATCTGTGGTTTTGCAAAAAGATGCTGTTTTTCCCGGATTTGATATTATTATCACAATAGCTCCTTTCCATATGTCGGGAACATATCTTAGCATCGTGTTGATATAGTTCATTAGATCTACTATTTTTTTTTCGCTAGAAGAATTTTCAGGATGTTTTTGATGACTTGGTTATTAGTTTTTTGCCTTTTTTTTTTAACTTTGGGCAGTTTCCAGAACGCAGATTTGTCTGGGTTCAGCTGCTGGATATAATTGTCCCCGTTGTCATTTACGTAATATTTTTATTGTTTTTTAAACAATTTTTTTATCTCCCCAATGTTTTATTTTGTTGAATATTTTTTCATTTCTATATTTTATTAGTTATGTTAGCTTATTGCTGATTTTTACAAACCTTCTCTTTATTTATGATTGCTTTTATTTGTAATGCTTGCGTCGATAACATTTTGTATCATTTTTCCTAGTTTATAAAAACTATTTTTCAGTTATTTTTATATGTTTATCGCTGGTATTGATTCGATGTTATCACTCACAATTCTCTTGTAGTTAAGTCAACTTGTTTGTTTTTGCTTGCAGACATGCAAGTAGTTTGTGTTTAATGCTTTCAGAGTCAATACTATCGAGTTATGTTTTGCTTCACCTTCATTTACCGTTTTTTATTTTGTGCTATTGATCCACGTTTTGTAATATTGCGGTGTCTAGAAATGTGCAAAGACTTCTCCAAGAAAGGTTCTGTAGGCCCTACAACTATGGTATCTTATATATTTTTTTAATCACCACATAATAATTGTTCTCTCAATTTCGTCGTGCTCTCAAACCAATTTGATAATCTTGCGTTTAGGTCTTGTATAATAATTAACAACTAATCCACCTGGTGTAGGAATTGCTTAGTAGTCTATTTATTTTTTACCAGGATGACAGTGTCTCTCGCAAACTCGTCCAGAGTTGATATTACTTTGCTACCCTCTCCATTTCGTGCCTGGTGATAGATCCTTCATCCTATTGTTCCTTGTTTTTTCTATTTTCCTGTCCGTTTGGCAGTTGGCTTTTCTTTTTCTGTTTTTTATTTACAAATCTAGGTATGCTTGATATTTTCTTACAGTTCGGCTTTTGTTTTCTATCTGTATCTAATGGATTTGATCTATCAGACGTTTATTTTCTTTTTGTATCTTCTTCGTTTGTTTGATCAATGTGTCCATTAATCTCGAGCTACTACTCTGTTCGTATCCATTTCAGTGTTATCTGTTATTGGTTTTACTTCATCTGGGCAGCTTCCTATTGAATGCTGTCTCTTTATTTTCTTGTCACTTATTTCACTTGTACAAATGAGTAATATCGTATCCATATGTACGATCATCATCATCATTGGCTTTTACAACTCTTCGTGAGTTTTTGCCGCGTTTACTATTGCCTTCCATTGATTCCGATCCTGTGCTATTATTTCCCATGGCCTTACTTCCATCTTCTCCAGGTCTTCCCTGACAGCGTCTTTCCACCTTTTTCTAGGCCTTCCTGTCGATCTTTTACCATCTGGTCTTTCCCAAAATACATTACTAATCAGCATATGTACGATCTGTATGGGTAATTTCGATGTTGTAGTTCACTATCATTTACCATGCAATCACTATGTACTATTTAGATACTACTAAATGAATCAATAGAATATATTCCATGCCAAAAGTTTGGATTTAATTGTCTATTGACGTCGTCCAATATTACATTTAGAATTAGATTTGAATTTAAATTTGAATTAAAAGTAGATCTGAATTTGCTGTATATGATGGACTTAATTCTGAATTTAGAAAATCTGTCGTGTCGTGTCCGTATTCAAACGTTGGTCATCTTTATATTTACAACTTCCTGAAACCGTTCTCTATCGGCTGCTGTGTCAAATAATCCTTCTACTGTGATAACATACATTGTCTTTCCATGAAATCCATGTCTTTCCTTTCATTTTTCCTTGTATTATGAGGTGAAGTAAGCAAATCGACAGGCCAAAGAAACCTACAGAATCTGACACTATAACATTGATAGGAGACTAACATCGAAAGCGTGTAAAATTTTCCATATCTAGGTTCACTAGTTACCACAGATAACAATGTCAGTCAAGAAGTTAAGAGATGAATACATATCGCTAATAAAATATATAATGGACTAATTAAAGATCTAAGATCTAACATTACAAGAAAAATCTAATGAAAAATATACAACACCCTGATAAAATCGGACCTTGTATATGGATCAGAGACATGGACACTGTCGAAAAGCGATGAGAACCTATTAGGTACGTCTGAACGAAAAATCCTCAGACACATATATAAGGGGGTTAAAGAAAATGACATATGACGCAGAATATATAATTTTGAACTATACACAGCATACAATAAACCCGAGGTCATAACATCTATAAAGATCGGACGTCTGCGCTGGATGGGCCATGTTGGCAAACTTAGAAACATGGGACAAGATCTCAAAGCACCTAAGATTACCAACTGGAAAAACAAAGCAAGGAACAGAACAGAATGGCGAAAAATCCTAGATCAAGCCAGGACCCAGAAAGGCTTGTCGAGCTACTGATGGTTATGATGAGCTGAAGTAAATGTTGTTTGGATCCTCCAATTATAAGCTTGAAGTATTTTGTTTTTCTTCTATTGATGATGTTTGTGAGCGTTCTGAATTCATTATTTTAACAATATCTTCATTGGAAGTGTGCTAAACGCATGATATTTTTAGGATACGTCGATAGCACCACAACTCGAATGCTTCATATTTGTTAACTATTGTGGTTTTTAATGTCTATGTCTAACAACCATAAAATAAGATAGACAACATATAACATTTAAGCACTTTCTTGCGAATTTGTATCGACAGGTTTCTGTTACATAAAACTGGTTTCCAGGTCATAAAAACCTTACGTGATATTTTGATTCTGGTTAGTATCTCTTCATCAAAGTCACAATTTACATTTAACCAGCTGCCGAGGCATTTAAAATGGTTTACGCGTTTTATATTTTATCTCTTAAGCGAAAAGACACCTTGATCTATATTCATTTTTCCAACCTCCATCCACTTTGTCTTTGAAATGTTAATTTTAAGACCTCTCCAATAACTTGCTTCTCTAACTAGATTTACTAATGTTTGGAGATCTTGTGAATTTTTTGCAAGAACGACAGTCGATTTCTTCCAACCTAGCGTTTTTCTTTGATTTTGACCTAAATGATCAACCGATGATATATAGGTCCTCTCATTATATGGCCGAAGTATTGGACCTTTCTTATTTTAATGATGCTGATCAATTCTCGCTCTTTGTGCATGGTCTCTATCACACGTTCGTTAGATATGTGTGCTGTCCATGGGATTATGAGCATGCGACTGTAACACCACAACTCGAATGCTTCTAATTTATTAAGATTTTTCATTTTTGTTATCCAGGTTTCCATGCATTGAACAAAGCGGACCAGATGTAGCACTTTAATACTTTTAGACGTGTGGTCAATGACAGACTTGTACTTCACAATACAGAACGCCAGAATAAAGATTTATCATGCAATTCTTATTCTGGTCGAAATTTCCTCGTCAATTTCACTGATGTGATCCACAGAATTAAATCTATAACATGGCAGTAGGTGAGCGGGTAGGGTAGGGAGTAGGTGGGATTAGCGAGACGAACTGACAATGGGTGGTCCACTAGAACTACACTATGGTATTAAAAGGCGTTAAGAGACCAAGAAGATGTTCAAACTGAAGATAGGACTATGACATAAGAAAACAAGCCGGTACACCATGGTGCAAAAAAGCGGATATTACACAATCGTGGACAGAACATATTAACATGATATTTGCGAACAACAACAGTTTTATAAAAACTTTTTGTTATTGTTGTGTAAATAGTATCTTAAATTAAACATTACTATTTAAAGTCTATTTTGATATTTTAAGTGCTTTCTTGTTAAGTTTGACTTAGAAGTTTTTTGTTTTCTTTTTTTAAAACTAATTAATTAGTTAATTGCCATAACAAAATGATGAGACCAGAAGAAATAGCACAATCTGTTGCTTTACAGGATCACGAACAGAGCATTCGTTACATCGTAAATGCTTTAGAATTTTTTTTGTCGAAGGACAGTATCTGATACAATACAAAGGTTTCGGATAACAGGACAATACATCGGGAGGTCAGATCAAAGTAGACAAAAACCATAAGTCAAGTTAAGACCACAATGGATCTCTTTATTAGAATGCAAGTATTATGCGATCGCACATTATAAGAACCAGTACTTGTTTAATGATTAAATGATGTCATAAAAACACAGTTTTCGTTTATACCGTTCTAAGACGCTTAAATGAATATGGATTAAGTTGCAGAATACCTTATCACGGGACCTCTATTTGCAGAAGATCATCGGAGCCCACTTTCACACTCGCATTTTGAATTTTTTTATTGGTAATAAATTATACTTTTAAATTTTTATTTTTGTTATTGCATACTAAATTGGAAACATCTTAAACTTCTTTAAACGACAGTTTTTTAAAAAATCTGGGTGACCGGTTAATTTCGTACTCCAGTATTTATATATATATATATATATATATATATATATATATCTATATATATATATATATATATATATATATATATATATATATATATATATATATATATTGTTGTACTTTTGAATGTCTGTTAGCAATAAAAAACCGATATACAAATTTTATTACTTAAATAAAAATTAAAATTATTGATATTTCATAATGACACGGGCATATAAATTTTCAAACATCCTGTATAAGACAAAATATGTATTTTAAGTTGTTCAAAGAATTGTTCATTAGGCCTCAGAGACAAGACTTTCAAATATTATCGATAAGAAATTTAAATAAGTCGGTTATTGTGAAATGGATTTACCCGTAATAAAAGTGTATATAGAAAGTGTTTAAACAATAGACCGGGATGTGCGGTGGTTTTTCCCCCCGAAAGATTATATCGGTAAAAGTTTATTAACAAAAGACATTGAATTGAGAAACAGGTATCGTTTGTAGCTATTAGTAAGAAATATTTGTAAAGCAGATAGATTTAGTTAGAATAATTAAAGAATGTTGTTTTCTGGAATTACCCGAATGACGTTTTAATAGAGAGAGTTGGTTGATAACGATATACGTCACAGAGGTAGAAGATTTTTATTGGTCAATTTTTGAATGCAAGGAGGGGTGGTTTTGGCTATGAGATAGGAGAGAGGAAAGGAGTCAGTCAGTCAGTTTTCGTCGCCCAAGAAGGAAGGAGCTTTGTGGTTTGTGTTTGTTTGAAGTCCCGAAGACGTAATTTACCGGGTGTGTTTATTTGCGGTGTAAAAGCTGATGAGTGTGAGGAACGGGGTACAGAGAGATAGAAAAACCAAAAGGTTATAAGAATATTAATAGCAGACGAAGCCGGAAACATTTGAAGTTATAAACAGGCGCGGAGATTGGTTCAAAAGGAGGCTGCATAGAATTACACGAGTTGTTGGGTTGCAGATACAAGGACAGAGAGGAGAAAGGTGTACGTCTTCTGGACCAAAATAGGAGCAGAAGCAGAGAAAGGTTTTTTTTTATGGCGTGGCCATAGAATTGCAACGGCAGATAACGAAAGGTCAGTCAATTTTCATTAGAGCAGGAGTGTGGTTTTCATTTATAAATTAAATAAATTGAATAAATTATAGAGACAGTTAATTTTGCGATCATTTAAAAAAGAAAAAATTATAAAGAGAGCTTAGTTATAACACATATTAAAAATCAATGTAAAATAACATTTGGGTCCATGATAGAAAACAACTTCTCATATATTTAAAGTATTGTATTGCAAATATTACCGGATTGATTGTTATATAAAATTTCAATAAAATAAAGGACATCTCACATATACTTCAGTTGAAATTCTGTGTATTTTATTCAGGTCATATTACCTATCCCAATTAGGAAGCCAATTGGAAAATATTTTGAATCCACGATCAAAGGTAAATAGTACAAGTTAAATATCCTGAGATTGTAATTAATTAATGCTGATTTATTGTGATTAATTGGAGATTAGATCATTTAATAAATATAGACAGGATCTTTTCTAAATAAGCAATAGAATACAATTTAAATAGCATAACAATATATATATATAAATTTACCTTCGACATACTGGTCTATAAAGCACCCTAAGATAAATATTGACATCGACTGCGCTTTGGATCATGTGATATTAAGCATCACTCCCTTTACTTCAATCGTATGTCTGCTGACACTCTTTTGTAACGATTTATTTTCTTTTTATTCATTGCTTGAAGTTTTTAGGCCTGTGTTTGAAACTTATGATAGTTTATTTCTTCTTTACCGTACGATTTTCGACTTTATCAAGTTTTTCTGGCACAAGTGCGTGGAAGTAATAAATTTTAATAACATGCTTATTTATTCCATGTTTTCAACTGTTCAGACGTTACTTTCTCGTAGAATGCTTCTAAAAATTATGACAAAATATGTCGGAAATATATATATATATATATCTATATTAATAATAAAACCCTCTAGGGGAGGTCAAATTCTTTCGTCATATCTACATAAACAAAAACTGAGAGAATACCATTTTATACAATTTTGATCTTTTTTATTTTTTTTTGGTAAAATTAATAGCTTTTAGATTTGATCCTTTTATGGCTTGCTGCTGATGGCGTCAACGTCTAGGGTTCATTAATTTCGTGTACCTCATTAGGCTTGTCATAGGCCAGAACCTAAAATGTAGCACAAAAATTCAAAAAATCAAAATTGTATAAAATATAATTTTTTACATTTTTTTTATAGCCCACAAGTATTACGGGAATTACTGGCGTATGTCTTCACCTTATTCTATAATGGACACGACTTACCACCGGAGTGGACAAAAGCACATATTAACAACATATACAAAAAAGGAGATAGAAAGAATTGTTCAAACTATAGGGGGCTAAGTGTCATAAATTCACTCTCAAGACTGTATGGAAAAATAATAAAAAATAAAATTGAAAAAAAGATGACAGATGTAGAAGAACAGAATGGCTTTCGTGCAGGCAGATCCTGCATGGACAGTATATTTTCTCTAAAGCAAGTTATCGAGAAAAGATTAGCCCACAACCTTTCAACTCATATAGTCTTTATAGATCTGACAAATGCATACGATAGTGTACCACTTTCAATGCTTTGGGTAGCAATGGAAAAACAAGGAATAAGCAAAAAAAAATATACAATCAGTACAACAGCTCTACAAAAATATGACGGCAAACATTAAAACTGGAAATAGATTAAGTAGAGAAATTCCTATTAGTAAGGGCCTAAAGCAAGGCTGCTGTATAGCACCTACACTCTTCAAAATATATCTAAATAAGGCACTATCACTGTGGAGAAGAAAGTGCTGCAATATGGGCATCCCAATCGGAGATGATAAATTGTACACGATACATTTCGCTGACGACCAAGCCATTCTAGCTGAAGACGAGAGTGATATAAGCTACATGCTTAGAAAACTGGAAGATGAGTACACCAAATGGGGCCTCGCAATTAATATACAAAAATCTGAGTACTTAGTTGTAGGTGAAAACCAGAAAGCCTACAAATCGAAATGGGAACTATAAAACTAACAGACAATTTTAAGTACTTGGGAGTTAAAATAACATCAAAAGCAGGAAGTAGCGAAGAAATACATTTCAGGATTGGCCAAGCAAGATCAGCCACCAGACAGCTACACGGACTATTATGGAATAAAAAAATAACAAAAGAAAATAAAAGAAGAATTTATAAAACAATAATAGAAAGTATTGGACTGTACGGCGCCGAACTCTAGGAAATAAACCAAAGAAACAAATCAAAAATTCAGGCCATGGAAATGAACTACTGGAGACGATGTTGCCAGCTCACTAGACTTGATAGGGTGAGAAACGAAGATATTCGGAGATAAATGGAAATCGATCTAGATATAATAGACACAATCGAAGCCAAAAGACTTAACTGGTATGGACACCTTCAGAGAATGCCAGAAAATAGATAGCCAAAAAAAAATAGAAGAATGAACTCCGTCAACTAGAAGAAAACGAGGTAGACCAAGACGATCCTGGAGAGACGATGTCGACGATGCAATGACCGCCAGAGATCTAAAAACTGAAGATTGCTTCGACAGAAGACGCTGGAAGTTAGGATGCGAGAGGCGGCGTCAGCTGTAGAAGACTTGCTTGTTATATTATATATACATTTTTTTTATTATGTACATTTATGACGGAAAGTTAGGAATAAGATATTGAATAAATATGCTTCCGCCATTGAAAATGGCGGAGATATTGAGCAAAAACAGTTCTGGTTTATATTCAAGATGTCGACTAACACAAAGGTGGCATTTAGTCGCAAATTTACACTACCACTGATCTCCCGTAAAGACAAAAATAATGAACTTTGGGGTAACTTGAATGAAAGGTTAGCCTTTTTTTTCGTATAACCCAAGTGGTCTATAGCTGTACAAAATAACACTTTAAAACTTTACAAGATATATTATTGATTAAAGAGTTGAATACAAAATTTGACAACGTCCTTGTTGAAAAATAATGTTAATTTATAAATTATTTACCAAACTTGACACTAACTTAGGAGGTACATTGTAAACGTCAATTACTGAATTATTATTATTTTTCCGAATTAAGTACACAGATTCAGAAGCAAGTTTAAATAATAATAATATAATTTAATTTTATGGGGTTAGAGCAAGTCAGAGTTTCAGTTCAACAGTATAAAATACTTGCGATTTTATTTAGTCATTAATCAAGTTAATGTCAACTTAATAAAGTATTTAAAATATCCTTAGTTGATAGTAACGTTAACGCTGACAGAATACGTCTCTTACATTTTTTCATGTTTCTTTAAAAATCAATATTGATTATTCGATTATTCTTTGCCTTAGCCAAACACTTGCTGGCTTAGTTTTATAAATTTTACTTTTCAAGTATTTCCAATAAAAATAATCTTTAGGATTCAAATTGGGTGAACGAGAAGGCCATTTAATACTAGTTAATCCACCAATCCATTGTCCGGAAAATGTCTGATCTAAATAATGCCGAACATTTACACCAAAGTAAGATGGAACTCTATCTTACTGAAACCAAAACTCATTAACATTGACTCCAAACTGTTTTCTCAGGGCAAGTACAATATCTTTTTTAAGTAGCAATTTATATTTATTGCTTGCTAAATGTTCTTCTGACAACAACGGCTCAATTAACTGAGTACCGACTATACCTGAGCATACATTTAGTTTTTGTGGTCTTTTAATATGGTTTTCACGCATCCAGTTTAGATGTACCTCACTTCGATACCCTAAATTTTGGCGATTTACATTCTTATATAGTGTAAATATTGCTTTGTTAGAAAAACATATACTGTTAATGTAGTTCTCGTCGGCTACAATTTTATTTATTACTACCTTACTAAACTGTAATGTACGGTCTTAGTCATTCTTGAAATAACTAGATTCTATAGGGTTTAAAAGAATTCTTATGTAATACAGAGGAATGGCCTACATCATCTATATGTGCAGCTCTGCTTGAGGAGATATATGGATCTTTAATGAAACCCTGCATTGAATCTAAAGTTTTATTGTAATTTATACAGTTTTTGGTCTACCTGTTTGAATGCCATCTTTTACTCATCCAGTTTTCTTAACTCGCTGTACTTTTTTCTGAAAAATGGTTTGAAGAAGTATCGTTGACTACTTCACTATAAGATCTTTTTCTGTCGCAGTAGTCTCTTATCTTTAAAAAAGTAATTTGTACCTTTTATTAAAAACCATATTTATTGTAGAGCTTTTAAAAACCAAAACAAATTTCAGCTTTAGCTAATAATACAATTTATTTTACAAAACTTTTTAATAAACGTAAAGTTTTGGTTAGTTTTATGAACTAGTAACAAAATCGCATTCTATATTTATTGAATTTCAATGGTATAAGGAAAATGGAAAATCTGGCAACATTCCAAGCACCACATTTGGTGTATAAAAGATTCTAAACGTAGGTACGTACAATATTTTTTTTGTGCTGACAGAAGTAAAAATTGTAAAGACCGACCGGGTAAACATATTTTATATTGAGGAAAATATAATATATTTTCCTCAATATAAAATATTTATTGATGTATTTTAATTCTTATTCTCTAACTTTGAAAATAAATTTAAAATGGCTATACATTTTTATTTTCATTCAATTTGCTATGCTATTTATGTACTAAATATTCAGTTAAAATACTAACAATATTTACATTTAATTATTTCTTGTAAATTAATTATCAATTTAATCATTCAAAGTTTATGTTAATAATTACAAGATAGCAATTAATGAAAAACGAAAAGGATCAATGAATAGCCATTTTCATTATTTGTATCAATTATTAATTGCATTGTAATAATCTCCTAAATTTCATAAATTCAATTAATAAATTAAGTTCGAGCAGGACGTTCTTGTGTATATACTTTAGTAGATTAAAGCAAATAATAGACAAAATTGAACACAATAAAAAGTATCCACTAAACTTCATAGCTATGCAAAACCATAAGACACTGTCTCAGTATATATACATATATATATATATACATATATACATATATATATATATATATATATATATATATATAATATATATATATATATATATATATATATATATATAGATACTTTACAGCAAATTGCATTTATTGTTTGGTTATCCCAGAAAAATACAAGAAAATAATTTGATGAATTAATTTCTCAGGGTTATTTATTTTTCATTATCTTACTTCTGTATAGCATTGAGATTCATAGAAGTAAATTGAAAATAAAATCCTAATATTAAACGAAAACACAATTTATCGACAAATATAGAAGTCTGAAGTATAAAATACCGAAGTACCGATTATATAAAGTACCGAAGTTAAAAAATTACACAAACTACACTATTACTTCGTAAATGTAAAAAATAGATTCCTAACAATTCTCTGATCAGATTCCTAAAGCTACTTAATGACTAATTAATAAATATTTTCTTATCTTTTAAATAATAAGAATTATAATTGATTTTAAAAAATTCAAAATGAATAATGAATACTAGTTTTCTTGTTAAACAAAACTATACTTTTTTACGGAGAAACTGACTTTTATACCAAAATCAAAAAAAGTCAGTACTTTTATATGGAAAGTCCTTTTCTATATAACAATGTTATAAAAAAAAAACCAACTTTTATTCAAAAATGTATCCAAATATATTACAATGAAACCCGCAATAGTTTCTCTCCTTTAGAGAAAAAATTGAGGATGAAAAACTTCTCGAACCAGTCAAATTATTAAAGTAAATGACCATGCCTTGCAATCTTATATGAGTGACCTTTAAAATTTAAAAATGTTTAAAAATTATATTTTCTCAGATTTGTCTATAGTTGCCACTTTCCTATCCACCCAGTAGTTCAAGAAATCCAGAATATAATGTAATCGTCTTCAAACTAATCGAATTACAGTAACAATATTGTGGGTCCCATCACACGTTGGTATTCCAGGTAACGAAAAAGCCGATCAAGCAGCAAAAAAAGCATGTTCTCTTAACATAACAACAGACATTCAAACTTCATTAGATCTAAAAAGAACACTCAAACACAAAATAATAGATCTTTGGAATGAAAATTGGAAACAAAGCAATACCAAGTTATGCGTTCTACAACCAAACATTTTCTACCACCAGCTCCCATCAATGAAAAGAAAGGACAAATCTATTATTCTTAGATTGGGAATAGGGCATGCACACCTTACACATGGACACCTAATGAATTTCAGTGTCAGTAAATCCATCAGATTTTGTGCCAGTACTGCAACACCACGACTTCCGTAACACACGTACTTCTTGACTATCAACACTACCTAGTGGCCAGAAGAAAATACAATCTTGGTAACAACCTAAAAGTCATACTTATCTCAAACAGTAGCAACTATGAAAATGTATTAAACTTTATCTATGTTTAATACATTTTCATAGTTGCTACGTATGTATAAGATACTGCATCAAAACATCAGGAGCCTATCTAAGAACATTGATGAATTTGAGGTAATAGTAAGGGAACTAGACTGTGATTTTGACTGTATTGTACTCTTGTAAACATAGGGGACCATAAAGTGATACAAACACGTATAATGTATAATAACGGAATAAGGATATTAATAACTTCGCTTTACCGTCCACCTTCAACAAATACTGAGTATTTCATATCAAAACCAAATGAATACCTAGAGGAAACAAAAACGGCTTCAACATATTGTCATATTTTGTTGGGTGATGTTAATATAAACATATTGGAAAATAATGAAATAACTAATGCTTACTTAAATAATTTTTCACAACATAACTTTGTTTCTATTATTAACCTGGCAACGCCCTTAATTATTTTTTTTTGTGTATGTTTGCGTTTGTTTCAAAAACTACTTAAAATGGTTTAGAAAACACTAGAAAAATATTGAAAAAATTTTTTGACAGTGCTAAATATTGAATTTACCCCGTATCCATATGGACCCCGTGGGCATTAAAAGAATAAACCTATTAAATCACAGAACAAATACGACAAAAAAATTATTGCATTTTTATTGAATAAAAAACCTATAAATACAAGTATAAGAAAGTACAAACTAAGTATAAAAACTAACTAATTCATTTTTTAGTGTGATAGGTTACAAAACATGGTACACATAATCCAACATTGCATTTGATGCATATTGTTCTCACTTTACTTTTACAACTTTCTAACCCACATCTTCGTCTTTTACCATCTTTAGTAGAATCTACCAAATGTCCAATGTTATCGTATCGTATGTCAGGTATTACTTTTCTCGAGTTAGTTTGAGGGATTAGATTTGGTCCTGGTCGTAAAGTAATAGTTTGGTATTTTGTCAAATATCCTTGTACTAAAGTGCGCCTAAATGTTAACTGGGACATTTTTGGGTCTTGATGGCGATACATTAACCAAGCATTAATGACACACAAATCAATAAGATATGTAAAGGGATTCCACCACCACTTTTTTCCTCGTATGTTTATCCTATACTCAGTTAAATTTCGGTCCATTTGGTCTGTTCCCCCCATATACTCATTATATTTACCTATCACAAACGGCCGCGGTACTTGAATATTTTTATGTTGCTCCTTGGAATATCGCTTTACAGGGCGTACAGGTTGAAGACCATGACATGTTGAAACTACTGACACAACGTCGTTGTCTTTCCATCTTACAAAAAATATACCTGATTTTCTTTCTATGGCGCTACAGAATTGTCCCCTGGTTTTTAATAATTGTGGATCAAGTACCTGTGGAAAGATTTTTTTTAAATTTCGATTTAGTTTTTGTTTATTTCCTTTTTCTTTAACCAGCTGCTTCGATTTTTTAACAGGAGCATTCGATTTTCTTACTTCTAGTTTAGGAATTCTGTTACTTCTCATTGTTCCAGTAGCGTGGTAGCCTCTGAATCTAAGGAAGTTAAATAGATTTACTGAAGTAAAGAGATTGTCAAAGTAAAAATGATATTTTAAATTCCTTTTTTGTGCAGGAAATTCGCTTAAAAGTTTAACAAAGGGAGAAGCAGCCTTTCCAAAACTTGTGCTATAAACATCAGGAATTGTAGCATTTTTCCCTTGATACATATCAAACGTCACACAATAACCTTCTTTCGTGTTAATACACCAAGCCTTATAGCCAAACCGGATCGGTTTTCCTTTAATAAATTGTTTAGCGCTATGTTTTCCAAAATACTTTATCATACTTTCGTCAAAGTTTAAATTTTCTTCTGGCACAAAAAGTTCAAGGAATCTTTTTTTTATCATATTCATTAGAGGTCTAATTTTCGCAAACTTGTCGGTCATATCCAGTTTATTGTTGTCGGAACAGTGAATGAACTTCATGATGGACAGGAATCTATTTCTTCTCATAGCTCTCGATACCAAGTCATTTCTAATATCTTCGGACTTCTCCCAATAGTGACGTTTAGATGGGACTGAATTGTAACCACTCAAAATAAGGATTCCTATGAAGCATTTTATTTCATCATGTGTAATATTTAGATTCTCTTGATTTTTAAAAGCTGTATATTTAGTAGTTTCCTGAGCCAAGTGTTCAATAATTTCATTGGTAAAAAACATTTCAAATACTTCGATAGGGGTTTTATTTTTAAAAAGTTCATAACTCGATGTAGGAAAATCTCCTTTTACATATTTCAATATATCACCTTCAATATATTCTACGTTTTGTACATTATCTCTTTGATAGTCCAACCAAGAACCAATAAATTCTGGAATTTTATTTACATTACGTTGGTCAAAATTTTCTAAATAATTATTAGTATTGTCGTTTGTAACTGAAGAGCTACTGGGGCCTGGTGTAAACTGTTGAGAAACACATGAAGAAATGGTTGAAAGTTCTTGAATAGCATCATCTGAATTACCACCAATGCGACCGTTAGTAAAAACAAGCTCTGCAGGTGCTAAAAGTTGCTTGCCAGGTAAATGTAGAAAAGTTCCGCCTTCATCCTCGTCTCCAGATTCTTCATCAGTAAGTACGTTACTTGGTGGAGGTTCAACAAAGATTTTTTCTAGGGCTATATTATCATCGTTTTTTAAAATAAGCTCTATTGCTTCCTGTAGCGAAAATCCAGGACTGAAACAAAAAAAAAGTTTAGGTGCCCACGGGGTCCATATGGGTACGGCATGAAAAAGCTTCAAATAAATGCAACTTGCACAAACATAAATTCATCAAACTATACATTCTTATAAACTTTCAGCTGTTAGTAACGTAATAAAACAAAATTAAAATAATAACTCAGAGCCTACCTCAAAATATCGTTTAGTGCTTGAACATCGATAAGGTCATCCATTTTAAAAATTGAAATAAAACGTACACGTTCACTCTACTGAAATAATTTCAATACTAAGAAGAATTTACACTTCCTAAAAACGTGCCAATGCACTGATATCCCCTCCATTTAAAAACGATAAGATGTGAGAGGCTCGAAAATATAGCGTACCCATGTGGACCCCAGGGGCGGTCCCAGGTTAATAAACCAACGAGACAAAGAACTGCTTAGATTACATTTTTGTTAAATTTAAATCTGAACAGAAAATAAATACTTGCAAAGCAGCTGTCCTAGATACCTGCATTACAGATCATAAAGCAACTTTAATCAGCATACCTGTAAACAGTATCAAATATTTAAAACAGAAAACTAGAGAAAATTATAAGACCCTAAAAATGAATATCAAAAATTTTGATTGGACTGAGTATTATAATATAAAAAATACGAATGACATAACAGAATATCTAATAAAGACATTAAATGACTATATAATTAAACATACTAAAACCATCAAAATAAAACACGCAAATTAAAAGCGAAAAAAATGGATTACAGCAGGACTAGTCAAATCAATTAATAAAAAAAATAAACTGTATAAAGATCACATAAATCATCCAACAAATGAAGAAAAAAGGAAAGCTTACCTAGAGTACCGTAAACAATTGAACACACTTATTAAGGTGACAAAGAAAAATTACTTTATAAAAGAAATTATGAAAAATAATAAGTCTTCAAAAAATATGTGGAAAATAGTAAATAACTATAATAGTGAAAATGTTCATTTCAAAAATACTCAAATTATCAAAGAAATACTGCAAATAACCAAAGTATTACCGACACAAATGAGATCGCCGAGGAATTTAACAAATATTTTTCAAAAGTTGGAGAAACATATGCTCAGAAGATAATGAAACCTCCTTCTCGACTACCAAAGAGAAACGTTACAATAAATTCCTTCCTTTTATTACCTGTGGATGAAAATGATGTTGTTCAGATTATAGCCTCATTAAAATCGAACAAAGCTGCAGGAATAGATGGTATTAAATCTGAAGTACTTAAAGAACTATCGCCAATACTAACTGGTCCCATTACTTATTTATTAAATAATTTATTTTCTAG
Organism: Diabrotica balteata; assembly: GCA_918026665.1. Lineage (NCBI taxonomy): Eukaryota > Metazoa > Arthropoda > Insecta > Coleoptera > Chrysomelidae > Diabrotica > Diabrotica balteata. The sequence goes on from OU898282.1 coordinate 89,330,672, forward strand.
CGGCAAATGGCCCGAACAACTTAATCAAACAGTGGTGATTCCCATTCATAAGAAAGGCGATCCAAAATTAACAAATAATTACAGACCAATCTCACTAATCACTTCACTGTGCAAGATATTGGAAAAGGCTATAAAATATCAACTAGTATTATACTTAGAAAAATATAAGTTAATTTCAAACAAACAATATCGTTTTAGGGAAGGAGTATCCGCGGAAAATGCAATATCGTACCTATCTAATAAAATTTACAACTTAGTTGACAGCAGTACACCAACAGCTTGTGTATTCCTAGACCTGGCAAAGGCGTTCGATACGGTTAGTCACTTACAACTATTAGATACTTTAGCAGACATTGGTATAAGAGGAAACACATTTAACTTAATGGAAAGGTACTTAAAAAATCGATATCAAAGAGTGCGACTAGAAGGGAAATTGAATAGTGCCAAAAGCATAAATTTTGGTATACCACAAGGGACTGTACTAGGACCCATATTATTTATACTGTACATAAACAATATTCTTACTTACCGGACTGAAGGTGACATATTAAGTTTTGCAGATGATACAGCAATTGTTGATATATTTAACCACAAACTTCTTACAGTAAATATGGATAAGACAGTTTATGTTCCATTTACAAGCTATAAGAGAGGTCTACCAGATTACAAATTTATAAAAATAAAAAATCTGAGTAATAATGCAGTGAGTAACACAAAATACCTTGGTGTTCAAATCGACTCGTATCTACGATGGGATATACACATAAACCAAACGTGTAAAACATTGAGATGTCTATTGTACAAAATGCGATATTTACGTAACATACTGGATATCCATCATCTGAAGATTATTTACTATTCTTTGGTAGAATCGCGTCTACGTTATGGAATCCTTAGTTGGGGTGGAGTTGCAAATACATACCTACACCAACTAGACATTATCCAGAGAAAAATATTAAAAATTATTTACAATAGACCTTCGAGATACCCTACTAATGATCTTTATATCGAAACTCAAATGTTAGATACAAGACAATTATATATTCTTACAATAATCACCAATCTATACAAAAATAAACACTTACTCACACCATTAGGGCATACCTATCATACGAGAAATAGAGAACAATCTTTTGTCAAATTAAATATTACAAGGAAAACAGTTGGTAAACGAAATTTTGAGTATTTACAAGGAAGAATCTACAATTTGCTCCCTGAAATTTACAAAACATACCTAATCACTATAAACTCGCAAAAAATGATTAAGACATTGTTTACTAGGTATTTGAAACAAAATCATAGACAACTGTTCAGCCACCTTTTTGAGACCAATTAGGTTATAACTAACCTCAAATCAAGAATAGATTACGAAATCTTAAAAATTTATATATGCTATTATCTTGGTTGATTGTATGCATGAATTGTCTCTCTCTTGTAAAAAATTTTTTTGTTATTTTTTTGTTTTATCTTAATATACTTAGGTAATAATTATAACTAATAAAGTAGTAAAACTCGCCTTGCTGTAGGATCAATATAAATAAGCAATTTAAAAAATGGCCCATGCTCAACTTAATTGTTTTAATGGGCACTACTGTTTATTTACCTTGAACCAATTACAGAACTACAAAGTAAAAGTAATATTTTTTAAAATTTTATTGTCATTTAATTATTTTATTGTAATATTATTAATTGTATATTTCATGGAAATAAACGTTATTATTATTATTTTATTATTATATTATCCTAATATATTATTTATCTGTGGTATTAAACTTTTTAAAAAACACAAAGTTATACAATTTAATTTAAAACAAAATGTATATATTATAAAAAATGCATTATAACTAATTTGTACCCACTGAAAGTATTAACCATGTAAACATGAACGTAAATTGTACCTGTGTCAATGACCATTAGCTGTCAAGACACATATTATCGAAATAATAAAAAAATATATAAAAAAATATGTTTCTAATGTGAAAACAGTACTAAAGAATTTACATTTTTTAAAGAATAAAATATATTAAGAAAATGGGATGCCTTTCAAGAATATAAATTTTATTTAAAAATCTATTTAAGTTGCGACAACGTATATAGTAAACAAAATTAAAATAAAAATAAAAGTTTTAACAATACTATTACAGTCAAAATGCAATAAAGTTTGAGGATGTAGGAAAAAAAAAACAAAATTATTTCGGACTAAAAGCTATATAATTTATAAATCTACATAGTATAAACTGCATTTGTAATCTACCATGCCGGAAAATTCTCAATTCATTAATTTTTCTTAACTGGCCTAAGTTTCTACATCCAAATATCCCGAAATCAAAGGGTAACTTAAAATTTCGGCGCACGCGTCTTCCGATCCCGACGTCTCGTTTACTATTTCCCCCTTTACAATCAAGCGTTGCCGTCGCCAGCATATCGGCAAGCGTCCGTTCATCACACGGCGCTTACTCATCTGACGACGGCCGGCGTCTCGTTTTTTTACATTACACAAAATGTCCAGTTTTTTCGACGAAAACTGAGTTCGGTGACGTTTGTTTTCCGCGTTAGCTTTCTGGCTCTGAATTTAGACAACAAGCAGGTGTGTGCTAGACGGTGATTGTGATTTGTTTGTGTTTTTATAGGCTTAGTGTGGTTTACATGGAAGGGATTGAGTAATTTGAGGAACAGGTAATGTTGTAAAATAATAGGGGATGTTTGTATATCAATACATTATGGTTACTCTTTATAACCTGATACCTACCGATATCAGTTATTATATAAACTTAATTACACTTTTTAACTGTGGTTGTCGAGCGAAATGTGATTGGGAAAATGTATTGTAATTTATTGAAATAACTGAAGAACACAGACACTATTATACTGGTTATTTTTAAATTACATTTCTAAACGTGACTTTAAAAAAAATCTGTTTACTTTATTGTCATATTATTATTTAGACAATGGCTGGTATGAATAAAAACGGAGTATAAACTTCGAGTATGTTCTAATGAGTATAAGAAAACACTATAAGTTTGTACTTTATTTCATATGAATAAAAATATTTTTAGTGAAAGCAGTGAAGACAAAAGTAATAAAGGTTTCGAATCCCAAATGGGATTTGTGCATGTGTTACATGATTTTCCCATACTTTGTCCAAGTCACAAACACCATTTTGTCTGACTATCAAAATCAAAAGCACTTGAAGCAATGAGAAAAAATGGGAGCTTAATTTCGGTTCAAAAATAACGACAAATCAAATTTACATAAAAAATTAATAACATGAAATCCAAACTCAAGAAAAAGACTCAAAAATGTAATGATAGAAGTGAAACTGAAATTTTGTCAGAAAAGGACAACATCAAAAATGTATGTGTATCCTTACATTGTACTAAAGTGAGGTTATGTTTATGATCATAGGTCAAGGATTCGGCTGTCGGTAACCAGAGGTTTTTTTAATGAGAACATGATATAAATAAGGCACCCAAATTATATTTAATCTACAAAGTTATGTAGAACCAAAAAATATTTCTGTTAAAGTCTAGGTTACTTTTGATTACAATTTCATTTTGGGACCATTGTCTGTCGGTAAAGAACAAACAGATCCAAGATAAGACAGTAGTCATGAAGCTTAAATCCGCAGACACCTTATTTCTAGAACGTGTACCACAAATGATAATGCTGCTAGTGAAGTATATCCGCTTAAAAAAAAACAAACCTCATAAAATTAGTCTTTTTAAATATACGAGACAAACGATACCTACCAAACGACTACAAAGGCTAGTTTTGCTAAAATAACTGAGAGTTTTTAGAAAATGAATGAGCAATAACTAAAGATGGAGCTAAATCTTGATTTAATTAAATAATCTATTTCAAGTAATAATGATATTATCGTTGACAGGGAAAATGGAAAAACTTCATTAATGTGTATCTGATTTTTAAATATTTTTTGAACTATTGCATAATAGTGTTACATAATCTTATTAGTTGTCAGAAAAAATGTTAACGATAAAAATTATAAATGCGTTGTTTTGTTTTTCGACTTTTACTTACCTCAAGTTATAGCAAGAATGATGTCTACTAATTCAGATCTCCTTCGTTGCCCACTTTGTCTAATGTCATGTTCATGTTGTAAGGGACACGGGTCCGGAATACTTTTTATTGTTGCTTCCATTATATCGATTTCATCATTTAAATATTTACCTACATTGTGTTATATAAAACAACATATAACAAGTTTTGGAATATTTCAATCGACACCCGAACTTTATATTGAAGCATCGGAAATCTTTCTTTTGGTTATCCAAACATCTTTTAATTATTACACATCCCTTTGTAACTAATTTGTCATAAGTAAGCTCCTCAGGACTATTTGGGTTTCCAACGGCACTATTAACCACAGTGCTACGCCATAACCTTTATCTCCAAAAAGTATTGCATTTTATCTTCTAAACTCATTTTTAGCAATGTTACAAATTTGTGAGTTACTCCATGTTCGTGAATCATGGACAGATCCTGGCCATGATGCGTCTACGCTTGTAAACCACTTATCTGCATGGCAGGATATATTCATCACCATAAAGAGGTGCTTTTTTTATTTTTATACGTGGGTGCCAACGTACGCATTTTTTTTGTTATCTGGTCAACTATCTATGTTATCTAGTTGGATGCACACCAATATCTTCTCTCACTCCTGTATGAAATTCCAGATCACTTACATATTTTAAACATATTTTCATTTTGTCAAAGTTACATATAGCCACACCTTCTGTTTCATTTAATTCTTCACTCAAAAGTTATTTAAAAACCGTTTAACAAAAAAAATTATCCTGAATATAAAAAAAGAGAAAACTTGAATACTTAGGCCACCTGATGAGAGGACAAAAGTACACATTCGTACAAAATATAATGCAAGGAAAAATCCGCAGAAATCCAGGCCGTAGAAGAATATCCTGGATGAGAAATTTAAGAAAGTGGTTTGGTTGTACCACTAACGAATTATTTAAATCAGCAGTAAATAAAATTAGAATCTCCATAATGATATCCAATCTCTCCGACACAAGAGGCACTTAAAGAAGAAGAAATATTTTTTAAACGCAAATTAAACATGACCTCAGCCATAGCTTTGCCACGATCAAAATAAAGTCGAGTAACTACTAGACTCCAAATTTAAGTAAATTCTCATCCTCCATATTCACTTCAAGATGTTTTTATTTATTTCAAAAATGTTAATATTTCTCACAACAAACTCTACATAAGAGTATCTACTCAAACCAGGTATCTGCTTTTCTTTTCCATCAACTCTTTTAACTTCTAATAGATCTCGAAGCAAGTGCGGTAAGAATTAAAGAACCACATAGAAAGTTATATAATATCTGTAATATTTACTTGATATCTATATCACGCACAATTTGAATTTATTTAAATAAGCCATAATTTGGGGCTTACAGGATACAAATATAAGAGGCCAAATATTAGAGTACATTATTTCAAATTCTCAATCAAACTTTTCATCCAAAGCCTCTTTGATGACAAAAATCCACGGGCGGACTCTTTGCACTCTGAAAAATTATCTGAAACCTATACACGTCTTCTTCTTCTTAAAGTGCCTATCCGTTCCGGATGTTGGCGATCAACACGGCTATCTTTACTTTGTTTACTGCAGCGCGGAACAGTTCAGTGGTAGTCGTGTTATACCACTTTCGTAAATTTTGAAGCCGGAAAATGCGTCTTCTTCCCGGTCCTCTCTTACCATTTACCTTCCTTGGAGAATCACACTTCTAACAATGAAAATCCTAAGGTAGCAATTAATAGTGGCCTTACATTTCAAGA